>CM062804.1:114720661-115308565 GCA_031772625.1 Pinus tabuliformis
CGGTCATGATGATTTTTCTGAGCTGGCCATTAATATTTTCTTATAATCACATACCCTTTGTCTATCAATTATGTTTTATTTTCTAGATTTAAAACAAAATTTGTAGGTTGAAAACCATACAAATTTATAAATCCTTCGTATTCGTGACCTGTTATGTGGCTTTATAAATCCTTTGTATTCATGACCTGATCTCTTTCTTCAAAATTTAATCCTTAAGTATGCATGCTTAATTTTGATAGGTCTGTTGATACTATGACTATAGGTTGATTAGAATTGTGTGTACAGGATCAAAAGGTAAGCCTTAAGGATCAGACCTTAGGAATATATACAAGGTAGAAAATAGGATTAGTGTTCAGAAATAGGAAATAGGTTATAGTTATAGGATATAGGTAGAAGAGTAGGATTGACTCCTACAGGATATAAGAATGAATGATATAGGATAAACTGGGTATTTAGAAACTAAAATCAATAAGTATCATAAACCACCATCTAAAAATTGAAATTAATAAAAGAAATTAGAAATATTAAAATGACAATTCCTACAGCCCTCTGATATCTCTTTGTTTGGGAGTTGGCTTTTGCTGCTTGATATGTTCAGGCAGAATGTGATGGTGTTCGTTTCTATTTTAAATGTAGTTTCTATCTTCTTAGGTGCAGTCCAGTCTTCTTCTTTGCAATCTTCTTCTTCTTGGATGCGATTTTGTTCTTTGTTGATGTAATCTTCCTCTGAACAGATCCCATTCTGAAAATTTGCTTAGAACAGGTCCCTTGCCTAAAAATTATAACAGGTCCCTTTCTGAGAAATTATGTTGAACAAGTCCCTTTCTGAGAGTAGAATTTGTATATAACAGGTCCCTTTCTGAGATATATTATGAGTTTACAAACAAATCCTTTTGGAAAATACTGAACAATAATCATTTCTTAAGAATCCATTAGAAAATTTAAATACAAATCTCTTCCTCTGCTAGAGATGAACTTAGAGAGACAGAAAAGCATGAACAAGTTCAGATTTTCTTCTCCCCAACTGATGATTTGACTTGTCCATAAGTCATATTTCTGTCAGGATCCTTTTTTTTATTTTACTATTTACACTAAGCTAAAAGGGAATTCTTATAAGCCAATTTCTTGGTCTTCTCATAAGAATTCGTGTTTAGATTATGTCATCTCTGGTTTTCATATCTAAAAATTATTTCATTATTATTATTATTATTTGGTAGAAAATAGAAACTATTCAAGGCTCGGATATTACAGCTGACTGTTGTACTATCTGTACCTCCTTTTTCTGTGATACTATCCTCATGAAGTCTTCTCTGCTAACAGGCTTATGGTAGATTTTAAGCTGGTGTCCATTGACCAGATATGTCTGTCCTTCTTGGTCAATTGAAGTTAATTTGACTGATCCATTCTCAAAGACGTCAATGATTTCATAAGGTCCCATCCAATGAGTTGTAAATTTAGCTTTATAATCCTTGAATTTTGAGTCAAAGAGTAATGCCCAGTCACCAACTTGAAATTCCTTCTTCTTAATTAACTTGTCATGCCACTGTCTCCTTTGTTGTTGTATCCTTGTTGTCCTTTGAACTGCCTCTAGTCTCATCTTGTCCAGTTGGTTCAATTACATAATTCTTTCTTGTTGGGCTTCAGGGAGGTCTATTCCTAAGTCTGCAACCAATTTATATGTACGTATTTGAAATTATATTGGCAACATGACCCCTTTGCCATACACTAGCTGATAGGGTGTAAACCCTGTTGTGTTTTTCCAAGTAATTTTATATGCCCAGAGTGCTTCATTTAGCTTGTCTGCCCAAACCTTTTTGTTTGTTGCTACTGTTTTTGTCATGATCCATTCTAGTGTTTTGTTTGTAGATTCCACTTGGCCGTTGGCCTGCGGATGGTAGGGTGTGCTCCGTCTATGCTTGATTTTGTACTTCTCTGTAATTTCTTGAACCAGTCTTGATGTGAATTGAGTCCCTTGGTCTGTTACTATCCCTTTGGATACTCCATATCTAACAAATATTTCCTTGAAAATGAAATTGACTATTGTTTGTTCAGTTTCCCTTGCAAGTGCCTTTGCTTCAGCCCATTTAGTCACATAATCGGTACATACAAGAATGTACTTCTTACCTTTAGATGGTGGATTGATGGGTCCAACAAAGTCTAGATCTCATTTTTCAAATGGTTCTAGATGCACTTGTGGCTGTAGTGGCATCTCATTGGAAATTGTTGGTTTGCCCATGCGTTGGAAGCTATCACAACTTCTTACATACTTCTTTGAGTCTTTGAAAATTGATGGCCAGTAGTAGCCAAGACTAAGAATTTTGTGTGTTGTCCTCTTAGATGCAAAATGGCCACCATTGATCATGGCATGAGGTTAGTATATCAATTATTTCATCCTCTCTAATGCATCTTCTAATAATCATATCATAACCAGTGTAAAATAAATCACCATTAACTCATGAATATGTTGCGCTTTGTTTGATCAACCTTTTCTTCTCCTTTGAACTCAAATATGGTGCTACCTTTCCTATGGACAAGTAGTTAGCTAAATCAGCATACCATGGAGTTAATACTAAAATTGAAAACAAGTGTTCATCAAGAAGTGAATCTTCAACTTGGACAGCTTCACCTGAATTTTGTAGTCTAGAAAAGTAATCTGCTACTTGGTTCTCCTTCCTTGGCCTATCTAGTATGGTGAGATTAAATTCCTGCAGTAAGAGTAACCATCTTGTGATCCTGCCATTAGTAATAGGTTTTTTCATTAAGTATCTAATGGCGGAGTGGTCCATGTGAATGAGGACTTCATATCTAGTTATATAATGACGAAATTTGTTCACCGCATGTATAATTGCAAGCATTTCCTTTTCCATTACGATATAGTTGAGTTCAGCAGGAGTCACATTTTTACTGATAAAGTAAATTGCATAAGTTAAAGCATCTTTTTTTGCCCTAATGAAGCTCCTACTATTGTGTCGGATGCATCAGGGTAAATGTGAAAAGGTAAAGTCTAATTAGGTCCCCTTAAAACTGGAGCAGTACTTAATTTCTCTATGAGTTTCTCGAAAGCTTTTTGACAAGCCTCATTCCAATTGAATGTTACATATTTTGTAAGAAGTTTAAACAATGGCAATGCTATTCTACTAAAGTTTTCAATAAATCTCCTGTAATAACTTGCATAACCAAGAAAACTTCTTACATATTTTTGATTTATTGGAATTGACAATTCAACAATAATTTGTATTTTGTTTCAGTCTACCTTGATTCCCTTTGGAGAAATATGATATCCTAAGACTATTCCCTCATTCATCATCATATAACATTTTTCATTGCTTAATGACAAATTGGTTTCTATACATCGTTGTAAAACTTTCTCAAGATTTGCAAAGAGTTGTCAAAGGAATCACCATATACTGAAAAATCATCCATATATACCTCAACACATTCATGGACCATATCAACAAAAATTGCTAATACTGCTCTTTTAAATGTTGCTGGAGCATTGCACAATTCAAATGGTAGTACGTTGTAAGCATAAATTCCCCAAGGACAGGTAAATGTTGTTTTATCTTGGTCTCCTGAGGCAATTCTAATCTGATTGTAGCCACTAAAACCATCTAGAAAGGAAAATGACATTTTTCGAGCTAATGTATCCAAAACTTGGTCAATAAATGGCAGTGGAAAATAGTCTTTAAGGGTGGCCTTATTTAGTTCTCGATAGTCAACACAAACTCGCCATTTACCATTTTTCTTGGGAACTATTACTAATTGAGATACCCATTGGCTATCAAAAATGGGATAAATTAATTTTACTTTCAGTAACTTCTACAATTCATCTCTTACAACCTCTTTGAGCATGGGGTTCATCCGTCTCTGTGGCTGCCTCACTGGTTGAATACTAGTATCTGTATAGATATGGTGAGCGCAAGTTTTCGAGTGAATTCCCTGCATGTCAATGTAGTCCCAAGCGAATGCCTTTTGGTATTTGGTGAGAAAGTCAAGCAATTTCTTTTCCTAAGATGTTTCTAAAAAGGCCCCGATGTTCAATGTTTTTCCGGGGCTGATTTCTATTATCTTGCTTTGTGTGTTTGTAATGGAGTTGATTGGAAATATTTCATCAAATATTTCTTTCAGAGAGTACATAGTACAAGTTTCCTGAAAGCTTTGTGCCAACATGTAATCTGCAGTGGTGTATTGTTCATTTCTCAATTCTTTTGAAACATCAGGTTGGGAGATAAACATTTCTACTAAATCTGCATTGTTATTCTCCTCAATATCATACATTTGATTTATGCTTAAAACAGAGTATATTTCTTCCTGATCATTGTACTTGTCATCAAGCCATAAGTTTTGTGTTACTATTGGGGCTTGTGCTGATGGGTAAAAAGTGATTTGTTTTCTCTCTGTGCCTCTAGAAATGATCATGTTACCCAATCTACATCCAATGAATGCATCAACAGTTGCCAACCATGGGCTTCCAAGTATGAGTGGATGTCCTCCTAAGTTGGATTTTGGATGAAGTACTAAGAAATCAACTGGATGCTCCCAAGAGTCCAGTGAAACAATTATATCTTCTAGTACCCCCTTAGGAATGACTTTAGAGCGATCTAATAATTCCAAAACAATTGGGATTGGCTGTAGATTTGTTAGCCACAAAATTTTTATTGTGTCCAATGTCATAACATTTATTGTAGCTCCTAAATCAATCAGAGTGTTTGGAATTGAAATTTTTTTGATAATTGTTGTGACTCTAGGTATGCCTGGGTCAACATATTTTTCCATGGAAATGACATTTGACATCAAGCCAGCTAAATTGCCAATGACATGTATTGTTTATGGATCAAATATTTTCTTTGTAGGCTTCTTGAGACAGAGCTCTTTAATGGCTTTGGTATAAATCAGAATATCCTTGACTACCTCGAGTAATGGCATTTTGACATACACATTTCTCAATTCATCAAGAACATCAAATTGTGGCACTGGTGTGGGTAATTTTGGTTGAATTAATCGTTCTGGAAATGGAGATGGTTGTAGTGTTTTGATTTTTTGACCCTTTTCTAGATTGTTTTGTATTGGGTCACTTTGTTTTCTATGTGATTGGTTTCCTTCTTCATCATTTTGATTCTCTTTTTGTTATTTTGTTTGAACAGGTGAAGGTTCTTTATGCAGAGTTTGACCTGACCTTAGTTCAATGTTTTGCAGTGGCAAAGTTGGGTACAAAGGTCCCTCATCTACACTATAAGTTGGTCTATCTATTCAGTTGTTTGGGTTAGATATGGGTTGAGCTGGTTGCTGTGTGGGTCTAGGAGGTTGGTTGGATGGTAGTTGTAGCTGAGGTGGATTTATTTGTGGAGGAGCAGGTAAAGTTTGTTGAGGATTTTACTATGGATAAGCTACTGGTTGTTGAGGGTATTGTTATGGATATGGCTGAGAGTATTGTGACTGATAGTGTTGGGGATATGGTTGAGAAAATGGTTGTTGATATTATTGAGGTTGTTGTTGACTAAATTTCTAAGGAAAAGAATATCCTTTCCATCCTTGTTGTGGGTATGTTTTCTGTTGTTGATTAAACCAATTTTGCCAAGGCATAGGAACATTCCAAGAATTTTGAGCAGGCATGTCATAATTTGCTAAATTCAGATTGTGGTAGATACCTGGAGGTCTTGGTTGCCATGGCCTTCTAGCTCCCATGAAATACATGTTCTCCATTTCTGCATTGGCTTCCAAATTGTAATTCTGAAAAATTTTCATCTTTGTGCAATCTTTAGTGTCATGATTTTCTATACAAAAACCACAAACCTACACATTATCTAAAGGACATTCTTTCAAAGCATGTTTTCATCTGCATTTGAGACAGTATATAGATAATTATTTCTCTTTTTCGTCTTGTATCTTCTTTGTTCTCAAAGTATCTATTTGGTTTTCCAAAGTACTTAGAAGGTCTGTTTTGAAGTCTTCAAATAGATTGTTCATCTCTAGTATTATTTCTTGTACCAGATTTTGTGATTTTTGATGTCATGGCTCTTTTCCCATTGCTTTCCCTACTCCTAGAGTACTTTTGACACAATTCAACAATATCCTCAAAAGGTAAATTAGAAATGTCCCCTTTACCCATGAGATTGAGGTCATCTAGATACTCATCCCGGATGCCTTTAAGAAATATTGTTCGAATAAGATCAATAGACATAGTTCTATGTTTTGCTTTTTGTAGAATATATGAGAATCTTTCCAATTATTCCTCTAAGGTATCGTCTTCTTGTTGATTCATTGTAAAGATGTCATCTTTAGAATCTTTTGATCGACAGTAAGGTTGATACTTTTTCAAAAAGAATTTCCTCATGTCCTCCCAATTAGTGACTAAACGTTCACCTAATCCCATGAACCACCTAAGTGCTGTTGCTTTTAAGGTAGCAGGAAAAAGTCGAAGTCTATGTGCGTCATCAGTATATCCATAGGTTCGGCATACTATTTCAAATTCAAATAAAAACGATTCCAGGTCTTCAAATGCCATACCATAAAAGTTTGGTAATACATATGGCGGTATGTTTTTCATTTTAATTTCCTCATCCATTTGCTCTCCTCTATCTTGAATTGGAAATTTAAATGTGGATTCCTCTATTTCTGGTGGATTTTGATTTCCTCCAAACAGAGTATCATTTTTTTATTTCTCTTCATTCTCCCTTCTTCTTCTCCTTTCTTCCATTTGTCTCTCATACTCTCTTAGTTGTTCAAGTGTAGGTCCTCTGGATCCTTGGTTTTCAGCCATTGTAATTTGTGATTTGTCTAAGGTTTCTATCTCTTCTTCTTGTTTTAGTTCTTGAGGGAAGATTTGTTCATAGATAGGCTATTGAATTTTTATACTACTCTCTTTTAATTTCTCTACAGTAGAAGTATCAGGGATATATCTTTTCTTTGCTTTATGAGCTAGTAGGATTTGTCTTTCAATGAGAGTGAGTCTTTGGCTTGATATCTGTTTTTCCTCAAGTTTTTCTTCAAAAACTTTTCCTGTTGGTGTTGTATACTCAATCTTTTCTAATGGTTCTACTCCTAATGGTGGATTAGTTTTTGGTTGGGGGATTTTTGTGAATCTTCCGTTCTCATCCCTAAACCTAGACATAAATAAACATGACTAAAATTTAAATTTAACTCTATGTTTTTTTTGTTGTTTTGTTGATTTTAAATTTTTTTTTTTAATCTTTCTAGTTGCACCTCCCCGGCAACAACGCCAAAATGTTTGGTATTTACTTACTAAGGTAAGTTAAGCTCTTAATTCCTTTATCAACCCAGGAAAATACACTTAGAGTTGCTCACCTAAAGTATATAGATCTAGAAGGATCTAAGGTTCTAATGATAGCCTAGTGAATGAAATTAACAATGCTCCCTTAGAAGAGATCCTTCATTGTCTTTTCAATCACTCAAGAATCAATCTAGATAAAAACAAATCTTATGAAATTCTGATTGCCTAAGTAACAGAAACAGAGTATTGATGACTAATTAAACTCCTCCATTCCCTTACAAGAATATTGCTCAATAGAATTTTTTCAATCATAACAATCCAAAGTAATTTCAATAGCAAATTAAATCAGACAGTGAATAAGATTAATAAAGTTGCAAACCATTAACAGTTGAATATTTTACAAGAATCATCTATCGAATTGAAAATTGAATTTAACAACTACAATCTGAATCACTTGCAAATAAAACCAGAACTATCTTCAAAATCAAAACTAATAAGCAAGTATGGAAATTGTATGATAGCAAGCATGGATATCAATTTCAAGATCAGAATTGGTTGAATCCTTTTACAAGGTTCTTTTCACAACGAATGCAAGCCTTTCAATTGATAACTTTAATAATCATAGCCTTTACTTCTGCACATAAAATAACTTCTAATTTCCAAATTCAAATATGTAGCTAGTAAGAAAACTTAATAAAAACAGAGTGTACCAGCGTAGTGATGAGGGCCCTTCAACACTTCACAAGCACACTTTAAAACAATTCAGAAGAGTGTAACTATTGGATCTTGATACATAAACTTGCTGATGAAGTCTATATTAAGTCTAGAATAAAAAATGCACAAACTGTCTTTTCATACGTTCACCTATTGTGCAACATGTCAAACAATGGAGCATTTACAGGAAGTCACAACTTCTGGTAATTTTCTGAAAAATGTCATTTTTAACATAATAATTTCAAAAATTAATTCCAAGCTAAAAATAATGATAATGACATCATATCATTTAGTTTCTAAGGATTATTGCTGGAATATGAAAGTTAAATGGTCAAAAATGATTGTCAAAAGAGAATTTTAAGTGGAATAGACAATCATAATTTGATACCAACAATGTTCCTTCAAGCGAGCGTGCCAAGATGATTTCGGAAACGAACTACAATTGGGTCGTTAGGCATTTTGGGGTTGAGAAAACAGTGGCAGTACTGCAGAAGTGTTTCTATTGGTTGAATCTTCAAAAGGATGTTGGGAAGTACATCAGTTCATGCACTACCTGCTCCATTGCTAAATCGACCATCAAGAAAAAAGGCCTCTATGCTTTATTGTCGACCCCTAGTCGACCTTGGGAATCCATCTTCATGGATTACATGTTGGGCCTTCCTTCTACTAAGCATGGAAACGACTTTGTTTTTGTGGTTGTCGATAGATTCTTGAAGATGGCCATTATGGCGGCCTGCAAGGAGAATATCACAGCAGAAGCCACTCCTAAACTCTTCTTTGAACGAGTGCGAGTGCACTTTGGGATCCCACAATGTATCATCTCATATCGGGACAATAGGTTCCTCAATACATTTTGGTCTAGTCTCTGGTTGAAGTTGGACACCAAGCTCACTAAGTCCACAGCTTTCCATCCCCAAATGCATGGCTAGATAAAGGTCATCAACAGGGTGATTGTACACATTTTTCACATGTACAACTCAAAGCATCCACACACATGAGATGAGAACCTCCTCTATTTCCACCATAGATATAACTGGGCTCTCCACAACTCAACTGGCCACAACCCTTTTCAGGTGGGCTTGGGATTCCAACCACTTTGTCCCATTAATGTGGCCATACCATTTGCAGCTACTCAGGAAAATTCGTCTCATGTCCAGTTTGAAGCTAACAAGGAAAACAACTTCATTGAGCACATTCATCCCATCCACCAATAGGTCCATGACATATTGGACAGAGCCAATTCTAAGTACAAGCATCTGTAGGTTTTAACTCCGTACAAAAACTACCTGCATACGAATTCTAAAACACATAAACTAAACAATGTGAGAGCATAACACATAAAACACATGTACATAGATATTTTCCCCTGGATCCCAAAACATGGACTACCAGATTGATTTTTCTTTATATTCCTTTCAATTTTACAATACATATTTATACATGCCGAAGCATCCAATACCATGGAACGAAAACCATCGCATCCAAAACCATAGATAGGTTTGCCCAACCTAATATAGGGTCCAAAAAAAAATTCCCCAGGGCATTGCCCCAAACCCCGTAGAGTGGGGCCACCCGCCCCCCTCAAACCCCCTGGACAAGGGGGGTTACCGCCCCCCCTCTAACCCCCTGGTTAACTACATATGCTAGTCATGGAAAGAATATAACACAACCCAACAACATCGGCATGATCAGCATCGAGTGCCACACAAGTTCCAAGTGGGCGACAAAGTTTGGCTACATTTGCAGAAAGAGCGCCTTGCTAGGCCCCACCGCAAGCTTTGCTCACTCTGATATGGGCCATACATCATCACCAAGGTAGTATGGGACAATGCCTTTGAGCTCATCATTCCATAATTCCTTGGTCTGCACCCAGTGTTCAATGTGGACTGCCTTCGGCCCTACTTTCCACCATTGTTGGACACATCCAACATTGCAAAACAACTCACACCAACAGAAATAAACCCAGACTGCATAGAACAAGCCACAACTGATTGAACCATGGACACACAGATTAAGAACACCTTCCAGCAAAGGATCCAGCTATATCGAGTTGTCAAAGCAAGGCAAGTGGCTCACCAAGGACCAAGTTCAGTAGAAGTTTCCTCATCTCATAGAGGAACTCAACACAATGGGGACCATTGCTTCCTAAGGGGTCAGGAATGATCCATGTGGATATTGGTGTCCACTTGCCTATTCCACTTTGACCCCCACCATTGTTTCTTGCATTTTTTCAGTTTCCTTAATTGTAGCACAATTTACTATTTTTGGTAGTTTTTCGGGTCCTAAAGTTTCGGAGCCGTTTTGAGGCCCTAAACGACGTTTTTTTGGAAAATCACTAGTGGAGAAAATGGGTCTTAAACTCCTATAATTTTTTTTAGTAGTTGTATTCCTCGGATATATATTTCTAACTATGTATCGTGTACGTAAAACGAAGATTATTTGTCAAAGTTACGACCCCGGGAAGTTGATGTACCAATTTACCCCAACGGGGCCCATAGTTTGGTGTTTCATCTCCTAGGGTTATGTTTTTGTATGTTTTGGGGTTTTCCATTGTTTCTCAACAATAAATAGGCCTTGAAGCCTCATTGTAATTCATTTCATAGGCATGTATTCGCCACATCTCTTCTTAGAGATAAGCTACCATCGCCCAAGCTAGTTTATTTCCATTCTGTATGTAAGCATATTTCAGTTCTTTGATATTAATGAAATGAAGTTTTATTTCTGCTACATCTATGTGCTTATGGTTATATCTATAATTTGTTGCATTCCTATTTAAATTCAGATCATTTGGAATGTGTTGTTATGGTTGTCGTTATTGTCTCATCCCTGTAGACTACTCTCTAGGATACTAAACAGAGATGTCCCTATCATTGGTTATAACGACCATCACATCCATTGTGGACTATTTCTCTATATGGTAGACGAACATTTCCCTGTTCTTTGGTTTAACAACTGCCACATCCATTGTGGACTATTATGCTGGATATTAGACAGACCTTCCTTGTTCACGTGTGTCTCTTCATGGGTGGTATTATTACCTCTCACTTAGAGGCTCACTTTTCTCCCCTTTTTGCAGTAAGAGAACCTAGACACAGTTATGTTGCACACTCACCTTGATTTTTGAAGGTACCATTGCAACAATCTCATGTTAAAAGTTAGAGTCGAGGAAAATATCTAAGTATATGTTATCTGGGCCATCATACCAGATAGGACTCCTAAGACAAATGGTGTGAGGTCTAACTGGGACCTCATATCGAGGAGATCCCCTAAATGTTGGTGCATCCAGCACTGTCAAACATTTTTGGTGCTAGAAGGAGGGTTTCCAATAGTTTATGGTTGATTGTCCCACTCATCCATTTTCTCGTCAAGGAAATTACATTCACTCCTGATCCCTACCCGCAATTCTGAAGTTGGTAATTCCTCACCTCCCAGGCCTAAATGTGAAATCTCATATCATCAAATTTGAGCTCTCTGTCCTATCATCCGTCAATTTGCAAAATTTCCTAGACTGATTCCAGGAGTGTATGTTCTTCCATACTCTCAAAACAAGAACAAGACTACCCCCACAGGAGTAGTAGTTACATGTGTTGAAGAAGTGATATTTTCCACTCTTGAGGAGCTAGCAGAAGGCATTGAGAAAGAAGAGGAGCCTCCGCTCTTTCGAGAGGAAGAAGAAGACAGCCTCTTACTCTCAGGTTCAGGTTCCAGCGGAGGAGACAAAGGGGAAGAAAACGAAGGAAGAGGTGAAGAAAAGGAGGAACCAACAAATTCAAAAGAGGAATCATCAGATTCAGAAGAGGATGAGGAAGAAAATGAAGAATATAACATGGAAGACCAAAATCTCGATTGGATGACTCAAGGCCCACTGGCACTTCCAAGTGTCATGCACAAGATGTCAAGACAAGCGGAGAATATTTTAGGTCCCTCTACTACTAGTGTAACCCCTTATTGTTATTAGTTCAACCCCCTTATTGTATTATTGTGACCATATAGTCCCCATGTTGTTATTATTATGCCAAATAGAAGCCCACTATTTTTATTGTTGTGCCCGTACAATATTATTTTTATGTAGGCTCTAATTGTATTAGGACCCCTTAAACTTATATATATATAAAGGATGTTTTGTCATTTGTATCATCCAATAATTATTCATTTTTGTAATGTAAAATAGGTTTCCCCCTCGAAGAGGCTTATTTTTAAGTCGTTGATCTATCTTTTCTATCTTTTTTTCAGCTGGTTTCATAACATTTGGCATCAGAGCTTTGGATTCTAGGGTTTCGTTGCTCCAAACAGGTCATCGTGGAATTTTTGCTATATATTTTTCTCTACTAAGTTTCAGAAGCTAAAACAAAAACTCATTTGATTCGAAATCATTCTGAACCTCAGGTCCTAATTTCAAATCTTGTATCACTATATTTTCGAAGATATGATCTGAGGAACTTAGGGTTTGTGTAAGCTTGAGAATTCCATCTCAAAAAGGTCATCGTGGAATTTTCGCTCTAATTTTTTTTCTACGAAGATGCAGACTCTAAAATTAAAACCCATTTGAGTTGAACCCTTGATGAAGCTCGGGCCCAAAATTCAGATCTTGTTTCACTATATTTTCGGAGATATGGTCCAAGAAATTTTGAGTATTTGCAAGCTCCATAATTTCTCTTTGCACATCAAATTGAAATTGTCATAATGGCCTGTATTTTTATGTGTATTGGTTTAAGGTCCTAAGATCAAAACAGTGACACGTGGCACTTCGTACAAGTTCGCTCTACTGAACCAATCTATAATCAGGTCATCGTGGGATATTTAGCATAACTCTTCCTTGGAGAATCCAATCTTGATCAGACTTGCGGGGTTGGAAAGAGGACTCAGAGGGCTACCACAGGACACAATATTATGCCTTAGAGATCCAAAATTACAGAGATACAACATATTCAACATCGAGCTCCTACAAAGTGAAAAAAAGGTGTGTAGTTTTTTTTAATGTTTTTCATAAGTTTGATTGAAAAATTAGTTTGAAGGAATTCAAAGGGCGTGGAAGCTAAGATGGATGGTACAGAAAAAAAACATAAAGGCAACATGGAAAATTTGAAGACATATTTGAAAAAGTTTCTACAAGAAATGCTTACTAATGGCGAAAGGGTAGTAAAGGAAACTCATGATGAGAACAAAATAAATGTTAATCATGATTTCATAGACTCTAACATTGGATTGAAAACCCTGCATGTTCCAAAGATCAATATGAGAAATTTTTATGGCAAGGATCCCGTAACATGGATACTACAGATGGAGCAATATTTCAATCTCCATATTATGCAAAACACACAAAAGGTATGCATTGCAACTTTATATTTGGAACCAAATCAGTTTGTATGGTATCGATGGCTTTTCTCTCGTAAACAATTTGTCACTTGGGAAAATTTTATGGAAGAAATGATAGCATATTATGAGGATACAAAAAGCAACACCTTTTTTAGCCAATTGATAAATCTCAAACAAAAGGGTTCAATGATGGAGCACATTGAGGACTTCCAAAAATTGAATATAAGGGTAAAAGATATTCCAGAGGAGCATAGGATTGATGTGTTCATAGGGACTTTAAAGGATAACATCCAACATGAGGTTCGCCTTTGGGAACCTGATTCATTTGAGAAGGAATTCAGGTTGGAAAGAAAAATGGAAAGCAAAATTATGGCAACAAGGAAGCCTACCACTCACAACTATAAAGATGGAAGTGTTGTTTCTCCTAGCCTTTCACCACCTACAAGGTTGACACCACAACAATTGGAAGAAAAAAGAGCAAAAGGGCTTTGTTACAATTGTGATAGAAAATACACTAAAGGTCATAAGTGTGCTAAGAAGAAATTAATTTGCATAGATGGGGAAGAGGATCAAGAAAAGGAACTATAAACGTCAAAAGAAGAGTATATACACTAGGAACCAATCCCAGAGAAAGAAGAAATGAATCTGACCATATCTTGTAATTCATTGATAGGAATTACCACTCCTCAGAATCTCAAGATAGAAGTGCATATCAAGAATAAAAAGGTAATAGTGTTGATTGATTCAGGTAGTACCCATAATTTTATTCATTGTAAGATAGCCAAGTAATTGAATTGCTTCCTATATCCAGCACCAGAGTGTCAAGTAATGGTTGCAAATGGAGGAACAATAAATTGCTCTAGAAAGTGCCATAATATCAAGCTATCCATGGGTGAATATGTCTTGAATAGTCCAATGCTTTCCATTCCAATGGGTGGTGCAGATGTTGTACTAGGTGTCCAATGGCTACAATTTTTGGGTACGATAGATTTTAATTTTCAAGAACTTTTCTTGAATTTTTTTGGGAAGGAAAAGAATTTGAATTAAGGGGTATCAAAGGGAAACCGAGAAAGATAATCAGCTCTAATAGCATGACTAAGCTTATAAAGAAAGAACAATGGGGCGTAATTTCACAATTATGTTCACTAGAAGTTCCCACATTAAATCATCTATTTATCCAGATCTCAAAAACGTTTTGGACAAACATTCCAAGGTATTTGAGACTCCTAAAGTCCTCCCACCTTTTCGTGATCATGATCATGCTATTCATTTGATTCCAGGAAGTGTTCCCCCAAACATCAGGCCTTACATATACCCATATGCCCAAAAGAGTGAAATTGAACGTATGGTTGCAGAAATGCTAGAGGTTGGTATAATTCAACCTAGTCAAAGTTCTTTGTATGTTCCAATGGTATTGGTACACAAGAATGTTGGATCATGGCGCATGTGTTTGGATTATAGGGAGCTCAACAAGCTTACTATTAAAGATATATTTCCCATTCTTGTCATTGATGAATTATTGGGTGAATTACATGGATAAATTTACTTCACCAAGTTGGATCTTCGTTCAGGATATCATCAAATTAGAATGAAGATTTAAGACATTCCAAAAAAACATTTAGAACTCATGAGGGTCATTATGAATTTTTGGTCATGCCTTTTGGCCTTACCAATGCACCTTCTACATTTCAAGGTTTAATGAATTCCATTTTCAAACACTTCCTTAGAAAAATTTTGTTATTATTTTTTGATGATATACTAATCTACAACAAGTCTTGGAAGGATCATGTTCAACATGTTGACAGGGTGCTCAAACTATTAGAGGAGAAACAATTATATGAAAAAATCTCCAAATGTTTCTTTGGAGTACAAGAGGTGGAATATTTGGGTACTCAGTTAGCTCATAACTCATCTTATCATCCTCAATCTGATGGGAAAATTGAGATAGTGAACAAATGTTTGGAAGGATATATTCAATGCTTTGTATATGATAAACAAACACAATGGGTAAAGTGGTTACCTCTGGCTGAATGGTGGTATAACACTTCCTTCCATACTGCAGCAAAAATGACCCCATTTATGGCACTTTATGGATTTCATCCACAGTCCATCACATCATCTTTAAAAGAAAATTCTAAGGTTCAAGCAGTGGAAGATCACATCAAGCATCAAAAACAAGTTCTCAAACTCTTAAAGGATAACCTCACTTTGGCACATAATAGAATGAAACAACAGGCATATTAACATCATAATGAAAGAAGTTTTGATGTAGGTGACTGGGTATTTCTATGACTACAACCATACAAAAAAATGTCCCTCAAGCAAGCTAAGAAGGATAATAAATTATCACCAAATTATTATGGTTCGCACAAGGTGTTACAAAATATTGGTACTATGGCATACAAATTGGAACTTCCTAAATCTTCCCTAGTGCACCTAGTTTTCCATGTTTCATGCTTAAAGAAGGTTATAGATGAGAAGATCCCAGTTCAAACAATATTGCCAGAACTTGACGAGGAATGAAAAATCATATTGGAACCAGAAGCAGTCACAAAAACAATAAATTGATAGCTACGGAATCTATCAATTTTAGAGTATCTCATCAAGTGGAAAAAGTTACCTGCTAAAGATTCCACATGGGAGGATGAGAATTTTATACAAAAGCATCCAGAACTACTCAAGCATTGAGGACAACATTTTTTGAAGGAGAGGGGCATGTTAGGTCTCTATACTACTAGTGTAACCCCTTATTTTTATTAGTGCAACCCCCTTATTGTATTATTATTCCCATATAGTCCCCATGTTGTTATTATTATGCCCCATAGAAGCCCTCTATTGTTATTTTTGTGCCCCTGCAATATTATTGTTATGTAGGCTATGATTGTATTGGGACCTCTTAGACTCCTATATATAGAAAGGAGGTATTTTCATTTGTATCATCCAATAATTGCTCATTTGTATAATGTAAATGAGGTTACCCCTCGAAGAGGTTGATTTTTAAGCCGTTGATCCATCTTTTCTATCTTTTGTGAGCTAGTTTCATAATAGAATCTCTTAACAAAATATGGACCTGACAAGGCAGTGAAAGTAGAAGATTACTTAGACACTTTATGCCTACATCTAGAGACACCTGAGGTACGTTATGATGATGTTGCATGTAGACTATTTCCATGTACCTTAGATGGCAGAGCAGTTATATGGTAGCACAACCTTCCTCCAAACTCCATTCAGAATTGGAGGGTATTCAAAAGGATTTTTCTTGAGAAATCTGTTGAAGACAAGACCCCTACCATGTTACTCAAGGAGTTGAGTAGAATCAAGATGGAGCATAAAGAAAAGTTCAAATATTTTAATCAGAGGTTCAACCATATTTTTAATAAGTTCTCGGAAGACACTAAACCTCACAACTCCATCAACATCAACTACTACACTTCTTCCCTGTCGACCATTATTGCGCAATTCATCAAGCAAGCTACGAAACCATATTTAATAGAAAATTATGAAGAGGATATTGTCGTAAATAAATACATGCATGTTATTGGATTCATTGCAAATGATGAACCTATTAAGGACTCCAAAGACACGGGTAAGATGTCTCAGACCTCTGTGAGCAAGGCTAAGGAAAAGGAAGCAGTGATATTGAGAGCCTTACTCATCTCATCAAGTCCCTGACTACCGAAGTGTCAAACTTAAACAAAGTAAAAGCGAGACTACGGTGACAAGCAGGCCCCTCAGGTAACAGCAAAAGAATAATGTAGCTTCCAGTAGCAGCACCAATAGTAGCCAACTAGCCAAATCTGCGCAGACCTCCAACATGGTTTTGAACCTTGAAAAAATAGCTAGAAATTTATACTACATGTTCCACCACAAACATCATTCGGAAAGAACGTGCCCAGAATGGAACCATTAAATGAGTAGTATGGCAACACAACTGATGGACACACCCATGGTTAATGAATAGGCTAAGGCTGATGATGAAGAAGAAGAATCTTCTATGCCTGATGAAGCTCCAAGCACTGGGCATGTGGTAAACATGTATCAGTATGCTCTTGCAACCCAGAAGACCACCATCGATAAGGAGCCTCTAAGTGATGGTCCAACCCCGAAGAAAAATAATTGATATAACTTGAGAAGTCAAGGGGCCTCCACTATGATTGAGATACTTAAGAAGAAAATAAGAGAATATTTGTTAAGGAAAGTGGGTTCGTCGATAGACTCAACATAGAACACTCAGAACAAGTTCAGGAAAAAAGATTCAACAAAAATTGTTTCCGCAAGTGTCAAAGAAAGAACCATCCCATTGGAAACCATGAACTTATTTCCACCCCCAAACGCCTCGGTGAGTCTTCCCACAATAGATTACAATATTATAGCAAACATGAATAATACTCATGCAAATATTTCTCTATTTGAACTTACAAAAATCATGAGTCAATGAGACATTCCTCTACGAGCACTTGGGGAAACCTCTATTAGTCATGCTAACTCTTCAAGAAATGGATCTAGTAAGTCTCCTGATGCTCTCATGTCGGTGCTTAACTTGCTTCGCATGGAGGAGGTGAA
Organism: Pinus tabuliformis; assembly: GCA_031772625.1. NCBI lineage: Eukaryota > Viridiplantae > Streptophyta > Pinopsida > Pinales > Pinaceae > Pinus > Pinus tabuliformis. Next base: position 114,738,486 of record CM062804.1, read on the forward strand.
CTCACTATGCAACTACTTGGTTGATTCTAGTGCATCAGTTAATGTCATACCACTCTCCATTGCCAAGAATATCAACGCTTAATGGATTAAAAAAAGTTCACAAATAATCCAACTAGACAGAACTTGTGTGCCAAAAATTGATGAACTTAGGGATGTGATCATTCAGCTATCATCTTATGGACGAGTTCATCAATGCATCAATATTGTAATTGTGGACATCCTAGAAGCATACGGGGTATTGTTAAGAAGAAACTAGTCAAGCAAGATGTAAGGATACTTTTCCACTAACTGGTCACACTTATGGCTTCCATATAAGGGTGGGAACGACTAGATCTAAGTGTTTCCAGAAAGATACATGAAGCACAAAGTGACTCCCTTGGATGGGCAGAATGAGTTGTTGGCTTTCGGCGAGCTTGTTTTCACAAATTTCTTTCTAGAGACGTAGTTGGCGTGTTATCTTGAAGATTCATCCCTTGTCCCACTAGACACACAGTTGGGCCTCCTTCCATGCCCAACTAGTGAAAATGAAACTTGTAAAGTAAGTAGTAGTAGTAATAGCAGTATTACTAGTGCAGTAGGCGGTACATGTACAGATGATTTGTGGACCATGTACTTTGACAGATCCAAAATGCAGGAGGGCTCTAGAGCCAGTTATGTTTTAATAGACCTGCTATAAAGGAAACGTTTTCTCTCTAGTCACTTGGAGTTTGAGTGCACGAACAACACTGCAGAGTATGAAGAAATTGTCTTAGGCTTACAGAAATCCATTGACCTCAAGGTTGTTTTTCTGAAAGTGGTAGGTGACTATGAATAATGGTGCATCAGGTATGTAACACTATACATTGTGTGTCACCTCATCTTAAGAGTTATCAACAAGAGGTATGGTGACTCATTTCTCACTTCCAAGCTTTCAATATTATTGCAGTGCCAATAATGCGTAATTCAGCTGCAGATGCCTTGGAAAACACAGCTGTTAGGATGTTAACATTAAGGGACAATTTATCTATTGAGATTGTGTATAAACCATTTGTCCTAGAAAACATCACTAACTTACACATTTTTTATGATGATCAACATATATTGCATTTCATGGCCAACACTGACATTTTCGAGGACATAGTGATAGACGAGGACAAGCATGAGTAGACTCTGCAAGACACAGTTAGTACAATAAAATGCAACCTCATCGCCAAGGGTGTAGTTTCACTAGAGAAGTTTTATGTCCTGTAGAACTATTTTCAGGGACCTGTGAATGCTAAGACACATAGCTCTACATTGTCACATGAACAGATCAATCTGGGAACTGAATAATATTTGAAGTATGTGAATCTCGGCACTTTATGTACACCACAAGAACTAAAAGCTTTTATCTGTGTTAGGTCCCCATAATACTAGTGTATTACCTTATTATTATTGTTATTGTATCCCCTTATTATTATTTTTGTGCCCATGTTGTCCCCATACTATAATTATTATGCCCCATAGAAGCCCACTATTGTTATTGTTGTGCCCTTACATTATTATTATTATGTCGGCTCTAATTATATTGTGACCCCTTAGATCCTATATATAGAAAGGAGGTCTTATCATTTGTATCATTCAAGAATTGTTCATTTGGGTAATGTAAATGAGGTTCCCCCCTCGAAGAGGCTACTTTTGAAGTCATTGATCTATCTCTTTCTTCTATTTTGTGAGCTGGTTGCATAAAAATTGGTATCAAAGGTTTGGATTTTAGGGTTTCGCTGCTTGAAATAGGTCATCGTGGAATTTTCACTATACCATTTTTCTACAAAGTTTCAGAAGCTGAAATTAAAACCAATTTCATCTGAAATCATGATGAACCTCGTTACCAAATTTCAGATCTTGTCTCGCTAAATTTTCAAAGATATAAACTACGGAAGTTAGGGTTTTTGCAAGCCCCCGAATTCGATCTCAAACAGACCACCTTGGGAAAATCATCAAATATTTCTCTCTGAGCATTGAATTCAAATTTCATAACAAGTGACAAAAATAGGACGGACTTTAGTTTGTTGGATATCGTTTTCAGAGCCAAAGGTCGAAACAGTGACATGTGACACGTCGTACAAGTTTTCTCTAATAAACTCATCTATAATTAGGTCATTGCATGAGATTGGGCAATACTCCTTTTTTAAGAATCCAACCGTGATCAGTCTTGTGAGGTTGGAAATATGACTTAGAGGGCTATCACAAGCTGAAATTTTAGAACTTTGAGATCCAAAATTACAGAGTCACAGGCGTTTCAAGATCGAGCTCATACAAAGCAAAAACAAAAATGTGTGTAGTTTTTTTTTAAATTTGCATAAGTTTTGTTTGAGAAATTAGATTGAAGTGATTCAAAGGGAATTGTGAAGAATAATTATCATTCATTGATGACCCGAAGAAATAAAATGGAAACACCTAGTAAGCAACCTGAAATATCTACTATGACACATGAAGAAGAGGAAGAAATACAAGATGCCATATCAAAATTATGAGACCAAGTGCAACAAATTTCACTCTCACAAAAAGTAACTGAAGCCAAGATGGATGGTTTAAAGAATGGCATTGAAGCTAAGATGGATGGTATATAAGCAAAAATTAAAGGAAACATGGAAGATTTGAAGATACATTTGACAAAGTTGCTACAAGAAATGCTTACTAATGGCGAAAGGGTAGTAAAGGAAACTCATGATGAGAACAAAAGAAATATTAGTCATGATTTCATAGACTTTAACGTTGGACTGAAGACCCGCCATGTTCCAAAGATCGATATGAGGAAGTTTGATGGCAAGGATCTCGTAACATGGATAATACATATTTCAATCTCCCCGATTCCAGGTTGAGATGTACTCCCCGATGTGCTTTTAGGTTGAGATGTGCTCCATAATATTGTTTTGGATTGACATATTCTCTCCAGCATTATAGAGGGTGGTAGTTGATTCTCCCTAATTATTCTTCTTCTTTAGGTTCGATAATTTTTCAGCAAATAGAGTTGAGCAGAGATGGGACATGATATTACGACGAGATATACATGACATGATGTAGGTGGAATTCTTCCTAGTTGAGAGGGAGTGTTAAAATTGGAAACTAGGGCCAAATTTCACTTTAGACAGCTTATTTTATGGATATTATGATTTCATTGAATTCCTCTTCTCGATAGGATAAAAATTGATGTAAATATGATCAAATTTGGACAAAGGAAAGTGTACTTATGAATAAAATCCCACATATGCACATTTGGATAGGTTGGACCTAATGGTAAATTGGTCACCCTTGGAAGCATATAAATACAAGTGACCTAAAGATCATTTGGATATCACCAAGAATTGTCTTCCTCTCTTCTTCATTTATTGGTTCGCACAAGTTTGAGGTTGGGTAGACAAAAGAAGTTCGCAAAGGTCGAAAATCACATGTTTTGAAGCTCGCATTTGTTTCTAGGATTTTGGGCTACAGTCCTTGGGTTGTCAAAGGATAAATTAGGCTACAGCCATTGGATTTCAAGCTCAAGGGAGATATTAGAATCCTTTATTTTATCGCATAACTCCTCCTCCCTACGATTGGATTGACTAATATTTTATCGTTCACTGCAGTTGACCATAGATAGGAAAAGTTTTCGTTGATATATATTGATGTTGGAAACATATTTCTAAATGTTATTAGGTTATTTTGTTGGATGATATTTTATTGGCCTCATTGTACTCTCTTCTTAAAATTTTATGAAAATCTAATAGAAGAAGAATTTCAAATGGTTTTCCTCCTTGTGGGGTTTTTCCCTAGTCTTTGTCCAAACCTGGTGTCCCTTGTTGATTTTTTTATTGTCTCCTTTGTCATTGCATTTATTTTTCTATCTTCAAATATTTTTGATGATTAGAAATACTATTTTTTATTGGAAAGATTGCTAATTAAAGTATTGAATTGGGCTCAACTAATTGATACAACATCAAGCAATATGAAAATTTAGCATCTTAGATCCCAACTTCTAAAGATGTTGACTCTAATATTTAACACCCTTCAATCACTTCTCTCATATTCTATGATTTTACCAACGTTATGATTTTTATTTTTGGCACTTCCATGAACCCACTGATCAGTTCTACACTTTAGTAGTGTAACTTATATTTTTTTTTTGGGCACTTCGTTTAGCCCAAGCCATAATTCATACTTATCTAGTCAATCATTTCTTTTATATACCACACCTATATAATGCTTTAAAATTTATAAGCTCCCTTCAGTCCAACCTTTTCAAAGGTTTAGTTCTCATGCAACTTACCTTCACATTATATACCCATACAATGTGACTGTGTTGTTTTATATTGAGATTTCAGTTAATCAATGTTACTGGGTGGATGAGAGCTAAACCTCAAATTCCTTGTCATCACACACTTTAATTAATATCATGACTAGGGGTGTTAGAGATCCCAAAACACCAAATTTTTCCTTTTATCAAGAAATCAGGAAAAAACAAAATCACTTAACATAAGAAAAGCTTGCCAAAACTTGCCTTTTGGAGTACGTATGATAGCAAAATACTCTATCAAGCATTTATAAAAAAAAAAATTGTTAGAACCCAGGCACGGTGATATCGTTATATCATCTATTTTCAATGTATTTGCACCATTAAACCTCTATTTTTTTATATGTTGATGGCTCTAGTCCATTATCATTGTATCTAGTCTCTCTAAGATCGAGTGTTGTGATTGGGAGTAGTTATATTAGAATATCAAAAAAAACTCCCTAAGCCTTAGCTTTTTGCTATTATGGAAATATTTTGATATGTCTAGGGATCTTACACCTTAGGTGCTACACCTTAGCACAAATTTGACCAGAGCTATGCCCAAGAGCTATCTTTATTGGATATCGGGAAAATCCTCAAACCTTCACCTTTTTGCTATAATAGCAATATACTGATATGTTGAGAGTGTTTATCCCCCAAGAGCTAAAGCTTAAGCCCCCTGTGACCTATGGCTTTGATGACCAAGAGATATAGTATACCAAAATATTAGAAATCATTTCAACCCTACGCTTTTTGTTATAATCTTTATATAGTGATATGCCAAGGGGCCTTAACCCTTTGGTGCTAGATCTCAAGCACCTTATGACTAGGGACTACAACCATACTGGAATAGTAGAAAAATAGGAGAAATATTCCTTTGTAAGAACCCAATATGTTGAGGCTCTAATGTTGAAAATATTGTTGAAATTGATGTCAAATACAAGGGGATCCTACTTATATCCAATATAAATATTGAAAATGAAGATTGTTGCAAATATTATTTTTGGATTTTTGATCCCCCATTTAAATACCATATATTTGCATGCATTTTTACTCCACTTACTTAGCCCAAATTCGCACAAAATATAAATGGTTGGAAATTTTATTTTGATACCTTTCCAACAGCATATATATCACTCGCTCTAACTCCATAGGAATGAGGAGATTTGAAATATTTCATCAGGATGACCCGTCCAAATTACAAGCAAGTCGACCCAACTATTTTTACAAGTCAGCCATATAAGTGAATGTAAAAACACTATAAATAAATGGAATATGAGTTCATGTTAACAAAAATTCATCAAATAATATATCTAAATTCGCAAGAGGAGTGGATATAAGGAATAACTTTTGAGGTGATTCTTGGAGTCTAAAGGTGGAAGTAAAAATGTGATTTAAGGAGTGAACGAGTGAGCTGGGAATTTTCGCTACAACTTTTTTCTAGGATGTTTTAGAGCATGAAAATTGGAGGATAAAAATAGAAAATATTCATGTACCTATTTCAAGTTTCATACCTTGATTCACTATAATATCATAGATATGGCTGAAGAAAGTTAGGCCTTATGAATTCTCTTGAAATATTCTTCAAACAGTTTAGCTAGGAATTTTCGTTGTAACTTTTGTTTTGGGATGTTTCATACCATGAAAATTGGAGGATAAAATTATAAAAATGCGCATGTACCTATGGTTCAAGTTTCAGACCTTGATTCGCCATAATTTCAGAGATATGCATGAAGGAAGTTAGGCTTCCTGAATGCACATGAAATCTTCTTCAGACAAGTCAGTTGGGAATTTTCTCTATAAATTTTTTTCTATGATGTTTTAGATCGTGAAATTTGGAGGATATAGAAATAATATCTTCATGCATGTATTTCAACTTTCAAACCTTGATTTTCTATAAGTTTGGAGATATAGTCGAAGGAATTTAGTCTTCCTGAATGCTCCCGAAATCTTCTTCAAATATTTTATCTTGTAATTTTTGTTGTAACTTTCATACTGAGATGTTTTGAACTATGAAATTTGGACAGGACAAAGAATGGATATCTAGATATCTGTGGTAAAAATATCAGAACTATATTTGTAGAATTGAATATGTGGCATGTTGTGCAAATTTTTTTCTTGGGAAGAATCCAAACGAAACAAGTTTTGGGAGAAGTAAACTTGGTGAGGGAATAAGTAGCATGTAGACATTTTGATGTAGAAGCAACTAAAAGAGGAGGTGAAGACAAAAGTAGCAAGAAGAATTGGTGAAAAAAAAAGAAACTAACAGACAGTGTGAAGAAGCAAGCAAGTAGGTTGGTTCCTACAAATATTTGCAACAATGGGGATTGTTGTATCCTGTAGGTTGGTGCCTACAAAGAAGTAGAGGGAATGTATGTCTCACGTAGGTTGGTGCCTAAAAAGAATCAAAGGGGATTGGTGTCTCTTGCATGTTTGTGCCTACAAAGTAGCACAAGGGATTGGTGTCTCTTGCAAGTCTGTGACTACAAAACAGAAGAGGGGATAGGTGTCTCCTATAGGTTGGTGCCTACAAATTTATGTGATAGTAGGTTGATGCCTACAAGATATTTCATATAAAGAAGTTTTGTTTTTTTTAAGAGAGGTTTCCAAGTATATCTTGTGTTACTTGTTCATTTTATGAGATTGATGTTTTATGATGTTTGAATGGAATTAAATAAGTGAAAATTAGCATTAGACTGATTCACACCCCTCTTAGTATAATTGTGAATTCCAACAATTGGTGTCAGAGTTGGGTCCTTCAGAAGCAGTCTAACCACTGGAAGGTAGATCTCAGAGGGACCATGGCTAGCAAGATGGATCTTGCACAATCATAGTTTCATTATTGGATGGATCAAATTATGCTTTCTAGAAGACAAGAATGAGGGCACTTATAGTTTCTTGTGGTGTTAATGTTTAGCGTTCAGTGACAAAAGATTATAAAGTTCCAAAAATTCCTCCAACAGATGCATATGAGAAGAAGGTTTATGTAAATAATTCCAAAGCTAAGAATGTCATTTTGAATGGTCTTGGTAAAAAAAAATTGTCAATATAATGCATTGTGACTCTGCCAAAGATGTTTGGGTCAAGCTTCAAAGGCTATGAAGGAGAAGAAAAAGTAAAAAGGATTAAACTTTAAACATGTAATAAAATTTGAAAATTTAAAGATTAATGAAGAAGAATACATTTCATGTTTTTTCGTTCGATTATATGAAGTTGTGAACACTATTAAAGGATTGGGTGAAAAGATTGAAGAAACATTTAAATTTTTGAAAAAGTTCTGATACCTTGGATAATTTACTCAGCAACCAAAGATCCCATTGTATTAGAATAGGAATTGGTTATCATGAAGTATTCAAGGGAGAATCAAGTGCAAATATGTCAAACGTAGAAGAACCTAAGAAATATGTCAGTGTGCTTAAAAGAACCAGAAATCAGTCAAACAAGGTGAGAAACAAATCCAAAGATCAAAAGAATATCATATCAAACCAGCCACAAAAATAGCAGGAAAGAAAGTGAAGGTTAGTTAAAGTAAAATCAAATCATCCCCGCAAGTAGTGATGGAAAGAAACGGAAGTCTGAACTTCCTCAAGCAAGCATCCAAAGCAATCCAATTCCTTCAAAAGGATCATTTCCTCTAAGAAGATCGTTCACATCAAGGTACTCAATTTTATTTAATGGATATTGTTTTATTTGTCTTAAATTTGGCCACAAAGAATATTTTTATAGATGAAGAAGATGTATTTATCAGACCTTAGTAAGCAACCCTATTAGATTTAAAAATTCCTGCAATAATGGAATCATGAACCTCAATTCATTTGCTCCCTTATTAGATCACAATGAATGTTTCAAGTGCAACCATTTTGGACACAAATCTCGTGATTATAGAAGAAGTATATTAAAGCCTCAAGATCAAAGAAGACATCATCATTAATAGAAATCAAAGTATGAAGATATGGAGAAAAAACAAGAGAAGTGTGAAGAATGCATTCTATCTCTATGTGTTCAAGACAAAGAAATCCAATGGTGTATAGACAATGGATTCTCAAATCATATGACATGTGATAAAAACAAATTTCTCTCCCTCTCTAGAGGAAGTTAAGTGAGGTAGTTTCATCCTTGGAAGTAATGATACAAGAAGGATTATTGGAAATGGAACAATCAATATTGATGAAGGACAAAAACTCCAAATGTCCCACTTGTTGAATCACTAAAGCACAATGCATTAAGTGTAAGTAAAATGGTTGATCAAGGGTATGATCTTGCATTCAATTCCAAAGGATTTGAAATAAGAAAAGAAATTTCATGAAGATTAGTAGCATATGCAATCAAGTCTCTAAATAATCTGTGCCCTCAATAACTTGCATGGGAGGAATTATGAGTCTACAGGATCTAGATAGTATATAGTAGATGATGTGTGAATACAGTAAAGGAAATGGTGTATTTCAATTAAAAATAGTGCATAATTTCAAGGGTAGAAACATCTTTCCCTTGAAATCAGAAAAGAGGGAGTGTTATAAATAAGGAGAAGCATTAGTTCAAGAAGAAAATGTATACATAAGAAGATATAGAAAACAAGAGGAACGATTGCAGTCACTAACAAAATTTGCAAATAGAAGAAGAGTTACAGATAAGGAAAAGAAAAAATCTAGGGGGAGCATCCCTTTCCCATTGATTTGAAGTGGGGAGAAGTTGCAGGCACAAGGAGAATCTTAGATGGGGGAGTTCTATAGTATTATTGCATAATTGACTAAGGGTCACTATCAATTACAAAAGGGGAAATTATTGGAAATATTTTTGTCACTGGTGTCAAAGACAGTGGGAGCCTACTTATGTCCAATATAAAGATTGAAATAAAAAAATTTGGAAATATTGTTTTTGGATTTTTGATGCCCCATTTGGATAGCATATCTTTGAATGAATTTTTACTCCAATTACCTAGATCAAATGGGAGCATAATATATATTGTTGCAAATCTTATTCCAAGACCTTTCTAACATTATGTAGAACTCCATATAACTCCATAGGAATGAGGAGATATGAAATACTTTTTCAAAATGACCCATCCAGAGTACAATTAGGCCAACCAAACCAGATTTAAAAGTCAACCACATATGTGAATGTACAAACACTATAAATAAATGTAATATGAGTTCATTTTAACACTAATTCATTGAATAAAAAATTTTAGGTCACAAGAGGAGATGAAGAATAACTTTTGGGGTGATTCTTGGAGTCTAAATGTAGAAGCAAAAATTTCATTTATGGCGTGAACAAGTCAACTAGAATTTTCACTATAAAAATTGTTCTGGGACTTTTCATACCATTAAACTTGGAGGTTACAAATAAAATATCTTCGTGTACCTATGGTTAAGGTTTTAGCCTTGATTCACAATAATTTTGGATATATGGCCAAAGGGATTTAGGCATCTTGAATGTTCCTAAAATCTTCTTCAAATAGGTTAGTTGGGAAATTTTGCTATAAATTTTGTTATGTGATGTTTCAGATCAAGAAACTTGGAGGATACATACATAATATATTCATGTACCTATGGTTCAAGTTTCAGACCTTGATTCACTATAATATTTTATGGCCAAAGGAAGTTGGCCTTCCTGGATGATCTTGAAATATTCTTCAAATAGGTCAGTTATGGATTTTTACTATAACTTTTGTTTTTGGATGTTTCAAATCATTAAGCCCTAAGGATATAGAAAGAATATTTCATGTATCTATGTTTCAATTTTTTTGCCTTGATTCGCTATAATTTCGGAGATATGGTCGAAGGAAGTTAGGCTTCCTGAATGCTCCTGAAATCTTCTTCAAATAGGTTAGCTTGTCATTTTTTCTATAACTTTCTTTATAAGATGTTTCTAACTGTGAAATTTGGATGAGATACAGAATATATATCTAGGTACCTATGGTAGAAATTTCATAACCGTATTTGCAAAATTGAATACGTGGCATGTTGTGAAAATTCATTCTTGGGAAGAAGCCAAAAGCAACAAGTTTTGGGAGAAGTAGATGTTGGGTCCCTATAATACTAGTGATTACCCCATTACTATTGTAGTTATACCCCTTATTAATATTTTTGTGCCCCTATTGCCCCCATATTGTTATTACTGTGCCCCATAGAATTGTTGGCATTATGATTCAGGTGTTGTACTTGATGGCAAACGCCTTCAGGTGGTAAATCAAGAAGGACGCAGGAAATTTTGTTTAGCAAGCGCGTCCCCGCAGGTATTCCATACAGAACCCGCGTCTAGGGACGCCGGCCAGCCGTTCAGAAGGTGCGTCCGCCCAGTGCACACATTTCAAGGTAGAGAAAAACTCGTGGGGGCTTCTTGTGTGGTATCTAGCCGACGGTTGCGTGTTTCTCTGGTGTCGGCTCGTGGTATTGTTCCACGCTTTGGGGAGAAGCTTGCCTATATAAAGCAAAGGAGTTCATTTGGATTAGGTATCATCTTGGTTGATCATCTCTTGGTGTGATCTAGTCCATATCTTTAAGGGTAAATCTTCTAATGGACTACGATCTATATGGCGCATGATCAGATCTGTGGATCTGAGTGTTTGGGTTAGTTCTGAAGTCCTCTTATCTTCTATATCTAAAGGGACGCAGATTCAGTGAAGGGAAAGTGCGCCGGGACGCAGTACAGTAAAGGATCAGGTGCGTCTCTGAAGCGAAGGACGCGGCGCGACTGTGGTATTGGGTGCGTCTCTGAAGCGAAAGACGCGGCGCGATAGTGTTGATGTGTGCGTCGGTCGCAGACAAGCAAAAGGAACAGTGCGTCTGCACGCAGAACAGCATAAGGTATACTGCGTCCAGTCGCAGGCCACAGAAAGAAAATATGCGTCCCTGTCTCAAGATGATCTGTTAACTGTATATTTCTGTTCATAAGGTGTTCTGGGTTGTTTCTGTAATTACTGATCTGATATCTGTAGTAGACTGTATCTGTTGTATACTTGTTGATCATTTTGAAAAGAAGTAGGGGGTTGTAGCTCCCTTCCAGGAGAAATCTGGAAAACAAGAAAGAGTTGTAGCTCTTTGCAGGTTGCAGCCTGCGTGCTGGTAAAGGACTGCACCAGTACAAAATCATTGTAAAAAGAATTTCTTGAAAGAAGATAGAGACATTATTGCAGCAGGTGGTTTTTCTCCCGCATTGGGTTTCCACCTTACATCTTGTGTTCTTTGGTGTGACTGTCTATTTTCTTTATTCATGCTCATTGTTTTATGGTACTGATATGCAAGAATATTTCAAAAGATCAAATAAGGAAGATTTGGTAAATTGCTAGATAATACTGATTCCCCCCCCCCTCAGTATTATTTCCAACAATTGGTATCAGAGCGGGTCCTTCAGAACAGCTTGATCGCTTGAAGGTAGATCGTTCATCATGAGCAACTACGAGAGAGAAGCATCAATCAGGCCACCCGTCTTCGATGGAACAAACTTCAATTATTGGAAGGTAAGAGTTACTGCATATCTTCAATCTCTTGGTACAGAAGTTTGGAACATTGTAGAATCAGGCTATGCCTTTCCTTCAGTTACTCCTACAGATCCAGCTGAGAAAAAGCAGTATGAAACAAATGCAAAAGCAGTCAGCACTCTATTAGGAAGTATATCTCAAACAGAGTTCATGAAGGTCATGCACTTCAAATCAGCAAAAGAGATATGGGACAAAATGATCACTAGCTATGAAGGAGATGAACAGGTAAAAGAAGCTAAACTTCAAACTCTCAGGATTCAATATGAGACTCTCAAGATGTATAATGATGAAAGTGTGGCTAATTATTTTCTTCGAGTAGATGAGATTGTTAATTGTATGAAAAATTTGGGTGAAGAAATAAAAGAGACTATAGTAGTTCAAAAGATTCTAAGATCTTTATCTCCCAAGTTTGAATCTAAAGTATCTGCAGTAGAAGAAAAGGAAAATCTCCGTGTTCTCACTATGTCTCAGCTGCATGGAATTCTAACTGCTTATGAAATGAGAAAGGGAGGTCCATCAGATAGAAGGGAAGCTGCTTTTAAAGCATCAGGCAAAGAAGATCACTATGAAGCATGTCATGTTCCAGAAGAAGAGGAAGAGGAATCAAACTTTGTCAGAAATCTTCAAAGGGGTTCTGGAAGGTTCAGAGGTAAGCTACCTTTCAAATGTTTTGCTTGTGGAAGAGTAGGTCATTATGCTGCAAAATGCTCTTATAAGGATAAAGGAAAGGAACCAGTTAGATGGAACAAGAAACAGGGTACAAATAAGAAAAGCTACTACACCCATGAAGATAGCGATGGCTTATCAAACAGTGATGAAGATGAACAAGGTAACAAATATAGATTGTTAATGGCATTTGAAGATGACAATTATGAGGATGCTATAGATGTGGATAACCTTTATGATGAAATTACTAGACTCAAGAGATGTATAGAAGAAAAGAACATGATTATTGATACTCTACAATTTCAGATTGATGAAAAGGAAAAACATCTTGAAAAATTAGAAGGTGAAATTGTTGGTCTTAGAAAAGAAATTGAGAAAACAAAAACTATTAATCTCAAGTTTGTCAAAGGATCTGAAACGTTGAATGAGATTATCAGTGTGCAGCGATCTCCTCTAAATAAGACAGGTCTGGGCTACAATGGAGAAACTTCTCAAGCTTCCACTTCAAAAAGTTATCTTGATGCCGCAAGAAGAAATGAGCAAGAACACAAGGAAGATCATCAGGTAAAGCAGGGACAAACTTCAAACTATCAGGGGCAATCCAGCTTAAGGGTGAACAAAAGCCACAACCAGCCACAGGTAAAACCTTCTCAATTTGGTTCAAGAATAGATGAAAATAGAAATTACAATCAGTCGGCTGGTAGATTCAATAATCGCAGAAACTTCTTCAATGGACAATGCTTTTCTTGCCATAACTTTGGTCACAAAGCAGCCCAATGTGTTGCGTATAAAACAATCATGACTAGGGAAGCTCAAAAACAAAGAAGCATGACAGGGAATACAAAAAGGACCTATAACAATTTTTCAGCTCTTGAAAATGAAGTTGAATGCTCTATTTGCAATAATTTTGGACATGAAGATGTTGAATGCAGAAGCAGGTTTCCGGAAAGAAAGGTACAAGAACAAAAAAGGGAACAAACCTCAGGCACCAAAACATGGAAAATAAAGGAACCTCAAACAGAAAGATGTGGGATAGCATTCTATGCAGAAGGACAAGAAAATCTATGGTACATTGACAGTGGATGTTCAAAGCACATGACAGGTGATAAAGAAAAACTTGAATCTTATTCTAATTTAGAAAAGGGAAAGAAAGTCTCTTTTGGAAATGATACTCCTGCAACTATAAAAGGAAAAGGTATTGCTCCTTTAAAAGAAGATGTTAAGGCTGGAAATGTTTTGTTTGTTGATGGACTAAAGCATAATCTTTTAAGTGTAAGCCAGATGTGTGATCAAAGAACCGAGGTTATATTCAGATCAAATGGATGTCTTGTTCGTGATCTTGATACAGGTAAAACAGTTCTCAAAGGAAAAAGAACTTCAAATAATCTATACATTTTTGATGAAGAACAACAACAATGCTATTTAAGCAAGGATGAAGAGCACTGGTTATGGCATCGAAGATTGGGACATCTAAGTTTCTCACAAATAAGGAAAGCTTGCAAATATCAGGCAGTTCGCGATCTTCCAGATATCAAAATTCCTGACAACACCATGTGCAGATCATGTCAGTTTGGAAAACAGACTAGAACTAACTTTCCAGAGAAAGAAGGATCAGCCAGTATGCCTCTGGAGCTAGTACATACAGATGTATGTGGACCATTCAGAAAAAGAACACCTAGAGGAGAGGAATACTTGATATTATTTATTGACGATTTCTCCAGGTTTGTTTGGTTGGGACTTATGAAGCACAAAGATGAAGCTTTCGAAAAATTCAAATCCTTCAAAGCCTTGGCTGAAAATGAATCAGGTCACAAGATTAAGTGCCTCAGATCCGACAGAGGTGGAGAATTTACTTCAAATGAATTTTTCGATTTCTGTGATGAACATGGAATAAGGAGAGAATTTTCTACAGCTAGAACTCCTCAGCAAAATGGAGTAGTGGAAAGAATGAACAGAACAGTCCAGCAAATGGCTCGTGCTATGCTTGATGAATCAGGAACTCCTGCAACCTTCTGGGGTGAAGCTGCACATGCGGCAGTTATTATTCTCAACAAGACAAATGTTCGAGTGAACAGCACTCAAACTCCTCATGAGCTCTGGAGTGGTAAAACTCCTTCAGTAAAGCACTTCAAAATCTTTGGGAGCAAATGCTATATCAAAAATACTGAGGAGCAGCTTGGCAAACTTGATCCTAGAGCAGATGAAGGAATTCTTCTTGGCTACTCTCCACATAGCAAAGCATACAAATGCTACAATAAAAGACTTGGCAGAATTGTTGAAAGCATTGATGTAGTGGTTGATGAGAAAGGATACGTTCCTAGGCAAATACATCGTGAAGACATTGAAGAAGATGAAAGCTACCCTCAAAGACAGAATGATGAAGAAGAAGAACCACAAGAACAATTTCAAGACGGACCTCACGAAGAAGCAGAAGAAAGAACAAGAATAGAAGAAAAGACTCCATCCAGATATGTTCAAAAGAACCATCCAGAATCTCAGATCATGGGACAAAAGGAAGCAGGTATACAAACTAGAAGAACAGTTGCAGAAGCTTCAAGTTATTTGGCATTACTCTCCTCTACTGAACCACAAAATGTGAAAGAAGCATGCAAAGATGAATGTTGGGTGAAAGCAATGGATGAAGAACTTGAGCAAATCGAAAAGAACAATACTTGGGAGCTGGTTCCTAGACCAAAGGATAAGAATGTTATCGGAACAAAATGGGTGTTCAAAAATAAATTGAATGAAAATGGAGAAGTAATTAGAAACAAAGCCAGACTTGTTTGTAAAGGGTATGCACAGCAAGAAGGAATAGACTTTGAAGAAACTTTTGCTCCTGTTGCAAGACTTGAGGCCATCCGAATGTTTCTTGCTCTCTCAAGTTGTCAGAACTTCAAAGTATTTCAAATGGATGTGAAATCAGCTTTTCTGAATGGAGACTTGGATGAAGAAGTGTACATTGAACAGCCAGATGGTTTCATTCTTGGAAACGATCCAAATCTTGTATGCCGATTAAAAAAGGCTCTCTATGGTCTCAAACAAGCTCCAAGGGCTTGGTACTACCGGTTGGACAAATATCTTCATCAACAAGGCTTCTCAAAAGGTTCAGCAGATAGCAATCTTTATATAAAAGTTGAAAATGACAAATTACTAATACTTGTTGTGTATGTAGATGACATTATTTTTGGCAGTAATGAAGAAGCTATGAGTCAAAGCTTTGCCTCAGTCATGCAGAAAGAATTTGAGATGTCCTTGCTAGGAGAACTGACATACTTTCTTGGTTTGCAAATCCAACAAAAGAAAGGAGGAATCCTTTTATCTCAAACCAAGTATCTCAAGCAGATTTTGAAGAAATATGGCATGGAAGATGCAAAACCAGTATGTACACCCATGGTCACAGGATGTAGTCTCAGTGCAAATGACGAATCTGCAGCAGTTCATCAACCAACCTACAGATCTATGATTGGAAGTCTACTATATTTGACAGGTACCCGACCAGACATCATGCATGCAGTTGGAATAGTTGGAAGGTTTCAGGCAAATCCAAAGGAGACTCATCTTCAAGCAGTAAAGAGAATCTTCAAATATCTTCAAGGGACTCAAAATTATGGCCTATGGTATCCTAGAGATCCAGATCTCACTCTTCATGCTTATACAGATGCAGATTGGGCCGGAAGCGTGGATGACAGGAAAAGCACAAGTGGTGGTGCATTCTTTATGGGTTCTAGACTGGTATCTTGGTTCAGCAAGAAACAGAGTTCAATTGCCTTGTCCACAGCTGAAGCGGAATATGTTGCGGCTGCATCTTGTTGCACCCAACTTCTTTGGATGATGCAGACTTTGCAGGATTATCAAATCACTTGTACACCTCCTATTCCTATCTTATGTGACAACACAAGTGCAATCAGCATCTCAAAGAATCCGGTTATGCATTCAAAAACCAAGCACATACCAATCAAGTACCATTTTCTCCGGGAACAAGTACTTGAACAGAAGGTCAAGTTGGAGTATGTTCCTTCTAAGGAACAAGTTGCTGATATTTTCACCAAACCGTTGCCCAGGGACACTTTTGAATACCTCAGGCAAAAGCTGGGGGTTGTTGATGCATCATCTCACTGTTGACCATCTTCCTATTGATGGTATAGGCTCAGGGGGAGCACATAATGCATTGTTGGCATTATGGAGAAGGAGATCTTGGAAATAGCTGCAATATGTCTCTGTCTTCTTCATGATGGATTTCTGGTTACAATTCTGGAGAAGCATGAGCATAGGGGGAGCATACCCTTTGCTCTTGATGTCAAAGGGGGAGAATGATGAAGCTGAAAGTTTATGTGGTTGCCATCAAGTCCAAAGGGGGAGTTTGTTGGCATTATGATTCAGGTGTTGTACTTGATGGCAAACGCCTTCAGGTGGTAAATCAAGAAGGACGCAGGAAATTTTGTTTAGCAAGCGCGTCCCCGCAGGTATTCCATACAGAACCCGCGTCTAGGGACGCCGGCCAGCCGTTCAGAAGGTGCGTCCGCCCAGTGCACACATTTCAAGGTAGAGAAAAACTCGTGGGGGCTTCTTGTGTGGTATCTAGCCGACGGTTGCGTGTTTCTCTGGTGTCGGCTCGTGGTATTGTTCCACGCTTTGGGGAGAAGCTTGCCTATATAAAGCAAAGGAGTTCATTTGGATTAGGTATCATCTTGGTTGATCATCTCTTGGTGTGATCTAGTCCATATCTTTAAGGGTAAATCTTCTAATGGACTACGATCTATATGGCGCATGATCAGATCTGTGGATCTGAGTGTTTGGGTTAGTTCTGAAGTCCTCTTATCTTCTATATCTAAAGGGACGCAGATTCAGTGAAGGGAAAGTGCGCCGGGACGCAGTACAGTAAAGGATCAGGTGCGTCTCTGAAGCGAAGGACGCGGCGCGACTGTGGTATTGGGTGCGTCTCTGAAGCGAAAGACGCGGCGCGATAGTGTTGATGTGTGCGTCGGTCGCAGACAAGCAAAAGGAACAGTGCGTCTGCACGCAGAACAGCATAAGGTATACTGCGTCCAGTCGCAGGCCACAGAAAGAAAATATGCGTCCCTGTCTCAAGATGATCTGTTAACTGTATATTTCTGTTCATAAGGTGTTCTGGGTTGTTTCTGTAATTACTGATCTGATATCTGTAGTAGACTGTATCTGTTGTATACTTGTTGATCATTTTGAAAAGAAGTAGGGGGTTGTAGCTCCCTTCCAGGAGAAATCTGGAAAACAAGAAAGAGTTGTAGCTCTTTGCAGGTTGCAGCCTGCGTGCTGGTAAAGGACTGCACCAGTACAAAATCATTGTAAAAAGAATTTCTTGAAAGAAGATAGAGACATTATTGCAGCAGGTGGTTTTTCTCCCGCATTGGGTTTCCACCTTACATCTTGTGTTCTTTGGTGTGACTGTCTATTTTCTTTATTCATGCTCATTGTTTTATGGTACTGATATGCAAGAATATTTCAAAAGATCAAATAAGGAAGATTTGGTAAATTGCTAGATAATACTGATTCCCCCCCCCTCAGTATTATTTCCAACAAGAATCCCTCTATTTTTATTTTTGTGGCTTTATATCATTATTGTTAGGTCGGCTGGGTTATATTGTGACTCCTTAAACTCTTATATATAGAAAGGAGGTTTTGTCATTTGTATCATCCAAGAATTGTTCATTTATGTAATGTAAATGAGGTTGCCCCCTCGAAGAGGCTGAATTCTAAGGCGTTGATCTATCTTTTCTATCTTTTCTTGAGCTGGTTTCATAACATTTGGTATCAGAGCTTTGGATTCTAGGGTTTTGCTGCTCCAAACAAGTCATCGTGGAATTTTCGCTATAACTTTTTTTCTTCAATGTTTCAGAAGTTGCAAAAAAACACCCATTTGAGAATAAATTGCGTTGAACCTTGGGTCCTAATTTCAGAGCTTTTCGCGCTATATTTGTGGAGATATGATCTGAGGAAGTTGGTCTTTTTGCAGACTCCTGAATTACACTCCAAACAGGTGACCTAGGGAAAATCGTCATAACTTTCTCTCTGGGGATCGGATTGAAATTTCGTAAGAAGGTATAGAAAGAGGATGGACAGTAGTTTCTTGTATATATTTTTTCAGAGCCAAAGGTTAAAACGGTGATTCGTGGCATGTCGTACAAGTTGGATCTACTGAACTAGTCTATAAGCAGGTCACTATGGGAGATTTTGCATAATTATTCCTTGGAGAATCCAATTTGGATCAGACTGGTGGCATTGGAAAGAGGACACAGAAGGCTACTACAAGTCACAATTTTAGAACTGGATGATCTGAAATTACAGAGATACATCAGATTCAATATCAGGCTTCTACGAAGTGAAAAAAGGTGTGTAGTTTCTTTTTTTTAATTTTTGCGTAAGCTTGGTTTGAAGGAATTCAAAGGGCATAGTAAAGCATTATTATCGATAACTGATGCCCCGAGGAAAGAAAATGCAAACACCTAGTAAGGAACCTGAAAGCTCTAGCATGACTCACGAAGAAGAGGAAGAAATGCTACATGATATATCAAAATTACAAGAACAAGTGCAACAAATGTCACGCTCACAAAAGCTAACAGAAGCTAAGATAAATGGCGTGGAATCTAAGATAAATGGCGTGGAATCTAAGATAAATGGTGTGGAATCTAAGATAAAGGGCATGGAAGCTAAGATGGATGATTCGAAGACAGATTTGAAGACAGACATGGCAGATTTGAAGACAGATTTGACAAATTTTCTACAAGAAATACTTACTAATGGTGAAAAGGTTGTAAAGGAAACTCATGATGCGAACAAAAGAAATGTTAATCATGATTCCATAGACTCTAATGTTGGATCTAAGACCCACCATATTCCAAAAATCGATATGAGGAAGTTTGATGGCAAGGATCCCGCAACATGGATATTACAGATGGAGCAATTTTTTGATCTCAATAATGTGCAAAACACACAAAAGGTATGTATGGAAACTTTATATTTGGAACCAAATCAGTTTGTATGGCTTTTCTCTCATAAACAATTTATAACTTGGGAAATTTTTACGGAAGAATTGATAGCACATTATGAGGATACAAAAAGCAACACTCTTTTTAGCCAATTGATAAGTCTCAAACAAAAGGGTTCAATAATGGAGCACATTGAGGAGTTCCAAAAATTGAACATAAGGGTAAAAGATATTCCAGAGGAGCATAGGATTGATGTGTTCATAGGGTCTTTAAAGGATAATATCCAACATGATGTTCGCCTTTGGGAACCTGATTCATTAGAGAAGGCATTCAGGTTAGCAAGAAAAATGGAAAGCAAAATTATGGCAACCAAGAAGCATACCACTCACAACTATAAAGACGAAAGTGTTGTTGCCCCTAGTCTTCCACAACCTATAAGGTTGACACCTCAACAATTGGAAGAAAAAAGAGAAAAAGGGCTTTGTTACAGTTGTGATAGCAAATACACTAAAGGTCATAAGTGTGCTGAGAAGAAATTATTATACATAGATTGTAAAGAGGAAGAAGAAAAGGAGCAAGAAAGGTCAAAAGAAGAGAATATACTCCAGGAACAAAGCCTAGATGAAGAACAAATAAATCTGACCATATCTTGTAATGCATTGGTGGGAATTACCACTCCTCAAACCATCAAGATAGAAGGACAAATCAAGAATAAAAAGGTAATAGTGTTGATTGATTCAGGAAGCACCCACAATTTTATTCATTGTAAGGTAGCAAAAGAATTGAATTGCTTCCTATATCCAGCACCAGAGTGTCAAGTGATGATTGCAAATGGAGGAACAATAAATTGCTATGGAAAGTGCCATAATATCAAGCTATCCATGGGAGAATATGTGTTGACTAGCCCAATGCTTTCCATTCCAATGGGAGGTGCTGATGTTGTACTAGGAGTCCAATGGCTACAATCCTTGGGTACAATAGATTTTAATTTTCAAGAACTTTTCATCAAATTTTCTACGGAAGGAAAGGAAGTTGAATTAAGGGGTATTGCAGGGAAACCAAGAAATATAATCAGCTCTAATGGTATGACAAAGCTTCTAAAAAAGGAACAAAGAGATGTAATTGCACAATTATGTTGCTAGATGTTTCCACATCGGAATCATCTATTTCTCCATATCTCAAAAAAGTCCTGGACAATCATTCCAAGGTATTTGAGACTCCCAAAGGTCTCCCACCTATGCGTGATCATGATCATGCTATTCATCTGATTCCAGGAAGTGTTCCTCCAAACATCAGGCCGTACAGATATCCCTATGTCCAAAAAAGTGAAATTGAACGTATGGTTGCAGAAATGCTAGAGGCTGGTATAATTCAACCGAGTCAAAGTTCTTTCTCTGCTCCAGTAGTATTGGTGCACAAGAAGGATGGACCATGGCGCATGTGTCCGGATTATAGGGAGCTCAACAAGCTCACTATTAAAGATAAGTTCCCCATTCCTATCATTGATGAATTACTGGATGAATTGCATGGATCAATTTACTTCACCAAGTTGGATCTTCGTTCAGGATATCATCAAATTAGAATGAAGACTGAAGACATTCCAAAAACAACATTTAGAACTCATGAGGGTCATTATGAATTTTTGGTCATGCCTTTTGGCCTTACCAATGCACCTTCAACATTTCAAGGTTTGATGAATTCAATTTTCAAACCATTCCTTAGAAAATTTGTGTTAGTATTTTTTGATGATATACTAATCTATAGCAAGTCTTGGAAGGATCATGTTGAACATGTTGACAAGGTGCTACAACTATTGGAGGAGAAACAATTATATGCAAAAAAGATCCAAATGTTTCTTTGGAGTCCAGGAGGTGGAATACCTGGGTCATA
Organism: Pinus tabuliformis; assembly: GCA_031772625.1. Lineage (NCBI taxonomy): Eukaryota > Viridiplantae > Streptophyta > Pinopsida > Pinales > Pinaceae > Pinus > Pinus tabuliformis. The sequence continues at coordinate 114,759,757 of CM062804.1, forward strand.
TTGTATCTCATGAAGGAGTTAAGGTAGACCCTAGCAAAATTAAAGCCATTAAAGAATGGAAAATTCCCACATCCATAAAGCATCTGCGAGGATTTCTCGAGTTGACAGGGTATTATCGCAAGTTTGTTAAGAATTATGGGAGAATAGTAGCACCTATAATAACATTATTGAAGAAAGATGCATTTTCATGGACTCCGGAAGCAACAAAGGCCTTTGAACATCTTAAAGAGGCAATGTGCCAAGCACCGGTCTTAGCTACACTGGACTTCACAAAAACCTTTATTGTGGAATGTGATGCTTCACGAAATGGAATTGGTGATGTTCTAATGCAAGATGAAAGACCCATTTCTTTTGAAAGTCGTCCAATCAAGGGAAAGCTTTTAAGAAAAGCCATTTATGAGAAGGAAATGTTGGCAATACTCCATGCACTTAAGAAATGGCGACCCTACCTAATGGGAAGACACTTCAAGGTAAAAACGGATCATGATAGCCTTAAATACTTTTTAGAAAAAAGATTATCCTCTGAAGAGCGACAAAAGTGGGTCACAAAGATGTTGGGTTATGACTTTAAAATCATCTACAAAAAAGGGAAGCAAAATGTGGTGGTAGATGCACTCTCAAGAAAGGATGAGGATGTAGAATCATTGTTGGGCGCCATTTCTATTATCCAACCAGATTGGATAAACGAAGCAAGGGAAGAATGGAAGAATGACGAAGAAGTGTGGGCACTTATTCGAAAGTTACAACAAGATTCCAATACATCTAATACATTTAGCTGGCAAAATGATTCATTATGGTACAAAGATCGCTTATATCTCTGTAAGAATTCCCTGCTAAAACAAAAGATTCTTATGGAATTGCACACTTCTCCCTTAGGAGGGCACTCAGGATTTTCAAAAACTAACCACAGGGTTAAGAAGGAATTTTTTTGGGATGGCCTTAAATCAGATATTCAAAAGTTTGTGGCGGAATGTTTGGTTTTCCAACAAAATAAAGTTGAAACAATTAATATACCAGGTCTATTACAACCTTTATCCATTCCAAGCCAACGTTGGGAGGAGGTTTCAATGGATTTTATCACAGGTTTACCCAAGTCTGAGGGAAAGAGTGTCATCATGGTGGTAGTTGACAGACTTACCAAGTATGCATACTTTTGTGCATTATCACATCCATTTAAGGCCAGTACAGTTTCTACTGCATTTATGGAAACAATTCAAAAGCTACATGGAAACCCAAAGATTATTGTAAGTGACAGAGATCCCATTTTCACTGGAAATTTTTGGACAGAATTATTTTCTCGTCTTGGTACTCAGTTAGCTCATAGCTCATCTTATCATCCTCAATCTGATGGGAAAAATGAGATAGTAAACAAATGTTTGGAAGGATATCTTCGTTGCTTTGTATCTGATAAATAGACACAATGGGTCAAATGGTTGCCTCTGGCTGAATGGCGGTATAACACTTCCTTCCATACAGCAACAAAAATGACCCCATTTATGGCCCTTTATGGATATCAACCACCATCCATCACATCATATTTAAGAGAAAATTCTAAGGTTCAGGCAATGGAACATCACATCGAATATCAACAACAAGTCCTCCAACTCTTAAAGGATAACCTCGTGTTGGCACAGAATAGAATGAAACAACAGGCATATCAACATCGCAGTGAAAGAAGTTTTGATGTAGGTGATTGGGTATCCCTACGGCTACAACCATATAAGCAAATGTCCCTCAAGCAAGCTAAGAAGGATAATAAATTATCACCAAAGTATTATGGTCCGTACAAGGTGTTGCAAAAGATTGGTACTATGGCATACAAATTGGAGCTTCCTGCAGCTTCTCGATTGCACCCAGTTTTCCATGTTTCATGTTTAAAGAAGGTTATAGGCGACAAGCTCCCAGTTCAAACAATATTGCCAGAACTTGACAAGGAAGGAAAAATTATATTGGAACCAGAAGCAGTCACAGAAATAAGAACTCGACAGCTACGAAATCTATCAATTTCGGAGTATCTTATCAAGTGGAAGAACTTATCTGCCGAAGATTCCACATGGTAGGATGAGAATTTTATACAGAAGTATCCAGAACTACTCAAGCGTTGAGGACAACACTTTTTTGAAGGAGAGGGGCATGTTGGGTCCCTATAATACTAGTGATTACCCCATTAATATTGCAGTTATACCCCTTATTAATATTGTTGTGCCCCTATTGCCCCCATATTGTTATTACTGTGCCCCATAGAATCCCTCTATTGTTATTTTTGTGGATTTATATTATTATTGTTAGGTCGGCTGGGTTATATTGTGACTCCTTAGACTCCTATATATAGAAAGGAGGTTTTGTCATTTGTATCATCCAAGAATTGTTCATTTATGTAATGTAAAGGAGGTTGCCCCCTCGAAGAGGCTGAATTCTAAGGCATTGATCTATCTTTTCTATCTTTTCTTGAGCTGGTTTCATAACAGTAGACTTGGTGAAGGAAGAAGTAGCAAGTAGACTTGGTTAAGGCATAAACAGCTAAAAGAGTTGGTGAAGATAGAAGAAAAAATGAGACTTGGTAAAATAAGAAGAAACTAACAATCAAGTGGGTTGGTGCCTACAAATATTTGCAGTAGTGTTGGTGTCTCCTGTAGATTGGTGCTTACAAATTAGCATAGGAGATTGGTGTCTCATGTACATTGGTTCGTATAAAGCAGAAAATGAGATTGGTGTCTCCTATAGGTTGGTGCCTACAAAATTATGTAACAATAGGTTGGTGCCTATAATATATTTCATATAAATAAGTTTTTTGGTTTTTTCCCATAAGAAATTCCACGTTTATCTTGTGTTACTTGCTTTGTTCATGAGAAATTTGATGTTTTATGATGTTTGAATGGAATAAAATAAGTAAAAATTGTCATCACACTGGTTCACCCCCCCCAGTATAATTGTAAAGTCCAACATCAAATAGACGGATCAAAAGTTGAAGGTGAAATTTTTATTTGCTAACTAGAGTTGAAAGTCCAAAAACATTTGATTTGTGGGGCCTTCTGTGTTATAATGAATTTGAGGTTTCTTAAACAATTTTGAGGTTTCCTCTAAATTTGAGATTTATTTAATAATTTGAGGTTCCTTCAATTTTGATGCTCCCACCTTAGCTTTCCTAGTTACTAAGAAATTTGAGGTTTTTTCCTTGTTCTTCTACCTGAGAGAAATTTGGAGGTCTCTTCCTTGTTCTCCTACCTTAGAGAAATTTGGAGGTTTGTTCCTCTTTATTGTTTATGTGCCCAGGTGAACTCTCACCTTAGACTCCCTCGTGACTTTGGCATCAATGACAACATTATTCAAGATTCACAAGATAATTCCCTGGGTTAACAATGGTCATACCTACATTAACAAATTAAATGCACACACTACTAGAATTATTGTTATCATGCTTCTTCACATGCTAAAAATCAAATGCATTAATAAATGAATGTAAAGGAAAATTAAATAATATCTTCACGAAATGAATGAACAATATAAAAGAAAATAATAATGCACATATTATTCTAGGAAATGAAATAATACATCAACCTATAACAAATAAACAATAAGTAGGGTATACCTTAAAAATAGGGGCCTTGCTCCTCCAACATACTCTGTGAGGAATCTATAGAACATTGATGGAAATGAAAACTTTAATTTAGCATCCACTTATTTTATTACAAAGAGCTATTACAACTCTTGCACAATTTTGTCTCTCACTGAGCAGCGACCAATTTACAAACAATAAGGACTAATCTAAGCCCCTCAAAAGGTTGGAGTCTCTCCATGTAAGTTTACAATATGCAATTTAAAGAAGGAAATTGGTTACAAACATTTGTCAACCATCCCTTATACAATAGGATCAATCAACCCTAGTGTGGTTCAAATTTTACTTACTTATGAAAAGATAAATTATATTTTGTTGGATTTATGACAAGGAAATAAAGTTAGTTTGATTGTTAGATCACGTGTAGTTATGTGAAGCATCCAATTTGGAGAAAACAACTAATAGAATCAAAAAATACTTGTGTTCATATAGTGGTTTAATTGCTTTGACCAGAGTTTCAAGCTCGAAGGAATGGTTGTTTTCTTTCCTTGAATAACAGAAGAGCATAATATTATATGCCTAACAAAACCCATAAGCTTGAATTCACCCTCATAAACCACAACCAACTCGAACATCAAGGTGATACCAAATTTCTACCAGATGATGGATGCTACCAGATTTCTTGTAGGTGGCGGTCCAGTACCTCATTTACTATAGGTGGTGGTCTACTATTTGATTTCCTATAGGTGGTAGTACATTATGATATTTCTTTAAGAATGTTATAAATATAGATGGAGCTCCAAAAGTAGTTAGGAACCACAAATTCCACTCTAAGTAACCTTCAAAACACGGGAAAGCATTATATTTAATAATCACATGCCTTATTAGGCTCTTATGGCATGAAATTAGATATTTTGTGGTGAATGAATGAAGGGTATATCAAATTATAATAGGTTAAATATTTATTTAAAACATGTTGAAACTGAGGTTGAACAACCACACACACACTCAATTCTTTGCATGTCCTCATGTAACAAGGATATGAATGTTTCCTAGGTCATTATATGTATTTCTAAGCTTCAATCCACTACATAATGTAATTTCTTCTTTTTTTTCTTTTCCTTCCTTTCCTTCTATTTTATTTTATATATATTTTCTTTTTTTTCTTTTCTTTATTTATATACTTGTTTTCCTTTTTTTAAGGAAAGAATGAATAGAACTAAGGGGTTTTCAATCTAACCAAGTCATAAATATATTTCAAATGTGGTACAAAGAGGATTGAAATGATGTTTTACTGAAGAAGAAAAATTGCAAGATTTAAAGTGGATGACATCTATTTCACCCTTAGGCTTCTTCAAGGTTCAAAAATATCAAGGGAAAAAAGGAAAACGGTGGTGATCAACATGGAAAAAGGAATTAGATGGAAGAGGATAATGAGTAAAAATGGAGAAATGAAGGAAAAGAGATTTTATGAGTTCAATATGCATTCATTTCTCAAGTTAGATCACTGCATAGAAGTAGCAATTGCTTATCCAATTGCCTTTGTCAATATATAATGATCTGAAAAAGACATACTGAAATTATGTGTTGTCTAAAAAAAGTACATTGAGGAAATATGTTGAGAGGCTATTATAGGGAATTTCCTAGACAATAACACCCTAGACAATCATTTCATGAATTTAAATTATAAAATAATAATGCATTCTTGGTAAATTAAGCCACTAGAAACAAAAGGATCATGAACTCATTGAACATAATATAACATCATCCTAGTAAAATAAAGCCCCTTGAATAATAACATCAACATATAAATTATCAAAATTATGACCCCAGAATTAAGCATTTAATAAATTCATATAACATAGCTATAACATAAACATAGTAAACAAGTCTACCATAAAGAATACTTTCATGAAGTTTACAACACAAATTAGTGCCAAAATGGTAAATAAGGAAAATAGATACCAAGATACTTTGTATTCATTTCTACAAAATGTATAATCCATTGCAAAGAATTTGTTGTGCATATGCCTAACAACGTACTCCACTTGCCATCTCGTCATTATTTGTATCACAAATGGATTATAATATATTAAGAATTCGTCCACTTCATTCTTTTCCACCTAACATTGGATGTTAATGAAGTCATCCTCATGAATCTAATGCCATGGGTCATCAAGTTGTTTTATTTTCAACTCTTTGAATAAAAAAAATCCTCTCTCTCTTGCAAGAAAATTTTCATGGGTTTTTTGTAGTGCAAGCATTTGAACATGAGTTTTGTTTGTCTCATTTGGAGAAACACCAACCAAAATGAGTTATACCACCCAATCTTTTGTATGCTCTAATACGTGCATATGATGAAGCCAGCTTGAAATTTATCTAGAATTGTTCCAATTATGTAATACAATTGGTGTCCTTTCACCTTACACTCTTGACTATAGAATGATTTTTATTTTACAAAGTATTTATAACAACTTATCTAAAATCCTTTGGGACACAAGAACACCATTCCCCTTGGAACTAAAATGACACAACATACAATTTAGTTAGTACATAATAAATTTGAATGGCAAACAAAATATTTGGCTTATAACATTGACATAACATCCATAACATAAAAGGAAAAATATTTGTTGATTTTGAAATCAAAAACAAACCTTCCTGACATGTGTATCTCTAAAACACTAGCATGGCCACCAAAAAAACCAAAGAGAAACAAGTGTGATAATTATTATAATAACACTATATATGACATGATTTCACAAAGATTGAAAAATAATATAGTCAACATATATCTAACTATAACATCAATATGACATAAATTACATGTATTACATAAAAGGAAAAAAGTATAACCTTTAAAAAAAAAAAAAAAATCAATGTAATTACACCAACGTATATACATCTTAATTCTAGATCTAGCACGCATTGAGAGGGATCAAATTATTTGAGGTGAAAACATATTTTTTGAGTGAAAAATCTAAGGAATGATTTGCAGTGAGATGGATTTGATCCCTCTTTGTGTATGAAAGGTCTAAAGCTAAGATGGATCTACGTTAGTTCGTAATATGTCTCATATCAACTCCAAGTTTAACTGAAAAGGATTTACGCAACTCCCTTATTTTGCAACATGACATTGAAATATTTTAATTACCATGCACCAAGAGGGATCAACTCCCTACTGGTGCAAACCTTTCCTCAAGTTTTGATCCCTTAAGGTGCATTATTGGAGTTAAGATGGATCTATTGGTTCTTAATATGCCACATGCCAATTCCATGTTGACCATGGAAGGAATTACATATCTCTCTCATATTAAGCTACACACCACTCAAATGTTTTAATCATAAGAATTTTTTACTTTAAATTGCTCTACATATAGTTGTTGTTGAAATTGTAGGTTCTAAACCTATGCAGAAATTACCTGCAAATGAATTCTTAAAAAATAAAAAATATACAATGGTGAGAAACACAAAATAAATACATAGATATTTCCCCTCGATCCCAAAAGCAGGACTACCATATTGATTTTTCATTATATTCCTTTCAATGTTACAATACATATATATACATGTTGAAGCATTCATAAACCCCAATCCATTAACCATGGATTAGAACATAACCGTAGTTCCATTGACTGGATCTACAAAATACCATGGGCAAAAAACCATCATGCCCAAACCATGTGTGAAACCCATTCACAAATCATAGGTAGGTCTGCCCATCTAATATAGGGTCCCAAAAAAAATTCTTGGGGCATTACCCCGGACCCTATGCAGGGTGGATGTTGTGCCCCCGATGTGCTCGGTGCAACAAGGGGGGGTTGGCCGCCCCCCCTCTAAACCCCCAGCTTTGCGCGTGGGGCTAGTTGTGGAAAGAATGTAACACACACCCAACAGAAATACCCATTGGGGATGGAAGAACATGAATAATTGGCTAGCATTGAGGAGCATCTCTACAACAAACCAAATACCACACCTCTAATCAATCTACCCATTCCAAGAACTATTTATATGTCCACATCCCCTTGATGGTTTTACTTAACAGATGGTTTTTCTACTTCACTTGGAATTTACTAGTATTGTGGCATATTGTATTGCATAATGAAGACTTGGTCAGTAGATACTTTTCTATGTATATGATTAGTATATGAACATTTTGGATAAAATAAATTAAATTTTTCAATTGATCTGGTTTCGAAACTGGCCAACCATGGTAAAAGGATTTTGATATTATGTAATATGGTATTACAAAAATTAAAATATATATATATATATACATAGATATATCCCAAATAAAAATGTTGAAATATTTCACTTATTTTGGACATTCAAATTTTATTTATCTCATACTACATTGTAAAAAGTGTCTTTTAATGCAACGAGAAATGTTTTACTTTCAATTTCCTTTATATATATACACAAAGTTATCTTTTCACTAATTATATATATATATATAGTTGATATAATGTGGACATTGAAATATTTTATTTATAGCCATTGTAATTTTTGGTTATTAATATATAATTTTTAATTCCACATATCAACTCAATGTTGAGCATCAAAGGAATTACACATATCTTATAACAGCCTTGGGTTAAAAGTTCATGTAATAAAGTTAATACAGGAAAAATAAGACTAAGGTCATGCGACATGTATTCCAAGTTGAGTGTTGGGCAAGACATCCTAGTGAGTGTTCATTTGGTTTATTATGGCTAAAGGAAATTGATAAAGGAAATGGAAAAGGCTTTGAAAAGGCAAAGAGGTATTAATTGGAATTTTATTTATGAAATAACGAAAAATAGGAGAAAAGGAAGGTGAAAGGAAACAGATTGCATGTGAGGATTAAATTGAAGGAAATTAGTGGAAATTAAAGAAAATAGAGGCCTCATTAATAAAAAAGGCTTCTGAGGATCAGTTCACAACCTTTTTTCAGTTCATTTTTGAAGCTCTCTCTCTATTCTCTCTCTCACATATTCTTGCACACTTAGAGCATTCTTGGAGAACTCTAGCATTGGAGAAAGGAAGGCAAAGAAAAAACAATGAAGCGAAGGGAAGCAAATATCACAAAAGGAAGAGTTGGATCAAGTAACTATATCAAGATTACTTGCAGGTATTGATTTGTGTGTATGATTTCCTTGCTAGTTTTGGCATGCATGGTACATGCATGTGTGTATTCTGTTGTTGTGATTGGCATGGGTTTTTCCAGGTGTGACAGTGATTTTAGCTTTGCCTTTCCACTTCTGGATAGCCATGGTGTGATGGGGTTCTTTCATTTGGTTTAGCTTTGGATTGTTGGATGGTTTTGGAACGAGGTGAGGTGGTCTCAAGAAAATTCCAAAGGGCCTAGAAATCCTTTGACTAGTAAATATGGGATACGCAGTAAATATTGAGGGTGGAGACGGGAAAAGTTCTCAAGCTATTGATGAGGAAATCGAGAGGAATCCAAGCCTTTTTAGGGCCTAGTGATCCCTTGACAAGTTTTGGAGGGATTGCGATAAATCCTAGTAGTGTATGTTTTTTTTGTTTGGGCCTAGGAATCCCTTGACCAGTAATAGCGGGATTGCGGTAAATTCTAGTTGTATAGATGAGGATTTTGGGCCTAGAAATCCCTTGACTGGTAATGGCAGGATATGTAGTAAGGCTTGAGGAACCCTTGGTTGTTCTTGTTGTGAGTCCCACATTCATGTTTGCAATATGGCACGAGGGTGATTGGCTGAGAGAAAGATTTGGTTCAGCCCAATCTATGGTCAAGTGGTACATGGAATTCCTTGACTTTGTTTTCTTTTTCATATGTTAATAAAGTCTCTTTTCCCCTTGTATTTCATGAGTATTTATACTTTTTATTATATGGCTTTAATGGTTGACCTATCATTGTTATTACTATGGTTATATGTTGGTTACAAGCATAGTTTTATGACAGACTTTAGTTATGTCTCTTAGCATGTTTTGATTAGTAAATGAATGGTTAATTAATGTATGACCTAATATATGATACTGAAATTATTGAGAGAAGGAAAAAAACCTTCCTGATAATTCTCAGATAAGTATGAGACCCATATGTTTAGATTTTCATTTATAGCTTGTAGATTACATGTTCCTAATGTGTTTGAAGAAATGATTGTTATGGTTGGGTTTGGTTAGGTCAATTACTTGGCTAAGTTTTGTATATTTATATTTTTCTTGATGTATTTTATCATTCTGGAAAGTTCTATCAAGTTCTAGGCAGTGGTATGAATCCTAGCCCTAAAAAAGTGGGTCAAATCTTGTGGCCGCATACACAAAACTAAGTAAATTAGACTGAAATCGCCAGGAGGAAGGGTCATCCATGTGATTGGAGGGTTATAGTCGAAATTAGGAAATGTTAAGCCTGCATCTCTTAGTCCAATTTAGTGAAAAATCAATCTAGCTCAGAGTCTGGGCACCTGGAGTGGTTGTTTAGCCTTTGGGGGTCTTGTAGTTCCTTAGGGAGGTCACTAAAGTTTTCATCGGACGATTCCACTTCCTTAAATATCCCTAGAATTTTGAGTCATATCATAGTAACTCTTCGTCACATATTTACCCCCGATGGACCGGTGAACTTGGGTAAGTGTGGGAGGATGGTGTTACAGAGTGATACCAGACCATGGTTCAAGACTTGGACTCGATGGGAAGAATGTGTTTGTCATGAATGCATGTAGGTTGTATATGTGCTTGTTATGTATGCATTGTGATGGTCATCGTTACATTTTCGTTGTCATGTAGAAGTTGATGAAGTTGTTGTTGGGATGTGTTTGTCATGTATACATGTCGATAGTATATGTGTTCGTTATACATGTCAGTGTATATATGTTGTTATGCATGCATTGTTATGGGCATGGTTTTCATGAATGTGGTCATGGTATACAGTTGGTATTGTCATGCATGATGTCGATTGATTGTTATTATTATGATTGTACATGTATCATGCTAATATGGTTGATCTTGCAGACAGTTGATCTTGCAGACGCGATATCCTCCCCTGAACCATATTGAGGTATGTTGGTTATGTTTATGTTTGTTTATCTAACATGATTTACTTATAGTAAGAAGAGGATCAAAAATGACTAACAAAATGGTGGATTATAGTTCACGAGGCTCTCCAACATATCAGATGAGCAACATGGTGATGAGTACTCCCCTCACATATAGATACTTTGAGAATTTTGAAGGCAAAAATAAGTTGCAAAGAAGATAATGACAGAATCATTCAGTCACAAGAGAGACTTTCCAAGGCACAGGAGAAACAAGCATAGGTCAATGCATTTATTCTTCAGAGTTTGTCAGACTTATAGAGACAAGGATTGCTTAGGATTAGTCATGGACAAGGGGACAAGACTAATGGATCCTATGGTAGTAGGTCTACTAATGGGCACATGTCAGATAAAGATGACATGGTCATATATGGAAGGTTATTGGATACACATGATAGGAGAGGAAATGGACATGGGATTTATTCTAGTTCTAGTTCAGATAGGTTCCTTTGTCATCATTTTTATCATCCTTGCAAGAGGAATTATAGGGGATATTTGTCACATGAGTTCAAGAAATCCAAGTGATCCAAAATGGATACGAAATCAAAAATAAAAGGTATTACAGACTCATGTGCAGGAATTCCTATATTATTTAGTGCAACGGATCGAAAATATTGCGAATAACATAGACAATGAACAATTATAAAACATAATACGCACACATCAACACAGTCAAAACAATGAAGGAGTTCACCAGACTTCCTAGCTACGTCTCCTGGTCCAGCTTTCAGTGTTGACCTATATATTATGTCTTCAAGAACAGATTTTACAGGTGTGAGCTCAATCAGAGCCATAACACAACAACAGTGGTATTACACAGGGATTTCACTCAAAAACCTCGAGTCTAAAGGGTGCACAGATTCTCCCTCTTAGTGCCTCTGATCAACTGTTCATAGTTGTGTGTTTCTCTGACTCTCTATCTCCCCTCTGTCTCTGAACTCAAACTTGTCTCTGTTCTATTATGGGATGGTTTTTTAAGCCTATCGGCCCTATCCATTCACCTTCCCTCTCTGGTCTCTCTATCTTCCTCTTATGTCTGTTCACCTTCCTTTCGACATTGGGCACATCTTGTTAAGACAAAATTCTTAAAGCACAAGAACTCCTTTGTATTTTGATTTTATAATGGAAATACACCAAAACACAGAAAAACCTGAAAAAACGCCGCATATCAGATTTCAAATTTTATAGTGCTGCATCTATAATCTTCTCAGGTCCGTGTTTTATTGTTGTCGCAAGCCCACCTTTGATCTGCCTTCAATCAGATAGTTCACATCCAATCTGATCATCCAACTATCTCATGCCTTCGTCATCGTCCGATCCGTGATCGCTAATCCAATGGCTGACGGCCATTTCGAGTGGCCCCCTTGCACAGAGATTACCTGCCCAAAAAAAGTGATTTTCTCTCTCCTGCGATGTGCTACATGTCGGCCGGTGTATGGAATCGTGCGGAGCCTCTCCAATACTGCTTACCACCTGAAGCCCGCCCGAAATACTGCTTACCACAGAACTCAAATCCTTCATTGTTTTATTTCATAACTCCTTCGGGTCCGCTTGTGTTAAGTACTCACTTTCGTTCCATGCGATGCGATATTGGTAGTTGATCTGGACCGTTGATCTATGCGCTCGATCAATGGTTCACGTTGTCTCGCTTGTATCACTATCGCATTTTTCTTAAGGCTAAGGCACGTTAACACTGATTGGCTTTCTCCAATGTGATATCCTGATTTAATCCGGGCTGTTAATCTGGCCGATCTGACGGCTCTGGTGCAACGTTACTTCAACCTTCGCTTTACTTGGGTTTCTGCCATTCTTAGTGTTTTTCTCTGTGATAATGTTTTCTGATAGTTAATACATATGAAGACTTAGACTTAGAGGTTTGATACAAGATCCATTTTGGATCAAGCTTCCCACTGAAAAGCTTTTGGACCAACAAAAGTTGGTTTTAAGCATTGATCAAGTGAGGATATTGCTCCTTCACTTGTCCAATTTCTATCCATCGTGCCTTTCTTGTATTTGAACTTTTGAGTCCCACTCTCAGGTACTCAACATCCCCTTGATGCGTAGTTCTTACATTCCTATCCAAAACTGTGTCCTCGTGTAACTCATTGAGATAATTAGGCAACAGATCCTCAATAGAATGCAACTGAATTTGCTCTTCAGAATCTTCAATCAATGAAGGTTCATACAATCTCAAGTTTTCTGCATTAACGACTGAATAGATCTGCATATAAGGTGGAAAATCAAGGTGAAAATCATTTTCACCAATTTTATCAAGTATCTTGAAAGTTCCATACCTTATTGGTTTTAGCTTCTTACCTTCACCCTGCATTCTAACTTTGTTGATGTACAGCTAGACTTGATCACCAACCTGAAAACTATTCTCAACTCAATTCTTGTCATGTCTTGCCTTGTACTGGGCTTGACTTCTTTCCAGCTGTTCCTGTACTGCCTGGTGAATTTCCTGGATTTGTTCAATGAACTTGGTTTCTTTGTTCACATCACTGTGTCCATCAACTGTTATGTATTTACCAAAGACAAATTCCAAGGGAGACTTTGGTATAAAACCAAAACAAGTCTCAAAAGGAGATCTTTGAGTAGAAGAGTGCTTGGCACGGTTGTAAGCATGCTGCACATAACACAAATGCTCATCCCAAAGCTTGGGATGCTTGCTGCAATAGCCTCTGAGCAACTGGATCATTGTCATGTTGACCACTTCTGTCTAACCATCTGTTTGTGGATGAAATGATGTGCTCTTCTTCAACCTAGTGTCCATCAACTCCCATAAACTTGACCAAAACTTCCCAACAAATCGAGAATCTCGATCAGATACAATAGAAGTGGGTAACCCAAAATGAACCCATACATTTTGAAAGAACAACTTTGTTGTTTGTTCAGCTGTAACCTTCTTGTTGCATGGTATCAAAATACACATTTTACTGAACTTATCCACAACAACATACAAATAATCATGACCTTTCCAAGATTTTGGCAAACCCCCAACAAAATCCATGGAAACACTGTCCCAAGGACAAGAAGGAATTGGAAGTGGAGTGTACAACCCTAATTTCCAATTATTGGGCTTGCTTGTAGCACACATAGTACACCCTTTGATATATCTAGAAACTGTCTCATGCATCTTTAGCCAATAATAGAACCTTTGCAATTGCGCAACTATTTTACTTACACCAAAATGACCTGATATAAGAGAATTATGTGGTTCTCGAATTATGTTAACTCTTTCAGTTTGTGGAATGCATAACTTTCCCAAATGATATAAGAGTTGGTCTTTTACATAATAATCCAATTCTTCTACTTGCTTTCCATGACTTAAAGTTGCATATACATCTTTAAAATCTACATCTTGAGCATATTGTTCAATGTAAGTTTCATGCATTACTGAGTTATGCTTAAGTATAGTAGATGCATTTATGATTGGTCTTGATAACATGTTTGCAACCTTATTGTGTATGCCCTTCTTATATCTGATGACAAGATGAAATTTTTGTAGAAAACCCATCCACCTATAATGTCTAGATTGCTACAATTTAGTTTTTGAGTGAAAATATTGAAGTGGTTGATGATCTGTATGTATTATTGTTTCTTTACCCATTAGGTAATGTTTCCACTTTTTCACATTTTGTACTAATGCATACAGTTCTTTATCATATGTGGGATAATTAACTACTGCAGAAGTAAATGTCTCAAAATGATAGCATATGGGTTTTCTGTGTTGCATCGACACTGCTCCCATGGCATAGTCATTGGCATCTGTCTCAATCTCAAATGGATGTTGAAGATCTGGCAGTGCTAGTACTGGTGTTGTTCTAATTTTTTTCTTTTAAGGCGTCGAAGGCATTCTGTTGTTTGCCTCCCCACTTAAACACCTGTTTCAATCCTGTTAAAGCATGTAATGGAGTTGCAATCAAAGAAAAGTTAGCAATAAACTTTCTCCAGTATTGTGTTGCCCCTAGGAAACTCCTAACCTCTGTAGCAGATTAGGGTTTAGGCCAGTTCATAATGACTTCAACCTTATAGGGATCTATCTTCAATTCACCACCCCCTACAATATGACCCAAATAATTTAAAGATGTTCTGCCAAATTCACATTTTGACAGTTTTACATGGAGATTTTCTCTTTTTAAAACATCTAAAGTCTGCTTTACATGGTCTTCCCATGTCTTACTAAAAACAAGAATGTCATCTAAATAAACAATTACAAAATCATCAATAAATGGTCTGAGTACATCATTCATAACGCTCATAAATGTAGCAAAAGCATTAGTTAAGCCAAAAGGCATAACCAACCATTCATACAGTCCTTGCTTTGTCTTGAAAGAAGTCTTCCATTCATCATGTTCTGCAACTCTGACCTGATGATAACCACTTCGCAAGTCTAACTTAGAAAAGTAAACTGCTTCTTTCAATTGATATACTAAATCATCAATACGAGGAAGAGAATAACGATTCTTGATCGTTATTTTATTTAGTGCTCTATAATCAATGCACATTCTCCATAAACCATCTTTCTTTCTCACCAGCACGATTGGAGATCCACATGGTGATGTGCTTGGTCGTATAAACCCTTTATCGAGCAACTCATGTACCTGCTTCTTTATCTCTGCATTCTCTAAAGCTGACAACCTATACATTCCAATGTTAGGTAATGGAGCATCTTGCTGCAAATAAATATCTAGTACTATTTCTGGCTTGGGTGGCATACCTTTTGGTTCTTGGAATAGAACATCATACTCTAAAACAACTTTAACTAAATCAGCTTTCTGTTTAGAATCACAGCCTTCAAATGCATTGGATTTTTAAGGATCCTTTGCCTTTACAACCATTAGTAAAAATTGCTTACTTGAATTCACAATTCTTTTCATTTGCCCTGAGTTTATGAGAGAATAGTTATCTTTGAGTTTATGAGCTCTTACAATGTATTCTATTCCATTTTTAGTGAGTTGATACTTATTCTCAACTCTATAGAAAATAGCTTTTCTATCATACAAGTATGGACTTCCCAAAACAATACCACATATATCCAATGGAACTATATCTAACTCAACCTCACCTACAAATGTTGATCCAATAGCAAAACTAAGTTTACATTGTCTCGTTACTTGTAGCTTTGTTTTATCACACACCCAACCTAATGGATATGGATTCTCATGAGGTTTTGTTTGTAATCCCAACTTCTTTACAATTGTTTCAGAAATCAAATTTGCTTGTGATCCACTATCAAATAAAGTATCAATCTTATTGTGCTGGAAATTACTCTAATATGAAAAAGCTCATTTCTTCCCTCTCATTATTTTCATTATCAACAAATTGTGCAAAATTACTTATGGATGCTTTGGAGTCTTTAACTTTAATACCTATGGCTGTAACTGTTGTTTCATCGCCTGAATCTGATCCCAAGTCCTACTAAATAGCAGCAGCATTCTTTTTCTCCTTTCCACCGAACTTCTTAGGTCTCCGTTCTGGATGCAAAGACCAGCAATGTGCCTCATCGTGTCCTTCTTTCTTGTAATGAGTGCATGAAGGTTTATCCTTATTTACAGTGTTTTCTTTCCTCTCCTTCCATTTTAGTTTCTTCTTTTCCTTGCTCTTGCTTACAGATTATTTAGATGATCCCCCAACCTCTAGGTTTACATTATTACCTCTAGCTTCTAGATGTGTGGCTTGAACTGATACATCATCTAAGCCAATGGGATTAAACATGAGAATAGTATGCTTTAAATAGCTATGAAGACCACCTATATACTTCAATAAAGTCTCAGGTGAATCTAATGATAGACCTAGAGTTAAAGCTCTCTTTCTGAATTCCTGAGTATAACTCTATACACTTTGACCCTTCAACTAACGAATAGTTTGCCAACTCATCATTACCTGCTGCATGTAAGCTAAAGGATAGAATTTCTTTTTGATAGCAGAAACAAATTCATTCCAGGTAGAAATGATTTTACCATGTTTTTTCAAATCATCTTGTGTATTGCCTTCCCACCATACTAGTGCAGTTCCTCCAAGTCGAAGGCTAGCCAGCTGAATCTTCTTCCTTTCTGAATCAACGTTTTGTACCCTGAAATATACATCAATTTGTCTTATCCAATTATCTAGCTTTTCTGCATTAAGTTCTCCATCATAAATTGGCAAATCAAACTTCACATCTAATTTTATTAAGGAAGTTTTCTTCTTCTTCTTCTTAGAAGAGCTAGAAGATGATGAGGATGATGAAGGTGATGGTGGAGGAGGCATTTCCCGTTTCCCTTTGCCTTCTGGAGGGGCAACTAGAAAAGGTTCCTCTACTCCTTTGTCTTGTTTAGGTGTTGAAGTGCTTTCACCTCGACCCTTCTTAAATTCCAGATACATATCTTCCACCATGGCTTGGAGTGTCTTAAAAATCTCTATAAACTGATATTCTAATCCCAATGGAGATTCTTCTTTCATTCTCCTCTGAGAATAAACTCTTCCAATCTCTGGATTAGCCTCAACAAGTTCTCCTTCTCCTACTCTGAGCTTTAATCTAGTTAGCATTCAAAATCTAGCACAAGCTTGTCTAACCTTAACAAAACCAAATGCTCTGATACCACTTGATCCTAAATGGATAAGAAATCAAAACGAAAAGGTATTACAAACTCATGTGTAGGAATGCCTATATTATTTAGTGCAACGGATTGAAAATATTACGAATAACATAGACAATGAACAGTTATAAAACATAATACACACACATCAACACAGACATAATAATCAAGGAGTTTACCAAACTTCATGGCCACATCTCCTGGTCCAGCTTTCAGTGTTGACCTCTATATTGTGTATTCAAGAACAGAGTTTATAGGTGTGAGCTCAATCAGAGCCATAACACCACAACAATGATATTACACAGGGATTTCACTCGAAAACCTTGAGTCTAAAGAGTGCACAGACTCTCCCTCTTAGTGCCTCTGATCAACTGTTCGTAGTTGTGTGTTTCTTTGACTCTCTGTCTCCCCTCTGCATCTGAACTCTGACTTGTCTTTGTTTTGTTATGGGATGGTTTTTTAAGCCTATCGGTCCAGTCTGTTCGCCTTCCCTCTTTGGGCTCTCTGTCTTCCTCTTTTGTCCATTCACCTTCCTTTCAGTGTTGGACATGTCTTGTTAAGACAAAATGCTTAAAGCACAATAAATCCTTTGTATTTTGATTTTATATCGGAAATACACCAAAACACAGAAAAACCTGACAAAACGCTGCATATCGGATTTCAAATTTTATAGTGCCGCATCTATAATCCTCTCTAGTCTGTTTTTTATCATTGTCGCAAGCCCACCGTTGATCTTCCTTCAATCGGACGGTCCGCACCCAACCTGATCATCCAACTAGCTCATGCCTTCCTCACCGTCCGATCCATGATCGCTAATCCAATGGCTGGCGGCCATTTTGGGTGGCCAACTTGCACGGAGATTACCTGCCCGAAAAAAAGTGGTTTTCTCTCTCCTAAGTGTGCTATGTGTCGGTCGGTGTATGGAAGTGGGTGGAGCCTCTCCAATACTACTTACCGCCTGAAGCCCGCTTGAAATATCGCTTACCACAGAACTGAAATCCTTCGTTGTTTTATTTCATAACTCCTTCGGGTCCACCTGTGTTAAGTCCTCCCTTTGGTTCCATACGATGCAATATTGGTAGTTGATCTAGACCATTGATCTGCGCACTCGATCAACGGTTCATGTTGTCTCGCTTGTATCACTATCACATTTTTTTTAGGCTAAGGCGCGTTAACACTGCTTGGCTTTCTCCGATACGATATCCCAATTTAATCTGGGCCGTTGGTCTGGCCGATCCGACGGTTCCGGTGCAACGTTACTTCAACCTTCACTTTACTTTGGTTTCTGCCATTCTTATTGTTTTTCTTTGTGATAATGTTTTCTGATAGTTAAAACATATGAAGACTTATACTTAGAGGTTTGATACAAGATCCATTTTGGATCACCAAGCCACCTACATTTGATGGAAATTTGAAGAAGTCGAGGGATGCAGAGGCATGGTTGCTTGGAATGAAGAAATTATTTCAGTTGCATAACTACACAGAAAACATGAAGGTCGGGATGGTTATTTTCAGCCTCAAAGAGAAAGTGGACATCTGGTGGGAAGATGTGAAGCAGGTTAGAGACATTAGAACAGAGGAGTTGATTTGGCATGAATTCAAGATAATTTTTAGGAAGAATTTTTTGTTAGAGAGGTACTAGGACAGTAAAGCCAAGGATTTCTATGAGTTGAAGATGGGATTGATGATAGATGAGGAGCACATGACTAAGTTCCTGGAGTTATTGAGGTATATATTGTATCTTAAGGATGAGAAAGCCAAAGTTTAGAGATTTGTTAATGGATTACCATTAGCATTTAAATATCGGATTGAGTAGGATGAGCATAGATCGCTTGAAGAAGTAATTATAAAATTGAAGCATTATTGTGAGCAATTGAAGCGTAAGATAGAGTGTCAGAAAGGTTGGAAATGGAAATACAAGACTAAAGGTAAATGGCCACCGAAACGCACAAGACCTCAGCATGCAGGTGAGAAAGAGAATGTTGTTCCTTACAAGGAGTTTAATGTAGTTGGAAAGGGACATGGATCACAACCTGGAGGGAAGAAGAATAAAGGAGAGGGTAAGGGATAGTTGCAGTGTTGGATATGTGGCAAGGATCATCTCAAGATGGATTTCTAGTTGTATTAGGGCAGTGGGCCTGAGATATAAGTTATTAGGATGCACAAATAGTTGGGGATGTTGGAAAGATAATTCCTCGGATCTATGTAGCATTGGATAACAGGCAGACAGAACAGCAGGAATCTATTATGAATATGGAAGGTAAGATTTGTGATCAATTTGCTTCTATTTTTATTGACCCTGGATCTAATTATAGTTATGTTAACCATGACCTAGTTGATAAGTGTGGTTTAAGGGAAGAAGTGAATGTAGAATCATAGTTAGTGCAATTGGTTATAGATACTGAGAAGAGAGTTCATCATTGGGTGAGAGCTTATGCATTTGAGTTGAATGGTATGCCTACATCAGTGCATATGAATGTACTTCCATTGGGATCATATAGTATGCTTCTAGGTATGTATTGGTTGTACCTTCACAAGACCAAAGTATATTGTTATGACAAGGCCATTGAGTGCTTGGATGACAATGGAGAATAGAGAATCTTGCAGGGTAAGAAGAAGGCTACATCAGTTAGAATGGTTATATTTATGCAGGAAAAGTGTTGTCGTGGGAAAGTGTGTGTGTTAGTTGTGGTGCATATTTCCAGTGATAAAACTAAGGATGTTGAGGATGCAGAAGTCTTGAAGAGGTACCCAATCTTGCAGTAGTTTGAGGATGTATTACTAGTATAGATTTTAGAGTTGTAGCTTCACAAGGAAGTGGAATTTTCTACTGAGTTGGTACCAGGAGCAGCACCAACATCAAAGGTAAGGATGTTGAGGATGCAGAATTATTGAAGAGGTACCCAATCTTGTAGCAGTTTGAGGATGTATTCCTAGTATATATTTTAGAGTTGTAGCTTCATAGGGAAGTGGGATTTTCTATTGAGTTGGTACCAAGAGCAGCACCAGCATCAAAGGCGTCGTACAGGATGAGCACTCCAGAGTTAGTTCAATTGAAGTAAATGCTTGAAAAGGGATATATAAGGCTAAGTGTATCATCGTAGGGTGCACCGGTATTGTTTTTGAAGAAGAAGAATGGTACTCTTAGATTGCGCATTGATTACAGGCAGTTGAACAAAGTAACCTTCAAGAACAAGTATCCGTTCTCGAGGATCGATGACTTGTTTGACCAGTTAAAGGGAGCAATGGTGCTCTCTAAGATAGATCAGGATATTATCATGTATGCATTAAATAAAAGGACATCTGCAAGATTTCTTTCTGGACCAAGTATGGTAATTATGATTTTTTTGTGGTTCCTTTTGGTTTGTCTAGTGCTCTATCTACTTTCATGTCTTTGATGAATAGTGTGTTGCGTCCTTATCTGGACAAATTTGTTATTGTATTCATTGATGATATATTGATATATTCTAAGAATAAGTAAGATCATGCCAAACACTTAGCAGCATTATTGATATTTCTAAGAGAGCATCAGTGGTATGCCAAGCTTAGTAATGTAGTTTCTTTCAAACATAGGTACATTACTTGGGACATGTGGTTTCCAAGGCATAGTAGTGGATTTGGAAAAGATAAGGCCTATCATGGAATGGGAAGCTCTTAGGAATGCGGATGAGGTCAGATCATTCATGGGGTTGGAAGGTTACTATAAGAGGTTCATCAGGAACTTCTCACGGATTGTATAAACTATTACGTCATTGAAAAGGAAAGGAAATAAATTTGAATGGACAGAGGAATGTGCAGCAAATTTTGAGAAATTGAAGCAATTGTTGGCAAATTCTCCAATTATAAATATTGCAAATCTAGATAAATTGTTTTGGGTGTGTACAGATGCTTGCAAGGGAGGACTCGGTGGATTCATGATGCAAGAGGGATAGGTGGTATGTTATAAGTCAAGGAAATTTAATGAGCATGAGTAGAACTATGTGACACATGATCTTGAGTTGGTAGCGGTCATCCATGGATTGAAGATGTGAAGGCACTATCTTCTTAACAGGAGGTCTGTGGTTATGAGTGATCACATTTGGATGAGATACTTGTTTGACCAACCTAATTTGAATGTTAGGCAAGCTAGGTGGTTGGCCATGATCAGTGAGTTTGACTTCGAGATCAGGTGCATCAAAGAAAATGAGAACATGGTTGCAGATGCTCTTAGTAGAAGTGTGAAGGTAAATCACATAGCAGCTATGAGCTCATATGGGACAAATTTATAGGATTGGATCTTATAGGCAGGACAACAATATGACAGGTATAGGGAGCTTAGGGACAGGTAACAACAGCAGGGTACAGGTGATCAGGATGTGGACTATCATCTCAAAGTACAATATCTATGTACGGACAATAGTGAACTCAAGAAGCTTATCTTGCAAGAATTTCATGTTAAGTTGTATTCAGTTCACCTGGTGTTGGCTTATTGGTGCCTGACCCAGGTTCAGAGTTAAGTTAGCCAAACAAATCCCAGTACTATTAGCCCTTTCGGCAACAATCCACGGAGCGCTGACTGAGGTCTCACCCGTTGTAGTATGGGAGGGTTCTAGAACCAGGTTTCCACACCCTGGAGATGTCTAATGAGTTCAAGTGGTCCATGGTTTGAACCTACGCACGGGGTGATTTATGCATTTTCCCATACCTCGCAGCCTGATATGTTGCCTTTGCGTAGCCCTACTCGAGGGCCGAACGCTATGATTCTATGTTATTACCCAAGAACTTACTAGTATTCCAATGTTAGTTAATTATTTTAGCCTACTTGCTTGCTTGAAGTTATACTTAACAACATAAACCATTCATACAGGTGTGGGCATTAAATAAACAGTATATTTGCAAATTATATCAAACATGCATTAACCCAAGAATAGATACACAGAATTATGATAAAAATTCTCTTTATTAATTCCTTCCTTGGTTACAAACTCAACTCTGCCCTGTGCACTCAACTGCAGGGATCCGAGCACTCATCTGTGGACTACTAGGCCTCTGCGCACTCAGCTGCAGAGCCTTCTCCTACTCTACAACCTAAAGACACACTTCACTTTACTTCTTTCGACTCTTCTCCTATCTCTACTCCCCTATTAGTCTTCTCTTACACTTAGAGCCTCTCTCTATTTATACAATCCGATGGTCTGCGGACCATGGGTAGATCTATCCAGAACACATTACATTACAAAACTAGGGCGGACAACCCTATGACTCTATCATACTTTCACGCTCTGCGCCCACAATTCGTGGAGCTTTACAACAAGGTTACATGCCTTGGGGGCATTCCATGCCTAACAAGCCCCCAACACAAACATCGTGACTCGCCCTCAAGTCACTCTGTCAGTGCGGCGATCTTTGCACGGAGTCCCTCCAACTGTTCTCAAACTGCATGGAGGTTAGCAGCGCACTGAGATGTTGCTTGTTGGATCTGTTGCATATGTTGTTCTGAGACCTCTATGTCTGAACTGCTTTTCTACATCTGTACTGATATCTGTTGCATATGCTTATACTCCCACACCTTTGTCTGGATCCTTGGATCATGAAGACTATGCTTCTGCCAGTTAGTCAGATAGCTGGGCCACCCATGTAGGGATTCAAATGGCTTCCATTCACCTTGCCTGGGAAAGGCTCTCTAGTTAGTTTCACTAGCTGTACTGCGCCTCTGTCTGTGACCTCCTTAACCACATATGATCCCAGCCAATAAATACTGAACTTTCCCAAGAATTTTTCAAACTTACTGTCATACAGCAGCACTAAGTCATTTACCTTGAAGGTGCGCAACTTAATATGGCGATCATGCTAGGCCTTTTCATGTTGATTTTGTACCTGCTAATGAAAACCATCCAGGAACCATTCCTCCTCAAGTTCTTCCAATTGCGCGAGCCTTTCTTCCAGAGCTTCGTGGTCCGTCATACCTGTTAGTGCTGCTATGCGCAAACTAGGTACAATATACTCCATTGGCATGACAACTTCCATGCCATAAACTAACCAAAAAGGTGTTTGTCTCGTCATTTTCTTGCACGTTGTCCTATAAGCCCATAGTACTGCAGGTACGCATAAGTCACAAACGCTTCGTTGCGTGTTACATACTTTGGTTAGCGCAGTCTCCAGTATTTTGTTGAACGTTTCTACTGTCCCATTAGTTTGTGGGTGATACAGTGTGCTTTTCTAATGATACACCTGGAACTCTTCTGTGAGCGCATTGATGGTTTCATTCAGGAAATGTGTACCGCAATCACTTATTAAGATTTTCGGACAGACAAATCGGGTCAACACGTGTTCAAATAAAAAATTCACAGTCGTAGCGGCCATGTAGTCTTTGACCAGATGCGCTTCTTCCTAGCGCGTCAGGTACTCCGTCGCGGTGATGATGTATCACGCGCCCGTCTTTCCCTAGGCTTTGATATGTCCCACAAAGTCAATTGCCCACTTTTCGAAGGGTTGCAGCGTCATTTGTGGATTCAAAGGCATCTCATCCCTTCGCGATGTTTTACCGGTCCTTTGACATATATCGCAAGCCTTACAGTGTGCTATTGAATCCTGATGAAGTGTTGGCCACCATAACCCTGCGCGGAGAATCTTTTGTGTTGTTGCTCGTCCTGCATAGTGTCCTCCTGCAGCACCCCCATGTGCTTCTGTGAGGATCTGACTTCGTTCAAATTCAGGTATGTACCTTCATAATATCTCATCATTTCCAATTTTGAATAGGTACCCCGTGATGACAAAAAAATTTGCCACCCGCACCACCAATTCATTCTTATATTGGACGAAGTATTCCATCGGTGCCGTCCTTGTTGTCAGAAAGTGGATTGTATCTTCTAAGTGTTTGTCTGTGATGCACACAGTAAAGAGTTGTGTGTCAGGTAATCCTTCCTCCAAACTAGTAGGTTCCTCGCCCGTCTGTAAAGCCTAGATCCGATCCTACGTTCAGCCGTCTAGGCTTTACCACGACCTCAAAGTCATATTCTTGGAACAATAAGAGCCACCTACAGATGTGCCCCCCCAACATAGGCTTATTGACCAAGTATTTTAGCATGGAATGGTCTGTATACATCTTGAAATGTCCTCCCAGTAAATAGTGCCAGTATTTTTGGAGCGCGTACACCATAGCCAACCCCTCGCATTCGGTTGTGGAATAGTTCTTTTCCGCTTTGGACAACCTACGACTTGCGAATGCGATAGGGTGATCCAAGCCCTCTCCACCCTCTTGTGTTAGCACCACTCCCAACACTATGCATGATGTGTCAACATGGACATGAAACTCCACATCCCATTTTGGGAAGACCAAGATTAGGGCGGAGGCCAATTTCCCCTTTAGGACATCCAGGGTCTTCATGCAATCATCGTTCCAGCAAAATGTGACATCCTTTTTCAATAGTTTCTCCATCAACGCAGTGACGTGGGCATAGCTTTTGATGAACTTCTTGTAGTATCATGTGTGTCCCAAGGTAGCGTGCAACTGTTTAACACTTCGCAGTGCTTCCAAATTCAGAATTACTACAATCTTCGTGGGGTCTACCATTAGTCCCTGTTTGCAGACCACATGTCCCAGTAGGTTCCCAAAGGGAACGAGGAATGTACACTTCTTAAGGTTCAGCGCAATCTGGTGTCATCGGCAAGTATCCAGCATCAAGTGTAAGCTTGCTACGTGGTGCTTAACCAATCCAAAGACAGTCCAATCATCTAGATAGACCTCCAGGAATTTGTGGATATATTCTTTGAAGGCAGCAACAACTATGCGTGAAAAGATGGCTGGCGCATTTTTTAACCCAAACAGCATGATGGTGTATTGAAAGCAGCCCCATTCAATAATGAAGGTGGTCTTTCCCCTGTCTTCCGACACAATTTTGATCTGGTGGTACCCTAAAAACCCATCGGTGAAAGAATATGCTTCTTGCCTGCCAACATTTTCTAATACTTCATCTGTGAATGGGGTCAGGAATGGGTCGTGTACGCAGGCGTCATTCAACTTCCTGAGGTCCATGCATATTCTTATCTCGCCCTTTTGCTTTTTCTCCTACACTACCATAGGGCTTACCCAGTCAGATTCTTCCACCGGCTCAATAATTCTGGCTGCGAGCATTTTGTCTAGTTCTACGCGGACCTTTTCCTTGTACTTCAGATTCAAGTGGTAAGGCCTCTACTTAACCAGCTTCACGTCAGGTTTTAGGGTGATCTTCATCATCCCTAAATCACCAACGATCCCCTTTAAGTCCGTAATCTTGGTCGGGAATAAGTCTTGGTACTCACAGAGTAACTCAGCAACCTTATCCACCATGGCATCATCCCAATAGTCACCAAGCGTTGCATACTTCGGTTCAGCCTCCGTCCCAATGTTTACCTACTTTGTTTTTACCGACGTGGTGATGTCAGGATCTTCAATCAATGGTCCTTGAACCTTGCGATAGCCTTCAGTTTCTGGAATGTTAATTTTTCGTGGATCTTCATCATCCTCCTCAATGTTTACATTGTAACACTCCAGCGCGCAACCTAGCTGGGTCGCCCATTCCGATTGCAACACTTCCATTGGATTCTTAGGTATTTTGAAGATAGTTGCTTTTACTGCTTGTAGCGCATCACAACAGTATCCCACCAACGATCCTCAAACGTGAATGTTAACAGAAATCCTTCAAACAAGATATCCCATTCGCTCGTGCCATGGCGGAGCTCCGTCTTAGTATACCAATTAATGGGTATGATATCCTGGGTATGACAAAACAGGTGCACCCACTCAGGTTGTGGCTCTTCCCCGTAGACCTTGGTCCATTTCGCGAGGTGTGCACGTGGATCATCCCATCCATCATACTTGTCTGATAGTCATATCGGAGGCTTTCCAAACCACATACACATCATCCTTCTGCATTCGCGCCAGTCCTCAAAACTTCTTTGATGCGTACCCCACCATCTTGCGGATGTAGCACGTAGTGCCCATTTCAGAGCATTGAAATGTTGCTATTCCAGTACTTCTCTTTAAAATTTGTTCAAGAAATCATCCACCTCGCTCAACCCATCATACATAGGTAGATCTCTTACCTCTGTTGCTATGCAGCGCAGCGATCTTGTCATCATGTTGCAGTTGAGCATGGTTACCTCGTGTAGCCGGTTCTGCCATCATTTTATTTCCTCATCCGAATCTAAGGTGCAGGAGCTTTCTCACTCCCACGAGAGTCTACCATCCACTGTTGGATTTACCCAGTCCTTCTCCCACGCAGTTATCCTGTAGATACATTCTAGATCGTCGTCGTTGTCGTAGTTGCGCACTGGCTATAAGTAGTGTGATCCTTCTGCAAGGTCTAAAGGTACCACTACACGCAATGACTTTTTCTCAAAAGTCATCTTGCGCTTCTTTAGATTTATCACTCCATTCATGTCAATGGCCCAATCTATTCCTAGTAGCATGGGACAGGGATTGTTTTCATCGAAAATCTCTATCACTTCGAAATCTACAAGCGCGCTCGCACCTTCGATATCCACCGTTACTCCCTGCAATCTTCCCATGGGTAGGATCTTTTGTTGGTTCATCATTCGCAATTGAATAGGAGACCATTGTAGCACAAGCCTGCCTATGCACTCCCATGTCTACTTTGGCAGGACGTTCGCATCCGATCCTAGATCCAAAATCACTTGATCCATTTCATATTCCCTGATCTGCATGGTCAATCTCACCTTCCTTCCTATTTGCGTTGTGTGTTTCCCGAGCTTCTGAACTATGCACGTTTCTCATGGCGTGGTTCAGTGCATCTAGTGATGAGTTCTTGCAGTCCCTTCATAGCTTTTTGTCGTGTAGCAACTTCATGCATGTCTCCAAAAATGTAGTGAGCATTAATGGGTCCATTTATGGTTCTAGTTTGTCTTTACTTCCTGAAGTGGAGGCATCCGCGAAGCTCTTCTTAGCTTCCATGAATGTCTCCTTAGCGCACTCTAAATCAAATTTTGGTTCCTTTGTTGGAGCCTTGCGAACCCAGGCACTCTCTTCGGGCTACTTTCCTTTGTCATGTCCTGTCGTGATACCACTTCGTAGCATGATATTTACATTTGGGTCTTCCTCGTGTGGCTCAGACCTCATCATTTGCAGGTTCTGAATCGGGGGAGGTTGGAGTGCTCCTTTTTCGTGCAACCTTGCTATCAACGTGGGACAATCCTCCGTCTTATGATCAAACTGGGTATAATATAAGCATGATGGCCTCGTCAAATTTGTCCAATCGCGGGAATAATGCCCTAGCCCTCCATAATTGTAACAGATCAGCTGTCCACGACCTCTTCCTAGTCCCATTCCACCTCGACCTCATCCACACCCCTGAAATCCAATGCATGCAATCCCTGCATTTTGATCGAGGGCCCATGTTTTGGTCTGAACTCTGTAGGTATAAGTTAGATCCATCATCAGTGCATAACTTCTACAGGTACGCTCATCGTGGCCTACTGATCTTCAGAAATTACAGAACAAATACTAGGAACTCTGTGTATACTTCTTAATACATGGTAGTTATCTGTAGCATGCTTTCTTCCTATCTGACAAATCGTGCACCATAATACAGGCACCGCACTCAACCCTGCTTGTGCCTCCGGTCTCAATGGAATTGGTCCTCCTCCCACTAGGTAGTTCGTGAATACTGTACGATGGTCCTTGTCATGTCCCTAGCCTTTGCACTTTATACACTATTATCACTCCAGGAAACTCTCCTAGGTTGCAGCTCAGAGATGCCAGGTAACATATAATCTTCAATATTGTTCTCTGAACTATCGGAATAAATAATGGTCTGGATCAAGCCGGATAACCACTTTGACTCTGTTATTACTCAAGACATGCATGAACACCCTCAGGCTACAAGGCTTTATACCACCAATGCTCAATATTTTGTAGATTAGGTGAATGAATGGAGGATACTAACCATACCAGCAGATACATGCATAAACATATGATGGCCAGCTACAAAAAGTAAATGAAACTTTCAAATCTAATACATCAACGCAGAGATAAGATGACAGTTATCTAGCATTAGACACAAAAGAAACCTGAACGGCCTGTTCAAGTGCAAGCTTAGAAAAGAAGAGAAATTGGGATATTGAACATATGACAGCAAAAGAAGCTTGTATTACTGATGAATGAAGATGAGAAGCTTGAGTAGAAAAGTCTCTATAGTCTCCAGAAGTTGAACCCTGATTACACCTTACTTTCAGATATTTATAGCTCTTTACAATGCTCTCAAGATTTTTATGGCTCGAGGTGTCTTAATCTATCCCCATTGTCTTTAACTGCCTGATTGCATACAAGGACACAATTTTCCTTCCATCACAAAAACGGTAATTAATTCTGGTATAGCGCTACCCTGTTAGGTGGCTGGCTTGATTGTGCCAGTGAGGCTCCATGACTGTTTAATTCTGTTTGCTTGTATTATGTTGTGTCCTTCCTCGTTCGGCCATACTTTCTGTTAATTCAGTTCAGCATCCTGACAGAGTCAACCACCTTCCTCCTTAGGTAACTGGTAGGAAGTAGAGTATGAGGTGCATGGGCGGCTGGACGTGCTAATTAGGAAGAACAGAGTAATGGTAGGATGGTGGAGGACAAGCGGGTAGTTTTTGTATAAATTAAATCGGATGGACAGAGTAATGGCAGGGTGGCGAAGGACAAGCGGGAGCGATCATGAACAAGGGTCGCTGGATCAGAAGAAATGGACAGAGGAGATCGATTGCATGAGGCTTGCGGTCCTTTGCGGGAGTGGAAAAGTCCGAGCCATTGGATCTCGGTGGACAGATCGGATGGCTATTGGGCAGAGGAGGTGCTCGGAAAATAGCGCCCGAGGGGTGGTTTGGTTTGGGTGGTTACATTTTTTATCGAGCGCTTATTGGGTGGTAAGCGATAAAGGGTGGAGTCCACCCGATGCCACTCACTGCATGCCATGTAGTGGAGGAGGAGAGAGAGAAACCGCCTAAGAGCGACAGCTGTTAGATCTAGTGGGAGTGATCTAACGACGAAGATCAATCGAGCATGTCTCGTCGATTGGGTGAAACGTGGGCCGTCGGATCTACGGCGGAGGGACACAAAGGTACAATTTGTCCTCGAGAAATGTGTGGAGGGTGTGTATAGACGTAAAGGTAAGGTTTTTCGGGGTTTTGGGTTAGTTTATTTAGGGCTAAGGTGGAAGAGGGTTTTGTTATGAAATGAGGGTCGAGTTAAGATATGAGCGGGATAGAATGTAAGTAGAAGAGTGGGGAAAGTGGAGTGATGGCCTGTGTGGGGGCCCTTTCCAGGATAGCAAAGCAGACCATATTCTTCCTTTAATCTTCAAACTAGCAGCGCTGCACCTAAAGGCTAACACTAGCTCCTTCTGGGGATGAAAGCCTCCCTGTGAGGTTTCAAGAACTGTAGATCACTGCCTTTCCAGTAAAACCAAAATAAAATCTTCCTCTTAGTGTTCCATTGGGCATGGAGTCAATTTTGCATAAAAATAAAAACTGGGACAAAAACATATTTACAAAGCTAAGGCCTTTACAACCTTAAACAAAATAAAGCTTGAGAAAATTCCCATTGATTGGGACATCGAAAACACTTTCCCCCTACAGATTGTGAAGGGTGAAGGTGTTGCTTGTGTGAGCCTGAGTAATGACAAAAGGTCCTATCCACAAGGCATCGAATTTACCATGATTACCCTTCTTTTCCTTGAACACATCCCACTTGAGGACCCAGTCACCAACCTGAAAATTATCCATCTTCGCTTTTTATCAAAGACTTCCTTGATATTCTTTTGATGCACTGTTGACTTCTCAATCGGTTGTTCCTTGATCTGCTAGACTTCAACCAAGTCACTCATCCTCTTTACCATGTCATCTCCTCATCCAGCTCCTCTTGGAAGAACTTGGCTACAGGGAGGGTCAATTGGATAGGACAAACAGCTTCAGTACCATACACCAGCTTGAATGGAGAGTTCCCTATGGATTTCTTGGTGGTAACTCTATCAGCCCATAGTGCAAACTTTAGCTTGGAATCCCAGCTCCTTTTGTTATCTTCTAGCAGTTTTTTTATTATTCTTACCAGGCTCTTATTTGATGATTCTACCAAGCCATTGCCTTGAGGATAGTATGAGGTAGAATGCACCAATTGAATGCCCATTGATTCACACATGTCCACCAATTCCTTCGCTCTGAAAGCTGCTACATTATCAGTGACTAGCTTGGTTGGGCAGCCAAATCTAGTGAAAATATTCTCGGTTAGGAACTTCATGACAACCTGGTGATCAGCCTTCTTACTGGGTATAGCTTCAATCCATTCGGCAAAATAGTCAGTGGCTACTAAAATCCACCTGTGCTGGCCACTGGAATGTGGATTAATCTCCCCTATGAAATCTAAACCCCACTGTTGGAAGGGACCATTGGTGTGTATGGGCTTCAAGGGCAGAGATTTCAGATGTTGTCTTCCTGTAAACCTCTGGAATTTGTCATAATATTTCACAAATGAAAACGCATCAGAGAACATAGTAGGCCAATAATACCCAGCCCTCAGGATCTTGTGGGCCGTGGTTTTCCAATAATGATGCCCTCCACAGATGCCAGAATGAAACTGGTGCATAACTTCCATAGATTATTCTTTGTCTAGACATCTCAAGAGGATTCCAGATGGGTCCCTCCAATAAAGCAGGTTCTTATTAATACAAAACTTAGCTGATTTGAGCTTAATGGTCCTGGCTTGTCCTGAGCTAAGCCCTGGAGGGACTTCTAGCTTCAATAACAAATGAACTATACTGGAATACCACCCACAAGTGGCAAAATTCTCAGCCAAAGACTAGTTCTATTCGTGTTGTCCAGCAGACAGCAATTTTCCTAGGCCATAAGCTTAGCCAAGCCTTGGCCTTTGACAAGCTTGGTGGGCTTCACCTCTATATCAAATTCTATGAGTTTTGCAATCCATTTGGCTCTCCTTCCATCAACATCTGGCTGGGTTAGGTCATCCTTTACTGAAGCTTAAGGCACATAGGCAACCACCTTGGAGTGGAGAATGTAAATTCAGAATTCCTTTAAGGACTTTATAAGAGCATATGCCTATTTTTCAATAGGGTCATACCTTAATTCAGCATCCCTCAATGTTTTGTTGAAGAAGGCCATTGGGTGCTCTACATCTTCACCATTTTTCTGCAACAAGATTGTTGCAAGTGTATCATAAGAGGCAAAAGAGAAGATATAAAACTCCTTGGTGTAGTCTAGGCTGATTAAAGTGGGAGCTTCCATGATAGCTCTTTTGATGGTTTCAAAAGATCTTCTTGCAGCCTCTGTCCATTTTATCTCTGACCCATTTTTTAGCATGGAAGTGATGTGCTTCACTAGCTCTGCAAATTTTGGAATAAATCTCCTCACAAAGTTAATTCTACCCAGAAAGGATTGAATGTCCCTTTTTGACCTTGGAATGGACAATGTCTGTATTGCTTGAACTCTTTCTGGATCAATTTTGACACGTGCAGCAAAAACAATATGCCCTAAAATTTTTCCTTCTTCGAGAGCAAACTGTGACTTCCTTGGATTTACTGAAATTCCAAACCTTCTACACTTTAGGAACACCTTCCTCAAATGTTGTAAATGATCCTTGTGACTGCTGGAGAAAATTGTTATGTCATCAAGATAGATAAGGACAAACTTGTCCTTCTCTCCCACGAAGGCTATGTCCATGGCCCTCTGAAAAGTAGCCCCAGCATTCATCAATCCAAAAGGCATCTTAGAGTACATGAAAGTGCCCCAAGGAGTAGTGAATGTAGTCTTTTCTTGGTCTTCTGGGTGTACAGAAATCTAATTGTAGCCTGAAAATCCATCCAAGAAAGACATGACTCTATCCCCTGAAACTTTTTGCAGCAAATGTTCCATCTTGGGCAGGGGGTAGTTGTCTTTTTTAGAGCACTTGTTCAGATTCCTCAAATCAACACAAAGCCTAACTTCTCCATTCTTCTTCCTCACTATCACAAGATTAGTTATCCACTTCAAGTACCTTAGGGGAACTATGATTTTTGCATTTAGCAACTTCTTGATCTCGTTTTCAATCAAAGGTAACAAGAGAGGGTTAATCGGCCTCAATTTCTACTTGAAGGGGATGGTGTTCTTCTCCAGTGGAATCTTATGCTAAATAATGCTGGTGTCATAGGTTTTAAGGTCGTTGTATTCCCAAGTGAAGACATCAGCAAATTGTTTCATCATGGTGCAATACTTAGAGCTTTGGACAAAGGGTAAGTGAGTGGACAAATTGATATATTTTGGATGGGTTGGACTCCCTATATTATGTTCATGAACTGCAAACTCACTTTCTTTTTTAGCAGGTTTATAAGGTACATTGTTATGGTCAAACAACCTCTCTGAGGGCACCAACCCTTTGGGTATGTGATTGCTAGGCAGCTGCAGAATGTTATCCTGGCCAATTTTGTCTCTCAGCTTGGACTGGTTACATTCCTCAATGGCTTCATTCTCTTGGTCAATTTGCATTTTAGAGAATTCATCAATGACCTGTAGAAACCTATTGACTTCATCATCATCTTCAAAAAATTTCCAGTACTTGATATTGTGAGGCAAAGATGGTCTATATTTCACTTGGACTTCGTAAGTCAACTTAGGAGGAAAAGGAGGGATAAAAGTTCTAGCAGACACAGCAACAGAATCAACAAGTTGATTCTTAGGTCTAGGGATGTACGAAATACTAAAGCTATTGAAAGAATCCTTGAGCTTCCGTACCTCATCTTTGTATGCCTTCAGCCTGGGGTGCTTTGCTTGGAATGTCTTGTTCACCTGTTGAATAATAAGGTCTGCATCTCCAAACACTTTCAGATCTTTGATGCCCATTTCTTTAGCAGCGTTTAAGCCTAACATCAAGGCTTCGTATTCTTCTATGTTATTGGTGACCTGAAAAGTTAGCTTGAAAGATAAATGTATGCATTTTTGTGTGGGAGATACAAGAACTACACCTGCTCCTGCAACTTCCTTAGAGCAAGCTCCATCAAAGAACATATCCCAAATTTGTGGGCTTCCTTCCTCTGTGATATGGCAAACCGGCTTTCTAAGTTGCATGGAGGCCAACTAGGATTCTTCTACTTGGAGGATATAGGCCCCAAAATCAGTATCAACAGCATAGATGGGATGATTAGCAGGATTCCTTTCATCACTGATGATATAAGCTAACTAAGCCTCTTTGTACAATCTCCTGCTTTCACCTCCAAAGACCGAGACAGTGGCATAGGACAGGTCATTCTGCAATGTCCCACCTAATCTCTTAATCCATCCTCTAGAAAGTAACATGCCAAACTTGGGGGGGACATCTGCTACCACAATATCCATCATCATGCTCTTCATGGGCAGCTGAGACAAGGTGATGGCTAGGTCTTTGATTAACCCCAAACATTTCACCTTTCTAGAGTCAAAAGAAAACAAGTCATGATATGGCCTAGTGATGTCCAGGCCCAACTCATCCATGACAGCCTTGGGCATTAGATTATGGTTGGCACCTGTGTCCAGCAAACAATTGTGAAGGATTTTGTCATGAATAGTCAAGGAGACATAGAATGATGGGGAATTGTCATCAGAATGCTCAATCATTGGGCTGAGGACAACAATCAGTTTGTCATCTTGCATATTCACATAGTCATTAGGTGCCTTTGTGGTTTTAAGCTCAAGGGACTCAAGGATGGGTCTCTTAAAGGATTCATTCTTTAATAGTTCCATCAGAGGTATAGATTTTTTCAGCTTTTGGATTTCTGATTCAAAACTGAAAGGAGAAGGGAACTTATCAGGGCCTCTTACCTCTGGAGCTAGAGCTTTGAGAATGATGGGATCAGCTGTTGGTCATTTTTTCTTGTTAGTTTTTTGCATTGTAGGGACTGTAGCCCTCTGAACAAGCGTTTGCTGGGTAGTATTCACTTTGGACCTTAAATTGTATATGTGTTGGTCATCAGTTTGCATAACAGCCCCACCATCCCACTCTTGGTTGTTTTGGTCCTTGGATAATGACTCCTCATATGCAACTAGGGTCAAAAAAGAGGCACTGCCCTTGTCTTCTAGACAATGGATCTCATCGTCTTCCTCATACTGATCTTCATCCATGACTACATTCTACAAGGGGGTCTTCATCCTTTGGTCTTCATTTGCATCTTTGTTTCTTTGAGGAACCTGCAACTACTCATTAGCTCTTATGTATGGGTTCAGATTTCTAAAAGCAAAGGCATTAGGAGCTCTTCCTTTCCTAGAGTGTTGTTTCATCTTTAGCTTGGATATTTCAGAGGCTAATGATTCTATTATCTTGGTCATCTTATCTAACTTGGGATCTGAAGATGATGAAGATTCACCCCTCTGTCTCCTTCGATCAACATGTCCCTTGAGTTTCTCTGCAGCCATGATGTTGGATTCTACCTCCAAGGCTGCATCCTACATCTCGGCCAAAGTGGCACATCTTCTCTCTCTTAATAGTAGACAGAAGTCAGAATCAAAAGCATTGGCATAGGTGAGTTTAGCAGAGGTAGGGGTGGGTTTCACTTCAGTTGGTATCTTAGTGTACATGCGGTTAAATCTTTTATTGAAATCAGATAGTGACTCACCATTTTCCCTTTTCAGGTTCCCAAACTCAGTATGGTAGTAGAGAAGATCTTTCTTATCCCCCCAATGCTTCAATATCTGTTATAGACCTCAGGGTCAATTCCCTGAACCATTTCCTAGCCTCTCCATCTAGGCTTTGGACGAATACTCTCATCCATAGATCGTCTTCACTAATATCTAGATTATCAGCATAGCTATAGAATGATTTAAGTTGTTCTTCAGTTGTAACCCCTTCTGTCCCAGTAAACTTAGGCATGTATTTTTGATATTCTCCAATAGGCATAGAATTCAAAGGAACAGGCAGTACTAGAGGTCCATACCTAGTAGCTATAATTCTCTCCATTTTGGTGGGTGCTTGTGGGCCTGCATTAGCTGTGGTGGCTAGAAGTTTATTAGAAGTCTGAATGACAGAGGGCTGAGGAGTGACTGATAAGACTAAAGGAATATGATGGGTAGGAGGTGAGGCTCCCTTTGGGCTTACAACAAAAGGAGAACCTAAGGAATCAAGAGCTTTATATATCTCTAAGATTTTTTCTTCACTACTAGTATAAGATGTTATACTCTCAACACGTGTTTGTTCTATTCCAGGATTTTCTTGAAGATGTATAGAATATTGTTTAGGTTTACCTGAACCTGATGCTCCCTTCTGGAAAGCATTTCTTTCTTTGATGATCTTTTCAGGGTCAGGTACTACGTCAACTTGTGACTTCTGAGCATTTCTCCGAGTATGCCTTCCAAACTTAGCCAGAATTATGGAGTGGATTTGCCAAGAGGTTTGTCCTCCAGTAGAGTCGCTAGATAGATGATTATAGCCAGAATAGTGTCCAGACTTTGTCCATCATCAAAGCTGGATATGTGTCGTCTTCCAGGGAAGCTGAGCTTCAATATCCTCTCCCCAGCAATGGCACCAATTATGTTATCACTCCAAGAAACTCTCCTAGTTTGCAGCTCAGAGATGCCTGGTAACATATAATCTTCAATATTGTTCTCTGAACTATCGGAATAAATAATGGTTTTGATCAAGTCGGATAACCACTTTGACTCTGTTATTACTCAAGACATGCATGAACACCCTCAATCTACAAGGCTTTAGACCACCAATGCTCAAT
The DNA here is from genome assembly GCA_031772625.1 of Pinus tabuliformis. Classification (NCBI taxonomy): domain Eukaryota; kingdom Viridiplantae; phylum Streptophyta; class Pinopsida; order Pinales; family Pinaceae; genus Pinus; species Pinus tabuliformis. The sequence goes on from CM062804.1 coordinate 114,795,638, forward strand.
AATTTGTAGATTAAGTGAATGAATGGAGGATACTAACCATACCAGCAGATACATACATAAACACATGATGGCCAGCTACAGAAAGTAAATGAAACTTACAAATCTAATACATCAACGCAGAGATAAGATGACAGTTATTTGGCATTAGACACAAAAGAAACCTGAACGGCCTGTTCAAGTGCAAGCTTAGAACAGAATAGAAATTGGGATATTGAACATATGACAGCGAAAGAAGCTTGTATTACTGATGAATGAAGATGAGAAGCTTGAGTAGCAAAGTCTCTATAGTCTCCAGAAGTTGAACCCTGATTACATTTTACTTTCAGCTATTTATAGCTATTTACAATGCTCTCGAGCTTTTTAGGGCTCGAGGTGTCTTAATCTATCCCCACTGTCTTTAATTTCCTGATTGCGTACAAGGACACAATAACAATGTAAACTTTGACATGGGAACTATAAACTCAAAACGAGAACTCTGGCCAAAAAACCTCGCAAAAACATCAAAAACAATGCTAAAAATGAAAAGTGTTGATACTGGAATAACATCTTATTTTTTCTTGGGTAAATTTTCAACATGTTTTAAACATGGCGGTGAAAACCAATTTTTTGTGCAAAAATTGTCCAAAAAACACCCTCAAAACGAAAAGTGTTAACACTGGGAACATACGTTTTTTTTCAAAAGTAAAATTTCAACATTTCGAAATAATGGCTTAAAATATTTTATCATGACCCAGGAAAACATTAAAATTTAAAAAAAAAAATAATGAAAAAAAAAAAAAAAAAAACAAAATGTAAAAAAAAAAACAAAATCAATGCTAAGAATTAAAAAAGCTAAAAAAAAAACATTATAAACAAATAAATATTAAATAAATAAATAAAATAAAATAAAAGTATCTTGTAAACCATAAAAATAATTGGCAAAAAAAAAAAAATATATATATATATATATATATATATATTTAGTTTTAAAAAACTAATAATAATAATAATTTTTTTTAATTAAAATATATGTGTGTGTGTGGGTGTGTTTAAAAAATAAATAAATTTAAAAAAAAAAATTGGTTTTTTTAATATTTCACATTTTTTTGGTTTTTTTTTTTTTTTATAAGTTGAGTTTATTTTTGTTTTTTATAATATTATTTTTATTAGTTTTTTAATTTTTTTGGTTAATTTTCTTCTTTTTTTTAAACTAGTTTGTTTTTATTTTTATTTTTTTTTTTCTTAGTTTTTGCTAATGTTTTTTTTTTATTTCTCTATTTTTACTTAATTTTATATATATATATATATATAATTTTGTTTTTTTTTTTCCAAATTCTTTTATGGTTTATGAGATAATTTTTTTAACATTTTTTATTTTTTATTTTTGTCTTTTTTATATATATTTTTATATATGTTTTTTAGAGACAATTATTTCATGTGGATTGAAAATTTAATTAACGATGTATAAATATGTGGAATATCGAAAATGCAAAATATCAACCTTCTTCTTTAAATATGCAAAACAATAAAAACCTCACTACAAAAAAATAAAAATAAAAACAAGAAAATATGAAGAAGAATACCACTTCCAAAATTATTAAATTTACAAAATAATTATTTACATTTCATATATTATAAAAATAAATAAGGGCATGGTGTAGAATTACCACTTTTTTAAATCAACATCAAAATCACTACCATTCTAAAACGCAATGTACATAAAAAAAAATATAGTGCCAACAACTATGCTCTAAAAAAAACATGTGTGTTTTGCATCACCCCTTTTCAAAATCGAGTCACTTTTTTGCTATCTCTACAAAACGAGTAACAGTATCAATTCTCGTTTCAAAGTTTACGTTGTTTTCCTTCCATCACGAAAACGGTAATTAATTCTGGTACAGCGCTGACCTATTAGGTGGCTGACTTAATTGTGCCAGTGAGGCCCCATGACTGTTTAATTCTATTTTCTTGTATCGTGTTGTGTCCTTCCTTGTTCGGCCATACTTTCTATTAATTCAGTTCAGTGGCCTGACTGTCACAATACTGACAGAGTCAGCTACCTTCCTCCTCGAGTAACTAGTAGGAAGTAGAGTATGAGATGCATGGGCAGCTAGACATGCTAATTAGGAAGAACAGAGTAATGGAAGGATGGCGGAGGACAAGCGGGTAGTTGTTGTATGAATTAAATCAGACGGACAGAGTAATGGTAGCGTGGCGAAGGACAAGCGGGAGCGATTATGAACAAGGGCTGCTAGATCGGAAGAAATGGACAAAGGGGATCAATTGCATCAGGCTTGCGGTCTTTGGCGGGAGCGGAAAAGTCCGAGCCATTGGATCTCGGTGGATAGATCGGACAGCTATCGGGCAGAGGAGGTGCTCGGACAATAGTTCCCAAGGGGTGGTTTGGTTTGGGTGGTTACGGTTTTTATCGGTCACTTTTCGGGCAATAAGCGGTAAAGGGTGGAGTCCGCCCAATGCCACTCACTGCATGCCATGTAGCGGAGGAGGAGAGAGAGAAACCACCTTTATCGGGCAGGTACTCCTCTCGCTAGTTGCCCGCGCAATAAGAGCAACAATCGTTAGATCTAGCGGGAGTGATCTAACGGCGGAGATCGATCGAGCATGTCTCGTCGATCGGGTGAAACGTGGGCTATCAGATCAGCGGGAGAGATCAACGGCGGAGGGACACGGAGGTACAGGATGTCCTCGAGAAATGTGCGGAGGGCGCGTATGGATGGAAAGGTAAGGTTTTTTAGGGTTTTGGGTTAATTTATTTAGGGCTAAGGCAGAAGAGGGTTTTGTTATGAAGTGAGGGTCGGGTTAAGATATGAGCGGGATAGAATGTAAGTGGAAGAGTGGGGAAAGTGGAGTGATGGCCCGTGTGGGGGCCCTTTCTAGGACAGCAAAGCAGACCATCTTCTTCCTTTAATCTTCAAACTAGCAGCACTGCACCTCAGGGCTAACATGCACCATACCTGCTCGCACGCTTTTGGGCGAGCCATATTGTCTTGTTTCAAACTCTACATCTCAAGGCACAAGTTTTTCAACTATGTGTGGATCTGTTGAACTCCTAGATTAGGATCTTGTATTGGGGTTTTGTGTAGCCTCATTGCGATCTCCAAGGCCTCGGCCTGGGTGGATAGCTTCTGCTCTGATAGCGTATTCCTTAGATGCGGCATTAGCAATCCTACAAACCATGTGTGGTGTTGCCCATCCGTCAAGGTCATGTTGGCTTCACGAATCATACACTTTAATCTCTGATCTAACTCCCAGGGGGTCTCGTCTGGAAGCATCGTAATTTACTTAAATCTGATGATCGACTGTTTCTCTGATTTTGGCCTACTAAATTCCTTGTTTAGCATAGCTTTGATATCTGTGATCCCTGCATTTGGATTGTCATTGGAGTGCTTAATGTACCACGTCAGTGTGCGATCTTGAAAAGCGCTGACCATCGTTTCTTTCTTTATATTGTCATCCATGACTCCCTGCGCTTCCCATACAGCCTTTACCACGAACCAAAATTGTTCTGGATCTTCATTCCCTACTCCTTTGAAAATCGATAAATTTATTGCACTCGCCATATGGAACTGTGGTGGTGGAAGAGGTGGTGTGGGCAAAGACGGGGGTGAAGTTCGTGAAAATAGCGGTGGTGTAGGTGAGAGTGGTATGCGTGAAATTCGTTGTTTTATCAAACTAATCGCACTTCTTGGTGAAACTTTGGAGAGCTCTTCCTCGCTTTCTTGCGGAGGTGAAATCGAGGGGATAGTTTCTAGTTCTGCACTACCTTCGTTTCTGTAGATCCTCCCACTTAGCGTAGCCCCAACATCAATTTATTCACATAACTTGCTTTTCACACAGTAGCATTTTAATCCAAGTGTTCAAATATTTAACGTACTTACCTCGCGGTCCTTTGAGGAAGTGTCGTTCCACCTCACTATAGCTGACTAAAGTATCTACCGTGAACTCGGTGATAAATCCTCCTATAATTCGATCGAGCCAGTGATCCACAGCGTGCGCGACCTTATCTTTCGATGCTTTCAGTCTACGCACCAAATCTGGAGTCCACACAATAGGTTTGTCGAGCCTACACCTTCCTTGATTGTCTGCTAGATTCATGATCCACTCATACAACTCAGAGGGGAAGGATGCAAATAAAATTTTGTGGATTTCCATATATAAGTAGCAATCTAACCACTCTTCCTTTGATAATCATGAATTCTTGTTTTCCTGCACTACAAACTCGTGAATCTTTTTTTCCAACCACTCTTCAATTCCTTTCTTTGTTAGATTCTAGTGATATGACATCAGACATCTCTATGAAGATCCTGGTCCCGGCAATGGAACCATTTGTTGGCTTATTGGGGCTTGACCCAGGTTCAGAGTTAAGTTTGCCAAACAAATCCTGGTACTACTGGCCCTTTCGGCAACATTCCACCGAGCGCTGACTGATGTCTCACTTGAAGTAGTATGGGAGGGTGCTAGAACCAAGTTTCCACACCCTAGAGTTGTCTAATGAGTTCAAGTGGTCCGCGGTTTGACCCTGCACACAGGCTGCTTCGCACACTTTGTCGTACCTCACAGCCTGATATACTTCCTTCGCGCAACCCTACTCAGGGGCCGAACACTGCACTTTTGCGTTATTACCCGAGACCTTACTGGTATTCCAATGTTAGTTTATTATTTTAGCCTACTTGCGTGCTTTAATTTATACTTAACAACATAAACCATTCATACAGGTGCGTGCAGTAAATAAACAGTATATTTGAAAATTATATCAAACATGCATTAACCCAAGAACACATACACATAATTATGATAAAACTTCTCTTTATTAATTCCTTCCTTGATTACAAACTCGACTCGGCCCTGTGCACTCAGTTGCAGGGGTCCGTGCACTCAACTGTGGACTACTAGGCCTCTGCGCACTCAAATGTAGAGCCTTCTCCTACTCTACGACACAAAGAAACACTTCATTTTACTTCCTTCGACTCTTTTCCTATCTCTACTCCCCTATTATTCTTCTCTTACACTTAGAGCCTCGCTCTATATATACAATCCCATGGTCCATGGACCATGGTTAGATCTATCTAGCCGACATTACATTACAAAACTAGGGCGGACAACCCTGTGACTCTATCATACTTTCGTGCCCCGCGACCACAATTTGTGGAGCTTTACAAAAAGGTTCGGTCAAAACTTGGGCTTTGATCCCCAAAACATTCCTTGGGGGGATTCCATGCCCAACACCTGGGATATCATAAGACATTGAGAGTGATGAAGAAGTTCTACTATTGGTCATATTTGAAGAAGGAAATGGTAGAGTTTGTGGCTGGATTTTTGGATTATCAAAAAGTAAAAGAAGAGTGCAGGAATCCAGGTGGTCTACTACAGTCGATTATGATTCCAGAGTGGAAATGGGAGGTCATTTCCATGGATTTCATTACAGGTTTTCCAAGGAAATCTAGACAACATGAGCTGCATGACTTTGAGATGCATTGGTTTCTTATAATTTCTTACCTGTTGTATCTGTAGGTATTGCTGCTGGAAATTAGTATCCTCCTTCCACAATTTCCCAAACATCGGCTCCAAGTGACTAAAGATAGGTTCCGGTTCTTATTTTCCAATATACCAAGTTGTTCCCACTGAATATTGGTGGTCTGATAGATCCCATGCCTTCACAATTGTTCATATTTAAAGATCTCCCTTCAAGTGATCAAGCTTATTCTAAAGGACCTACTCTAATACCAATTGTTGGAAATAATATTGAGAGGGGGGTGAATCAGTATTTAAAATTCAATAATTTTTCATTTCCTAATCAGATTTATATACGCTACTTCAGTGAAGTGAAATTGCATGTGCATGCAACTGTGATTAAAGAAACCAATGTATACCCAGAGAACTTATGATTTAGTTAATTCATCATGTGTTGATCTTTAATCAGTGCATCAGTACTTTATTATATAGTAACTATGTGCAACAATAACATAATAAACCATCACACATAAGAAACACACATCAACACCAAGATTTAAGGTGGAAACCCAATGCGGGAGAAAAACCACCTGTTGTTGTCGTCTTTGTTTTCTTTTTAATATAACAAAAATTTGTTTACAATATTGTATTGGTGCAGACTCATACCAGTACGTTGGCACCCACCTACAGAAGGCTACAACCTTCTCTCATTCTCCAGCTTCTACTGGAAGGGAGCTACAACCCCCTAGCTCTTGTGCTAGTCGATATGTTTACTAGTACATAGGCACCAACCTACATAAGCCTACTACCTTCTCTCTTCCACTAGGAACCATGTTTCATAAATTTTTAGAATGGATGCTCTTGGTTACACAACACAATATGAAGGCCTCTTTTCATCAAATTTTCGCACTGGACCCATCAGAAAATTTCAAGCTCAAACTCTATAATAATAACTGCATCAACAAAAATCAGTGAATCTGAACAGTCAAATCACCGTCACCAGAACATTGTGTTGAACGCAGAAACCTGCATCATCATTCAAAACCAGCTGCAACCTCAAGAATCATACATCAGAATGCATACGCTACAATGAACCCAACCTGTGTGTATACGCTACTTCCTTTAATCAAACCTGCATATGCCTCCAAAACTACTGAAACATAAAACTTCTTAATCAAATTTGTACCAACCAGTAATATTTTGAACATCTACAGCCAAATTACAGAGATCTAGACAATTAGAAGAAAATATCACCCTTCTCACTTAATCAATCAATCAATCAGATTCAATCTCCTTATGCATTCATTTCTACTTTCATATCTAAGAAGACATCATCGACAGAAAACAGTAAACCAGCAGCATTGATCAGTTATATCAGTCATTTCTGAATAACAAGATTTTTCTTTTGTATATGCTACTTGGAAGCTTCGAACCAACGTGTATATGTGCCTTTACCAAGGTGAACCAGCATATATATCTGCAAATACTAACTTACAACTTCGATGTTATTCCAAATTTCAGACATACCCAGATCATGACATTTAAAGAATAAAACATGTGTAAGCAATCAGATCTAGCCCAACCAATATCAGATCATTCAATGATAAGTCATTTCAGGTCTCATGATCCTAATCCAACATTGAATTCAAAGTGCACACAATATTTCAGATTATATCATAATCATAGCCCCTGCAACATAAAATATACTTTAGATAGAAGTGTTCCTTAGAAACCCTTTCACTTGCACACTTGGCCCTTTCATATTCTCCTCCTTATATAGTTTTTGGCCTTTCTCAATACCTCGGACCAAAACAACACTTAGAACCTGTGGTATTCTTGGACAGGATCAAATAGTCATTACTCCGCTCAATATTGTGGGCTAATACCATGGTATTGACCCTTGTTATTCTTTAATCTTTAATTTCCTTGATTTTCCAACCCATACGCGCTTTTCCTCTTGTGAAAATGTGTGCATAGGTATATGCACTTTTTGCTATGTTAACCCATGTGTATACGTTGCTTTGTCAAAGTGAACCTGCGTATACATATTAAACTACCTTACAACATCCTTTTCCTTCAACTTCTTGATTCTGATTAGTAGACCTTTGTTCCAACTTCTTGTTCTGTTGTACCAATGCCCTATTACCTCTGAATTGACCTGTTACAATGTGAGTTGCCTTTTATCAAATCTGAACTGACCTGTGAGTGAGTTGCCATCAAGGACAACAATTGTATCACAATGCCATCAACGTATTCCAAGTTGAATGTTGGGAAAAACATCTTAGTGGGTGTTCATTTTTTATTATGGCTAAAGGAAATTGGCAAATGCAATGGCAAATGAAAAGGAAAAGAGGCATTAATTGGCATTTTATTTATGAAATAATGGAAAATAGGAGAAAATGAAGGTGAAAGGTCATAGGTTGCATGTGAGGAGGAAATTGATGGAAATTAGTGGAAATTGAAGATAATAGAGGCCTCAATAATAACAAGGATTTTGAGGATCATTTCACAACCTTTTGTCAGTTCAGTTTTGGAGCTCTCTCTCTCTATTCTCTCTCTCTCATATTCTTGCACACTTAGAGAATTCTTGGAGAACTCTAGAATTTGAGAAAGGATGGAAACAGAAGGACAAGGAAGCTAAGGCAATCAAAGATCAAGCAAGGAAGAGTTGGATCAAGAAGATACAGCGGAATTAGTTGCAGGTATCGAGTTTCATCTATGATTTCCTTGCAAGTTTTGGCATGCATGATACATACATGTGTGTATTTGGTTCTTTTGTTATGATTGGCATGGGTTTTCCCACGTGTGACATTGGTTTCAGCTTCGCCTTTCCATCTTCGGATAAACATTGTATGATGGGTTTATTTAATTTGGTTTAGCTTTATATTTTCAGATGGTTTTGGAACCGATTGAGGTGGTCTCAGGAAAATTCCCAAGGGCATAGAAATCCCTTAATCAGTAATGGAGGGATAAGCAATAAAGCCTAAGGGTGGAGACAGGAAAATTCCTCAAAATATTGGTGAATAAATCTAGAGGCATCCAAGATTGTTTAGGGCCTAGTGATCCCTTTACTGGTTTTGGCGGGATTGCGATAAATCCTAGTAGTGTATGTTTCTTTGTTTCAGCCTAGAAATCCCCTGACTATTAATGGCAGGATTGTTGTAAACCTGGTTTTATAGATGAAGATTTTGAGCCTAGAAATCCCTTGACTGGTAATGGTGAAATATGCGGTAAATGTTGAGGAAACCTTGGTTGTTTTTGTTGTGAGTCCCACATTCATGCTTGGAATATGGCATGGGGGTGATTGGCTAAAAGAAATATTTGGTTTAGCCCAATCTATGGTCGGGTGGTATGTGGAATTCCCTAACTTGGTTGTATTTTTCATGTGTTAATAATAGCTCTTTTCCCCTTGTATTTCATGATTATTTATACTTGATATTATGTGGCTTTGATGGTTGTTCTATAATTCTTATTATTTTGGTTATAAGCATGGTTTTATGAAGAAATTTACTTCTGGATCTCAACATGTTTTGATTAGTAAATGAATGGTTAATGAATGTATGGCCTAATAGATGATAATGTAGCTATTCAGAGAAGATAGTAGACCTTCCTGCCAATTCTCAGATAAGTATGAGACCCCTATGTTCAGATTTGCATTTATAACCTATAGATTACATGTCATCAATGTGTTTGATGAAATGATCATCATGCTTGGGCCTAGTTAGGTCAATTACTTAGCTAAGTTTTGTATATATATATTTGTCTTAATATATTTTATCATTCTAGAAAGTTCTATCAAGTTCTGGGCATAGGTATGGATCCTAGCCCTTAAAAAGTGGTTCATATCTTGGGGTCGCATGCACAGAACTGAATAAATTAGACTGCATTCGCTGGGAGGAAGGGTCATCCATGTGAATGGAGGGTTACATTCAAAATTAGGTAGTGTTATGCCTGCGTATGGGAGTCCAGTTCAATGAAAAAGCAGTCTAGCTCAGGGCCTGGGCCCATGAAGTGGTTATTTAGCCTCTATGGGCCCTGTAGTTCTTGAGGGAGGTCAGTAAAGTTTTGGTTGGATGATTCCACTTCCTTAACTATACCTAGGAGGTTGAGTCATATCATAGTAACTCTTTGTCACATATTTACCCCAATGGACCGATGAAAATGGGTAAGTGTGGGAGGAGGGTGCTACATCTCCCTTATACTGAGTTGTCTATATATTATATTTTTTTATCCATTCGACAAAATTTCTATAATGTCTATGTAATGACATTGACCTTCATTGGACATAAAATCTTTGAAGTATTCTTACTTGAATTATTACAAGAAACGTAGAGGTTGTGCATTCTCTAGATTCTTTAGATTTATGCCAACATCATACACTATGCTTGTTGTTTTCTTTGACATGGAAAATAGATCCATTTCATAGTCTCGATAACTTAGTTCTCTTGTTTTGATATTGTCAATAAATTGAGAGGGAATAACAGTAATTTGAACCTAAACTTTCTAGAACTAGGATAACTCCCATGTCAAGTTTGTGAAACCAAATGAACCTTTAGGGAGTTTTCATGGAGTCATCTCAAAGACTTTTTCTGGATTTAACTCAGGTGGTTCTCTAGTGATGAGTATTATTGCAAGAAAATCATATTGCACAAAATATCAATATGCAAGAAAATATGTTACTTATACTTGTGCCATATTGATAATTGGAATATTGGACATTATTTTTCAAACATATGTCTCACATAATTTTTTATTATGTGATTTTCTTATCATCAGTACTCATGTATCCTTGTATAGCCTAGAAGCAATAGTGTTAAGTATAGAACACCTAGACAAAAACAAAAAAAATATGTAATTTCCATCAACTTTCATCTTGCATGTGAGCACGATATTCTTATTCTCACCATCTCATTTGAAGAATTGGCATCAACATTGTAATCACCTCGATGGCAAAGACAACATTGACATCATTGTCCTCTACATCAAAAATCATAATATGATTTGTTGTCTCCTATAAACATTTTTGAAACCCTATTTTTTAACCCTTATTAAATTATTTTGACACAAGTTTTTCTTTAGCATGAAATAGTTAAATTCTTCATTAGGTCAAATCAATCTCATTGTTCTCCCACCACTCATATCTTCTCTACCATCAATTTTTCTAACTCATTCAATTTTGCAACCTGACGTCTATATGTAATCCCCATGCTAGCTATCAATTTATGTACCCAATTAAAATCGATTTTGTCAAAATTCCTACCCATAGAAGGTGTCATCAAAAGAGATGCATTAGCCATGTCAAATATTGTCCTCATCATGGATTAAATGTATCCCCACTTGCACTCATCATGGATGAAATTTGTACTCACCCATTTTATTTACTAACAATTTCCTTAGGGTATATTCCATTTATTTTAATTCTTCTAGTTGTTTGTGGTTACATCTTCTAGTGTTTATTTTCAAAAATTGATATGGATAAACCTTGTATCCAAAATATCTCCTTGGATAACTAGGAAACCACCCTAACCAAGTACCTCAAAGATGCTAAGGATGGAGACATTTCCATAAATATATGTGATGTTCAACATTATATCCATGTTTTTGATGTAGCAAGAAAACCTCATCCTTATGCCTAATCAAAACAAAATAAAATAAAAATGAATGATGCTTTCATAATTTAACATGAATCGTTACATAGGTCAAGAGATACATGATTCTTAAAGAGTTCAATGCACTAGTATTCAAGAAAAAGTATTCACTCAAGTGCTACTCTTCAAGGGTTATAAGACAACATGATAGAACCCTCTTGATCCAATTATTGTTTATGCTTTAAAAAAGTCATGGTTTTTATTGTACCCTAAGAAGACGATTTGTTAGAAGTCAAACTTCTTGATGTGATAAAATCGCATTTCACAAATATCTTAGAATAAATGAAATATTTACAACTATCTTAGAGTAAATTAAAGATAAGATAGAATTATGGTTTAAAAACAATGGTCACTTATATAGTGTTAATGATAAACCTAAGTTCAATAAAAATATCATGTATCCACTAAACATGAGACTAATACTCACCCCAAAGGACATGAAAACAATGTTTTCTTGGAGCATGGGCAGAGCTTCTAATAACCAAATAGAGGCTTATGTTATTTATCAAGGAATCATTCAATCTTATGCCTTAAACATTGAAAAACTCATTATTGTGGAAGACTCAGACATAATAATTATACATCTCCACTACAAAATTTCCCCCTCTAATGTTAAACTCAATACTATCTTCAAGAAGATGCATCTAGCATTAGTCCCAATCAAGGAACTCTAGGCTCTCCAAGTTTTGAGGAAAAACAATGAAAGGGTGGATGATTTGGAAAAAAAAACAATTGAATATGAGGAAGGCACTATCAAAATAAATGAAAGGAGATACCATTCACCAATTCTTTAAATGAATGACACATTACGTTGGTCCCATGAGGGCACTCAATAATGTTTTTTAAATTCATCACAAATGGTAAAAAATCAATCTATGCTCAAAACTAACTAATACATTCCTCCTTGGCTCCTCGCCCTAGGTCCAGTACAGTCCACGCCATCCCTTCTCAAGTATGTAGTTAGTTAAATCATACACCAATTTGACTACCCCAATGGTATTTATTTCTCATTGTGTGAATGGGGCTCAGTTCACAAATTTATTAGATAAATGGGGGAATGAGATTTGTTCACTCCTATGTGCAATGGGGCTAAGTTCACAACATTATTGGATAGAGGGGGGAATGAGATTTGTTCACTCCTATGTGCACATACATCATCCCTTATTCTATCCCATGCCTCAGTATTATTCCCAATTTGCTATTATATATGAGTTCTTGGATTGGATTTGAGGTGTTATCCCTGGCAGTTCTCTTCCCTTTGCCAACACGTTATGTCCTCATTGTGGTTGTAGCTTGCTAACCCCTATTGGAGGAAAGAAAAAAACATTGCATTACTAGTAATCATGGTATATCAATCACACTCCAAGAAAAAATGAAATCAATGCAGGCACTCAAAATAAGTTTTAGACTAGAAGCATGAGATGTCTCATCTCCATCTTCAACAATCCCAATTTGCATCACAACGGACTTCAACTTTGGATATTCTAATCAGCTAGAGGTGTTAATTTTCATATTGTTCTATGTTGATTCAATTAATTTAACCCAATTCAATTCTTGTAGTAACAACCTTTCAACAAAAAATAATATTTCCAGCCATTAATATTCATTGAATATAGAACAATAAATGCAATGACAAAGGAGACAATCAACACATCAACAAGAGACACAAGATTTGGTCAAAGACCAGGGAAAAGTCCGCTATGGGTAAAACGCTAAAAATTTCTTCTTCTATTAGATTATCATAAAATGTTCAGTAGAGAGTACAATGAGCCCAATACAAAATCATCCAGCAAAATTAACCCAACAACATTCAAAAATATGATCCCACCATCAATATATATATATATATCAGAGAACATTTCTTGTCTACAGTAAACTATAGTTAGATGTCAAAATTTATCCCTAGATCCCAACCGCACGAAGGAACATTTGTGCATGTAGTTGAGACCTTCCAACCACACCCTTGATTCTTCTAGCCTATGGTTATAGCCAAAAATTTCCTTTGACAGTTCTGCTGTCGGAAACCAAAAACTCTAAAACACATGCAATCTTTCGACCCTTTAATTTCGAACCTGTGCGAACCATTTTCCTCAACCCAACCTCAGACCTGTGCAAGAGAATCAATTAAGAAGAAGAAGATGGTGCTTGGTGATATACAATTGATCTTTAGGTCCCTTATATTTATAGGCTTCCAAGGGTGCCCAATTTCCCGTTAGGGTCGACCTATCCAAATGTGCATATGTGGGATTTTCTTCATCAATGCACTTCCCATTGTCCAAATTGAGTGCTTCAGTAGTCGAAATTGGTCCTCTCAAAAAAGGAATCTAGTCCCATGGTTGGAATTTGTCATCGAGCTTCCAAATTAACACTCCCTCTCAGCTAGGGATAAATTTCAACTACATCGTGTAATAATCATATGTGACATGTCGACATGTCATGTCCCATCTCTGCTCAACTCTATCTGCTCAAACATTCTCGAATCTAAATAAGAAGAATTATCAGGGAGCTAAAGCTACCATGCTCTTGGACAATGAGGAAGGTGTTATCGGACACTCTCATATCATGTCATCTCATCGATCAATAGGTGAGCTACAACTTACCAAGCAAGGATCACAACCATCCCATGATGTAATCAATGGGCGAGATACAACTTGTTATATAAGTGGTAAGGATCACATCCATCCCATTGCTTGTCGATCTTCCTAGAAATGACCCTCAAGGGTCATGTGGTAGAAAACTTCCATCATAATCTGAGCTTGTGTGATATACCTAACTTACCAAAAGGTAAGGATCACACACCCCCAAGCCTCCTCAACTCGTTGCCCAAGCGGGGAGGGACAATCACAACAAGCCCGGCTTGTGGGTATGATGTCAACTGGGGTATACTCTGCTTATACCAAGATAGGGGTACCCACATTGTAAAAATAGACAAGGATCACACACACCCTATGGGTGACAGATAGGGATGATACCCTATTGTCCAGAGATCCCTCAACCCCAGGATCCCTCCATCCCAATTCCAAAACCTGGGAGCTCAAACAGGGGGAAGAGTTGGCTTAGTGTTTTCTATTAGCGATGCCCCTTATCAATAGGGATCAAATTTGTCAGTTTAAGCTACTCTTTGAAGACCAAGAACTTCCCTTTCATAAAAGCCTTGGTGATAATATATGCAATCTGCTCATTTTTCAATATATGATGGAGTCTAACAACTCATCACTGCATCATGTCTCAAATGAAATGATATTGAATCTCTTTTTTCTTGGAATTGTCATGAAATACGGTATTATCTTCCAAATGGATCCTACTCTTGTTAACACAGTGAATCATTGTGGTGTCTAGGACCTGCTCAAATATCTCTCGAAAGAGCTTCTTCAACCAAACTACTTCGCAACTAGCCATGCTAGCGGAAATGTACTCTGCCTCAGTGATACTTAGTGCTATGAACTTCTGCTTCCTACTCATCCAAGATATCATGGAACATCCAAGGCTAAAACAACATCTATATGTACTCTTCATGTCAACAACATCTCCTCCCCAGTTAGCATTAGTATATCAATGAAGTCGAACATCTCTAGAAGAATATCTCAGAACAAATGTGATCGTCCCATGCGAATATCTCAAAATGTGTTTGGCATTGATCCAATGTGCATGGAGAGGATTGGTCATGAATTGAATCAACGTGTTCATTTCATATCATATGTCTGGATGGGTTTTCACTAAGAACATCGGAGCCCCAATAAATTCTCTATACTTGGATGGATTTTCCAAATCGGGTCCTGCATCTTCTCCACATAACTTCTTGAAATTCATTTCCAACGTTGTGGGAAAGGACTTGCAGTATGTCATTCCAAGTCTCTCCAATATATTCACGATATATTTTCCTTGAGAGAGGGAAATATCGACAGGCCTTTGCCACACCTCAAGGCTTAAAAATTAGTGCATGAGTCCAAAGTATTTTGTCTCAAATTCAAAGGATAGCTCCCTCTTACACTTGATCATCAAGGGATCACTACCTGTCAAGAATATATAATCAACATACAAAACCAAAATCAACAGCATACCTTGGACTACCTTGAAGTAGATATTGGGATCAGCGTTGCTTTGCATCAATCCCAACTTCACCAAATAACTATCAATGGGTTCATACCATGCTCTGGGGACTTGCTTCAAACCATACAATTCCTTCTTCAACCTGAAAACATGTGTCTTTCGATCCTCTACTTCAAATCCCTTTGGCTACTCAACATACACTTCTTATTGTAACATTCCATGGAGAAATGTTGTCTTCACTTCCATCTAATGAAATTTCTATCCTTGACTTGAAAAAAGAGAAAATATCAAATGAATGGTCATATATTGAGCCACAAGTGCAAATATATCATCATAATCTTCTCCCTATTTTTGGAAGAATATTAGGGCAACGAACCTTGCTTTATATTTCTCAATGCTACCATCAACTCCATGTTTGATCCTGAATAACCTCTTTTAAGTCACCATGGATTTCCCCTTCAATCTCAGCATGTTGGGTCCCTATAATACTAGTGATTACCCCATTACTATTGTAGTTATACCCCTTATTTATATTGTTGTGCCCCTATTACCCCCATATTGTTATTTCTGTGCCCCATAGAATCCCTCTATTGTTATTTTTGTGGCTTTATATTATTATTGTTAGGTCGGCTGGATTATATTGTGACTCCTTAGACTCCTATATATAGAAAGGAGGTTTTGTCATTTGAATCATCCAAGAATTGTTCATTTATGTAATGTAAAGGAGGTTTCCCCCTCGAAGAGGCTGAATTCGAAGGCGTTGATCTATCTTTTCTATCTTTTCTTGAGCTGGTTTCATAACATTTGGTATCAGAGCTTTGGATTCTAGGGTTTCGCAGCTCCAAACAGGTCATCGTGGAATTTTCGCTATACCTTTTTTTCTGTGACGTTTCAGAAGTCACAAAAAAAACCCATTTGAGAAGAAATCGTGCTGAACCTTGAGTCCGAATTTCAGAGCTTTTCGTGCGATATTTGCGGAGATATGATCTGAGGAAGTTGGTATTTTTGCAGACTCCTGAATTACATTCAAAACTGGTGACCTGGGGAAAATCGTCATAACTTTCTCTCTGGGGATTGGATTGAAATTTCGTAAGAAGTTACAGAAAGAGGACAGGCTGTAGTTTCTTGTGGGTGAGTTTCAGATTCAAAGGTTGAAACAGTGACTCGTGGCACGTCGTACAAGTTCGCTCTACTGAACCAGTCTAAAAGCAAGTCACTGTGGGAGATTTCACATAACTCTTCCTTGGAGAATCCAATTTGGCTCAGACTTGTGGCATTGGAAAGAGGACGTAGAAGGCTACTACAGGTAGCAATTTCAGGACTGGATGATCCAAAATTAAAGAGATACATCAGATTCAATATCAGGCTTCTATAAAGTGAAAAAAAGGTGTGTAGTTTTTTTTTTTTTTTTTTTTTTTTTTTTTTTTGTGTAAGCTTGGTTTAACGGAATTCAAAGGGCATAGTAAAGCATTATTATCGGTAACTGATGTCCCGAGGAAAGAAAATGCAAACACCTAGTAAGGAACCTAAAAGCTCTAGCATGACTCATGAAGAAGATGAAGAAATGCTACATGATATATCAAAATTACAAGAACAAGTGCAACAAATGTCATGCTCACAAAAGCTAACAGAAGCTAAGATAAGTGGCGTGGAATCTAAGATAAATGGCGTGGAATCTAAGATAAAGGGAATGGAAGATAAGATGGAGGATTCGATAGCAAATTTGAAGATAGATTTGAAGACAGACATGGAAGAATTGAAGAAGTTGCTACAAGAAAGGGTCACTAATGGTGAAAAGGTAGTAAAGGAAACTCATGATGAGAACAAAAGAAATGTTAATCATGATTCCATAGACACTAATGTTGGATCGAAGAATCACCCTATTCCAAAAATCGATATGAGGAAGTTTGATGGCGAGGATCCCGCCACATGGATATTACAGATGGAGCAATTCTTCGATCTCAATAATGTGCAAAACGCACAAAAGGTACGTATGGCAATTGTATATTTGGAACCAAATCAGTTTGTATGGTATCAATGGCTTTGCTCTCGTAAACAATTTATCACTTGGGCAATTTTTACGGAAGAATTGATAGCACATTATGAAGATACAAAAAGCAACACTTTTTTTAGCCAATTGATAAGTCTCAAACAAAAGGGTTCAGTAATGGAGCACATTGAGGAGTTCCAAAAATTGAACATAAGGGTAAAAGATATTCCAGAGGAGCATAGGATTGATGTGTTCATAGGGTCTTTAAAGGATAATATCCAACATGATGTTCGCCTTTGGGAACCTGATTCATTAGAGAAGGCATTCAGGTTAGCAAGAAAAATGGAAAGCAAAATTATGGCAACCAGGAAGCATACCACTCACAACTATAAAGACGGAAGTGTTGTTGCCCCTAGTCTTCCACAACCTATAAGGTTGACACCACAAAAATTGGAAGAAAAAAGAGCAAAAGGGCTTTGTTACAGTTGTGATAGCAAATACACTAAAGGTCATAAGTGTGCTGAGAAGAAATTATTCTACATAGATTGTGAAGAGGAAGAAGAAAAGGAGCAAGAAAGGTCAAAAGAAGAAGATATACTCCAGGAACAAAGCCTAGATGAAGAACAAATAAATCCGACCATATCTTGTAATGCATTGGCGGGAATTACCACTCCTCAAACCATCAAGATAGAAGGACAAATCAAGAAGAAAAAGGTAATAGTGTTGATTGATTCAGGAAGCACCCACAATTTTATTCATTGTAGGGTAGCAAAAGAATTGAATTGCTTCCTATATCCAGCACCAGAGTGTCAAGTGATGATTGCAAATGGAGGAACAATAAATTTCTCTGGAAAGTGCCATAATATCAAGCTATCCATGGGAGAATATGTATTGACTAGCCCAATGCTTTCCATTCCAATGGGAGGTGCTGATGTTGTACTAGGAGTCCAATGGCTACAATCCTTGGGTACAATAGCTTTTAATTTTCAAGAACTTTTCATCAAATTTTCTACGGAAGGAAAGAAGTTGAATTAAGGGGTATTGCAGGGAAACCAGGAAAGATAATCAGCTCTAATGGCATGACTAAGCTTCTTAAAAAGGAGCAAAGAGGTGTAATTGCACAATTATGTTCGCTAGATGTTTCCACATTGGAATCATCTATTTCTCCAGATCTCCAAAAAGTCCTGGACAATCATTCCAAGGTATTTGAGACTCCCAAAGGTCTCCCACCTATGCGTGATCATGATCATGCTATTCATCTGATTCCAGGAAGTGTTCCTCCAAACATCAGGCCGTACAGATATCCCTATGCCCAAAAAAGTGAAATTGAACGTATGGTTGCAGAAATGCTAGAGGCTGGTATAATTCAACCAAGTCAAAGTTCTTTCTCAGCTCCAGTAGTATTGGTGCACAAGAAGGATGGATCATGGCGCATGTGTCCGAATTATAGGGAGCTCAACAAGCTCACTATTAAAGATAATTTCCCCATTCCTGTTATTGATGAATTACTGGATGAATTGCATGGATCAATTTACTTCACCAAGTTGGATCTTCGTTCGGGATATCATCAAATCAGAATGAAGATTGAAGACATTCCGAAAACGGCATTTAGAACTCATGAGGGTCATTATGAATTTTTGGTCATGCCTTTTGGCCTTACCAATGCACCTTCAACATTTCAAGGTTTGATGAATTCAATTTTCAAACCATTCCTTAGAAAATTTGTGTTAGTATTTTTTGATGATATACTAATCTACAGCAAGTCTTGGAAGGATCATGTTGAACATGTTGACAGGGTGCTACAACTATTGGAGGAGAAACAATTATATGCAAAAAGATCCAAATGTTTCTTTGGAGTCCAGGAGGTGGAATATTTGGGTCATATTGTATCTCATGAAGGAGTTAAGGTAGACCCTAGCAAAATTAAAGCCATTAAGGAATGGAAAATCCCCACATCCATAAAGCATCTGCGAGGATTTCTTGGGTTGACAGGGTATTATCGCAAGTTTGTTAAGAATTATGGGAGAATAGCAGCACCTCTAACAACATTATTGAAGAAAGATTCATTTTCATGGACTCCGGAAGCAACAAAGGCCTTTGAACATCTTAAAGAGGCAATGTGCCAAGCACCGGTCTTAGCTACACCGGACTTCACAAAAACCTTTATTGTGGAATGTGATGCTTCAGGAAATGGAATTGGTGTTGTTCTAATGCAAGATGAAAGACCCATTGCTTTTGAAAGTCGTCCAATCAAGGGAAAGTTTTTAAGCAAAGCTATTTATGAGAAGGAAATGTTGGCAATACTCCATGCACTTAAGAAATGGCGACCCTACCTAATGGGAAGACACTTCAAGGTAAAAACGGATCATGATAGCCTTAAATACTTTTTAGAACAAAGATTATCCTCTGAAGAGCAACAAAAGTGGGTCACAAAGATGTTGGGTTATGACTTTGAAATCATCTACAAAAAAGGGAAGCAAAATGTGGTGGCAGATGCACTCTCAAGAAAGGATGAGGATGTGGAAGCATTGTTGTGTGCCATTTCTATTATCCAACCAGATTGGATAAACAAGCAAGGGAGGAATGGAAGAATGACGAAGAAGTGTGGGCACTTATTCAAAAGCTACAACAAGATTCCAGTACTTCTGATACATTTAGCTGGCAAAATGATTCGTTATGGTACAAAGATCGCTTATACCTCTGTAAGAATTCCCAGCTAAAACAAAAGATTCTTATGGAATTGCACACTTCTCCCTTAGGAGGGCACTCAGGATTTTTAAAAACTTACCACAGGGTTAAGAAGGAATTTTTTTGGGATGGCCTTAAATCAGATATTCAAAAGTTTGTGGCGGAATGTTTGGTTTGCCAGCAAAATAAAGTTGAAACAATTAAGACACAAGGTCTATTACAACCTTTATCCATTCCAAGCCAACGTTGGGAGGAGGTTTCAATGGATTTTATCACAGGTTTACCCAAGTCTGAGGGAAAGAGTGTCATCATGGTGGTAGTTGACAGACTTACCAAGTATGCACACTTTTGTGCATTATCACATCCATTTAAAGCCAGTACAGTTTCTACTGCATTTATGGAAACAATTCAAAAGCTACATGGAAACCCAAAGATTATTGTAAGTGACAGAGATCCCATTTTCACTGGAAATTTTTGGACAGAATTATTTTCTTGTCTTGGTACTCAGTTAGCTCATAGCTCATCTTATCATCCTCAATCTGATGGGCAAACTGAGATAGTAAACAAATGTTTGGAAGGATATCTTCGTTGCTTTGTATCTGATAAACAGACACAATGGGTCAAATGGTTGCCTCTGGCTGAATGGTGGTATAACACTTCCTTCCATACAGCAACAAAAATGACCCCATTTATGGCACTTTATGGGTATCAACCACCATCCATCACATCATATTTAAGAGAAAATTCTAAGGTTCAGGCAGTGGAACATCACATCGAACATCAACAACAAGTCCTCCAACTCTTAAAGGATAACCTCGTGTTGGCACAAAATAGAATGAAACAACAGGCAGATCAACATCGCAGTGAAAGAAGTTTTGATGTAGGTGATTGGGTATTCCTACGGCTACAACCATATAAGCAAATGTCCCTAAAGCAAGCTAAGAAGGATAATAAATTATCACCAAAGTATTATGGTCCGTACAAGGTGTTGGAAAAGATTGGTACTATGGCATACAAATTGGAGCTTCCTGCAGCTTCTCGATTGCACCCAGTTTTCCATGTTTCATGTTTAAAGAAGGTTATAGGTGACAAGCTCCCAATTCAAACAATATTGCCAGAACTTGACGAGGAAGGAAAAATTATATTGGAACCGGAAGCAGTCACAGAAACAAGAACTCGACAGCTACGAAATCGATCAATTTCAGAGTATCTTATCAAGTGGAAGAACTTATCCGCTGAAGATTCCACATGGGAGGATGAGAATTTTATGCAGAAGTATCCAGAACTACTCAAGTGTTGAGGACAACACTTTTTTGAAGGAGAGGGGCATGTTGGGTCCCTATAATACTAGTGATTACCCCATTACTATTGTAGTTATACCCCTTATTTATATTGTTGTGCCCATATTACCCCCATATTGTTATTTCTGTGCCCCATAGAATCCCTCTATTGTTATTTTTGTGGCTTTATATTATTATTGTTAGGTCGGCTAGATTATATTGTGACTCCTTAGACTCCTATATATAGAAAGGAGGTTTTGTCATTTGAATCATCCAAGAATTGTTCATTTATGTAATGTAAAGGAGGTTGCCCCCTCGAAGAGGCTGAATTCTAAGGCGTTGATCTATCTTTTCTTGAGTTGGTTTCATAACACAGCACAACATCTCATATGTGATTCTTCATAATTGATTCATATTCTTCAACCATAGCATCCTTCCAAACTTGTTCTTTCATGAATTCTTCAAAGGTGGGAGGTTCGTCTTAAATCATAGTACACATAGATGCAACATATCCATGGTACCTAAATGGATTCTTCCTTTCTCTAAATGATCTTCAGAAGGGAACTCATCTCTCATCATCCTGTAATGTGTCAAGGAGCCAAAGTGGCCTCTGGCAGGAGGATCACTTGGACGAGGATCTAAGGGGTCCATGGGCTCCATGGGGTCATCAACAATTTATGTCTCAGATTCAAGCACAGAAGGACCATCTACAATATCCATATCATAAATATTCTTCTCATGAGGAGGAGGCAAAGGAAGGTCCCTTACTTTCCCAAGGGCAGTATCTTCATCGAGTGTTACATCCCTGCTAATTTCAACCTTCCTTTTACCAGGTGTTACACAGTATTTTGTCATGTCTCTTATTCACTTCCCTAGTGGAGTCACCATTTTGTTGTGAAGGAAATCCCCTCTGTGGATAGAGGTGACCCCTCTAGCCCAATGAGTGGGTCTAGCAACAAACCAAAAAATCTAATACTCACTTTCCTATCTTATGCTTGACAGATGTAATAATAAAGAGGAACCTAACTCATTTCGATGCTAATCACTCATCCCTCATAGATGATTTTGAATCTTTCACTCTAAGCCTCGCTCCTAAGTCGTTCTTCACATCTGGAAGCCTAAAAGGAAGATCCAAGTACTATACAAGACACAAGAGCATATATAACATACATCAAGCATTAACTACTTAACAGATCAAGGAACATTAAGCTAATTGCATAAATATTTACACAATTATGGAAAGTGAACATCATATGTATATATTAAGAAACTAAAAAGGGAAGCATACAACCTATACCTTGATGTTGATGCCTTCCTTGGGTGGATGTCCAAGTCCAAGAAAAGACTCTTCAAGCACTCCTTCTCCAAGCTAGAATGGGAAGCATGTAAGCATAATCTCAGCATAGGGATGTAGTAATCAATGACCAACCATTTGGGAATGGAAGGGGGTGAATTTATGGGAAGGGAGAGGGAGTTAGGGATCCACAAAAGAGAGAGGAAGGTCCACATCTTAAGGGGAAATACCATGGTGATAATATCAAGAGGCCAAAATGAGAGATATCAACCATATCAACAACAACCAATATCCAACTCGTTATTTCTGAAGGTTCTAGTGAGCGAAGCTTCTCCTCTAGTTTGGGAAAGTCTACCAAAAGGAGTTCAACAGGAGTTTTCCTATGAAAACCTACAGTGGCAATGCTAGTGTATAACTGAGAAACCTACCATCATCATGGGAAGGCAGTGGAGAAAAACATGTTGATACCAAAAATTATGTTTTTAGGAAACTTTCTCCATAATGATTTCACAATAGCTTTCCTTTGATTCTTTAGGGAGGTTTTGGTCTATATATCCTGATGGATATGTTGCACAGTAGTCAATGTTTTGGCACTCCGAGATATGGCACGGGAAGTGAACAAGATACATGACAAAATATTGTGTAACACCAGGAATATATATTGTTAATGTCCTATATTTTTCACAATATCCAACAAACGTACCTTTTATTCCTGAGGCTTCTAGCTTGTTTCTTTTATTCTTCGGCACATGAAAACATATGGGGCAATCAAAGATACTGAGGTTGATCACATCTGGATTGACACATGTAAACACTTCTTCGAGGGTCTTGTTTTCGAATGCTTGATGAGGTACCCTATTTTGAACATATATGGCAATATTCATTGCTTCTCCCCAAAGGAACTTCAAAAATTTTGATCATGGAGAATGGAACGAACGGCTTCTACAATACACCTATTCTTTCTTTCAGCTACTCCATTTTTTTGGGAGTATATGGCACAATCGTCTCTTTCTTGATACTTTCCTTCTTGCAAAAATCGATGAATTCATTTGAAATGTATTCTCCGCCATTTTCAGACTTGAAGTTCTTGATTTTATTCCATGTTTGATTTTCAACCAAAGATTTGAACTCCTTGAACATTTTGAAGTCTTAATCCTCGTGATTCAAATAGTATATCCATGTCTTCCTTGAGAAATCATTAATGAAGGTGATGTAGTAGATACGTCCACATATGTCGGAATGAATGAGATGGAGGATAGCATTCGTCTTGTTCTCGCTAGAGGGGAATGGTCTCCTTGTCTTCTTTCTAGTTGTAGAAATTCCTTGCATATTCAAAATTCTAATTGAAATATGATAAAACAATATACTTGAATCTACTCTATTCATCAACGGAAACAATTAAACAATCGTGAAATCACGAAGCATATAAGAGAAAAAATTCAATCAACACATTACACGATGATTTCCTGGGGAAAGCCACAGCTAAAAACCCTTGCTATATGTATATTACATTAGACAGAAAATATGAGAAGATTAAAATGCTTTTATCAAGCCTGAGCAACCTTTGCACTATATCTATCTATCTCACAACTTCCTAGACAAACCTAGGCCAATACTTAACCAATTTTCTGCTTGCCCAAGTCCCTATTTCCTTGTGTTGTTTCCTTAGGAAATAGGCCCCTGTTAATTAGGGAAATTTCTCAATTTGAATTGCACAATCCTCATAGCCCTTCCTCTGACTGCATGCACCACCTGTACAATGTGGATGATTATAAAATTGATAGTGTTAGAAAAATACTGAGAGGGGGTGGTAAATTAGTATTTTTAACTAATTTAACTTTTCTTTTCTTATTCAGATTTTTGTATGCGACTTTTATGAAGTAAACATGATTATGTACGCAACTATGATGAAGATAAGTAGTTTATATATAGTTTACTAACTATTTCAGTTCATTTCGTCATTTTTCAACTTAAACCATTATATCGGTACTTCAGTCAACATTAATTAAACGGTAATCATGTGCAGTAAGAACAAAATAATTCATTTCACACAGGTAGAACATAAACACTAGGATTTTTAGGTGGAAGCCCAATGTGAGAAAAAAAGCACCATTGTTTTCATCTCTGTCTTCTTCTTTTATTATCAAGAAAAAATTCTTACAATACTTGTACTGGCGCAAAATCATACCAGTACGCAGGCACCCACCTGCAGGACACTACAACCATCTCTCATTTTCCAGCTTCTACTGGAAGGGAGCTACAACCCCCTTATTATTTGTTCTTTGTAGATCACTTTTAAGAATATTTCAAACTATATCCATTCAAAATATCAAACAAAAATACTAAGACCAACACTTGTATCAAATCACTAAACAAACTTAATCACCAAATCATTGAACAAACCAAATACCGAATCTCAAGAAACAAAAGCAACTAGATCATTTCAATTCATTGTATACTCTTCATCAGAATGTAAAACCACCTACTATTCATCACAGAAACCGGATCTTGTCACTTCAAACCCTGGTGAAGCTTTTGTCAGAATATATATGTTATTATTATGAGACATACCTGCGTATATATGGGTTTTCTCTTCAACTAACCTGCATACAGATCTCAAAATATTGAACCCTAAAACTAAATCACTGCAGTTATTGAAATCAATCACTAAAACACATACTAATTTTATCACAAATCTCTTATCCAAATACAGATCATCTCATATTAGCGTAATTATTATTCAACATTTCATAACATAATCAGATCAATCTCAATTAGCACTATCAAACATAGATCATCATGGAAGACTTCATTCACAGATAGTAGCAAACATAACAAGATTGATCAGACAACATATATAGAAAACCCTAGCATATGTTCGTGACCCTCATAAAATAATTTAGCGTGTGTATGCGGCTTTCAAGAGGACTACCCACGTATCGATCTTTCCATACTGCAAAATCTATACGCCACTACCAAAAAGTCGATCTGCGTATGTACGTGCTATCTTTGAAAAAACATTGTGTATAGAACTGTAACTACTAAATAATTCCTTCATTGCACAACAGACCATAAATCAAACCCAAATCTCAGCACACACACTGTAAAAGACACACATCATAACATCATCATCACAAATCTATCAACCCATAAGAAGTTTATTTAATGTGTAGTCATTTCAGATCTATAATATATGATCTATCATCACATTCATGGGTGCACACTTATTTCATATCAAACAATTCATCAATAAACCAAATCATTCACACTTATCACCTTGATCTTCGTCTCCTTATATAGCTTAGGCCTTATCCAATACCTTAGGCCAATTTCATAGTTATTCCGGTGGTATTCTTTGATAGGATCAAATATCTGTTGTCGCCCTCATTACTATGGGCCAATATCATGGTAAAGACCCCTAGTATTTAGAATACCATGGCGTGGAAATTTTATGTGACTTTGCCTCACCATATTTGCGTATCTACACGAATTTGATTCATAGAATCCGTGTTTACTTCTTCAAACTTTATTTTTATCATTCCTGTATCTTTGAACTGATATTCCTTTGTCCAATCTTTCTGTCACATTTGTACTAGCCTGAATACTCATCCTACTACCATCATTTTTCTATCATTATTGAGTAGATTTTCATCAAGTACAACACATTTGTCATAATGCCAACAATATTCCCTTTTTGGACTTGATGGCAACCACCATTTTGGTGTTTGGTCACCACCACCAATAGATACCTATAACCACATTTGTAAATATACCAAGTCACCAATAATTATCCAAACACTGAGCTTCTCTCCCCCTTTAACATCAAGAGAAAAGCGTTAACCAAGGTTGAATGAAAGCTTCACTCCCTTTTTGGACATGATCATTGTAGATCTGATCTGTTGAGTGTGAGCACTGAAAACTGGACATGCTCTCCCTAACCACATGCTGAATTTTCAGAAGATATACAAAGGGTTACATGACTCTATGATTCAACTAGACATGACCTTTCCTATCACCAAGGACTCATTCTTAAATTTATCACCCAACACATTAGGGTTACATATTTGACACAAAATTACATCACATTCCCAAAATGATGGGATTACATGACTTGACCATAATAATCCATACATTAATGAATTTTACAATGATTTATAACATAGGTATGTACATGACCTTTACATCAAGGGATGAATATGGAATTTATAACCAAGACCAAAGACCTCAATAAGACCATGATAGTCATCAGCAATCAGCATACACCATATAAGGATGAGCATTTCTCAGTATCAATATGAGCATTATTATGCAACAAGGAATACTCAAGAAATCAAATGCCAACAATGTGCACTGTGAGAGATATGGAAAATGCTTCCCCTGAACCTATGTCATATGTTCACTGTCAATGTTGATCATGTTAATTAGTAGAGTCATAAAAGCAACTTCATCAATCAGTTAAGTCATCAAAGCAACAATGTCGTGTAATGACCATCATAAGCCAATATTACTTTTAAGTATCATATGAGCAATAATAGAGTGTAACCAATCAACATCAATACCATAATGCCAAAAAACAATTGTCTGAAACATAACAAAACCTTTTTCCTGAGTCTATCCCACTATTTTCTTCATCGTAGAGAAACATACGCTACTTTCTAGATGAGAACTCGCATATATACGCGACTGTACTTCATGAAATCCATGTACATAAAGTTAATTGTAGTAATTCCAGACTCATCTCCCCCTGAACATGAAAAGATCTGTCAGAATAATTAACAAAGTGATGAAGTAGAGACCACTCCTAGTTTCTATCTGAAATATTCAAAGGAATCACGTGGAAGAGGTTTAGTAAATATGTATGCAACTTGTTCCTTTGAGGAAACATATTCTATTTTGACCTTTTTTTCAATGACCTATCCTCTTAGAAAGTGATATTTGATTGGAATATGCTTGGTCTTTGAGTGCATAATAGGATTTTAATAAATACTTATGGCACTAGTTTATCACACAAAATAGGTATAGGTTGAGGACAACTTATTTGAATATCTTGTAATGTTTGCATCATCCATAGAAGTTGAGTATAGCAATATGAAGCAACAACATATTATGCTTCAACATTGGAAAAATCAATGTAGCTTTGTTTTTTTTTAACCATGATACCAAGTGGGGTCCCAAATAGCATGCTCCTCCACTAGTACTTTTCTGATCATCAACATTACCTGCCAAATCTGCATCTGTGTAAGCATCAAGAGAAAAATCTGAATTTTTTGGATACCATAGACCATAATCTTGACTCCCATGTAGGTACTTCATTATTCTCTTGACTGCATGGAGATGAGGTTCTCTAGGATTTGCTTGAAACTGTCTAATAATCCCAACTGCATGCACTATGTCTGCTATTATGCCTGTAAGGTACAGCAACCTCCTGATCATAAATTTGTATTCAGGTTGATTTACTGAGGGGGAATCATCATGTGAACTGAGGTTACAACCTATTACCATCAGTGTGCATAAAGGTTTACATTCTTCCATTCCACACTTATTTAAAATCTGTTTGAGGTATTTAGTCTGTGAGAGAAAAATACCATTCTTTGCTTCTTGAACTCGAAGACAAAGAAAGTATGTTATTTCACCAAGTAATGATATTTCAAACTCTTGTTTCATAACTGAGGAAAAAAATTGACTCATAGAATCTTCATTGGCTCCAAATATGATATCATATATGTAAACAACAACTATTAAACTTTTACCATCCTCCATCTTAATATATAGATTGTTATCTGTAGAACCCTTAGTGAAACCTTTTTGTTGAAGATACTTGTCAAGGCGATAATACCATGCATGAGGAGCTTGTTTTAGCCCATATAATGCATTCTTGAGCTTGAAACAAGGTTTTATCATTTCCTAGAATGAACCCTCCATGTTGTTCAATATAAACTTCTTCTTCTAGATCCCCATTCAGAAATGTAGATTTAACATCCATTTGATATACCTTAAAGTTATGAAAGCTTGAAAATGCAAGGAACATTCTTATGGCTTCAAGTCTGGCTATAGGTGAAAATGTTTCTTCAAATTCTATTCCTTCTTGTTGCACAACCTATGCATACAAGTCTTGCTTTGTTTACAATTACCTCTCCATTTTCATTTAAGTTGTTTTTGAATACCCATTTTGTCCCAATAACATTTTTATCATGAGGTCTTGGTGCTAATTCCCATGTATGGTTGTTTTCTATTTGGTCAAGTTCTTCATCCATATCCTTAACCCAACACTCATATTTTCTATCTTGATTTACATTTTATGGTTAAATTGTGGATAATAAGGCTAGATAACTAGATGTTCCAACAAGATTTCTTCTAGTTTGTTCTTCATCTTCATTATTACCTAGAATTTGAGATTCTGGATGATTTTTCTGAATATACCTTGATGGAGTCTTTTCTGATGCTTTTGTAATATAAATTCCTTCTTTTGATGCTTCATTGATTCCTTCTCCAACGTTATTTTGGCCTGTTGTAGGAGTATCTTTGGCATATGCTAGTGCTTCCCTTTTGGTACCTATGGATGCTTCATCAATCACAACATCAATGCATTCCACAATTTTTTGAAGTATTTTATTGTAGCATTTATATCCTTTGCTTCTAGAGGAGTATCCAAGGATAATTCCTTCATCGTCTCTAGCTTCAAAATGTCCAAGTTTGTCATCATTCTTTTTTATGTAACATTTGTTCCCAAAGACTCTAAAATGGTTGACAGTTGGAGGTTTAACAAACCATAGTTCATGAGGAGTTTTGTCATTTTTTATCATAATATGAGCTTTGTTGAGGATATTTATTGATGTATGTGTTGCTTCCCCCTAGAAGGTTTGAGGTGTTCTGGACTCATCAAGCATGGCTCATGCCATGTGTTGGATTGTTTTGTTCATTTTTTCTGCTACATTGTTTTGTTAAGGAGTTTTAGCTATACAAAATTGCCTCTTGATGCCATGTTGTTCACAAAAGTCGAAAAACTCATTTTATATAAATTATCCTCCTCTGCTAAATCTAAGATATTTAATTTTCAAATCTAACTCATTCTTTGTTGGGTTGTGTTATATTCTTTCCATGACTAGCCGTTGTAGTTAACTGGGGGGGTTAGAGGGGGGGCGGATCCCCCCCTTCGCTGCACCGATTGTGCAGCCGAGGGGTCATAGGTGGTTTGAGGGGGGTGGGTAGCCCCCCTCTACGAGGTCCGGGATAGCGCCCCAGGCAAAAAAAAATTGGACCCTATATTAAGTTGGGCGGACCTACCTATGGTTTTGTGCATGGTTTTCACACATGGTTTTGGACGCGATGGTTTTCAGTCCATGGTATTGGATGCTTCGGAATGTATAAATATGTATTGTAACATTGAAATGAACATAATGAAAATCAAGTCGGTAGTCCCGGTTTTGAGATCCAGGGGAAAAGCTCTGTGTATATGTGTTTTATGTGTTATGCTCTCTCATTGTTTATTTTCTGTGTTTTAGAATTCGTATGCATGTAATTTATGTACGGGGTTAAAACCTACATTCTCTTCTAGAGCTTTGAAGACTTTAAATTTATCAAATGTTTCATCTTTTATGTTTTAATAACCCAATCCAACACATGTGAGTAAAATCATTAGTGAATAGTATGAAGTATTGTTACCCCGGAGGAGACTTCTTTCTTATAGGACCACACAAATGAATAGGAATAAGTTCAAGTGGCTTACTTGAAGTACCTTCTTTCGCATTAAACAACACCCTTGTTTTCTTACCAAATTGACATTATTTCCATATGGTACTTTTTGGTATAGAAATGTTTGGCAAGTCGCTAACTTCTCCCAATTTTTTTTACTTCTACAATTGACTGAAGTTTAGGTGTCCCAATATTTTGTTCCAGATCCAACTTTCTTTTGATTTTATCAAGTAAAAATGTTCTAAATTTCCTTCCAAGACATAAACATTACCTGGATTTCTCTTTCCCTTTATTATGATTTCTATAATTGACTGAAGCTTAGGTGTCGCAATATTTTGTTCCAGAGCCAGATTTCTTTTGATTTTATCAAGTAAAAATTTTCTAAATTTCCTTCCAAGACATAAACATTACCAGGATTTCTCATTCCCCTTATTAAGATTTTACCTATATCAAGATTTCGTACCACACAATTCTTTGATCTGAAAACCACCTCATGACCTTGATCACACATCTAACTAACACTAAATAAGTTATGTTTTAATCCATTAACAAACAAGACATTTCCAGATTTAACCTTTTCTTTAAGCAAAACAGTTCATTTTCCTTTGATAGTAGCGGGTGAATTATTTCCAAACGTTACATTATTTTTTTCTTTATTTCATTAAAGGATATAAACTTTTCTTTATCACTTTTCATGTGTTTTGAACATCCATTATCAATGTACCATATATTTTATTGATCTCCTCAATATAAATCTAACCCACAAATCTCATATTCTATGGTTTTATTTTTCCATAGCTTAGATGTTGTTCCTTTATGTTCATTCTGAAGAGTAGATTGCATTTTGTTTCTGAATTCAGTTTCTTTATGTCCAAAGTTATTGCAAATGGAACATTCAGATTCATCTTGAAGAGGTGAGAAGGTATTGTAGGAGTATATCTTTAATCAAGTCTCATTATTTTGTTTTCTAGCTTCTCTAGTCATGATAGTTTTTTAAACAACACACTGAGCAGCCTTATGACCAAAATTATGACAAGTGAAGCATTGACCATTAAATAAAAATTTCCTAGGAGTGTGGTACCTTCTTGTGTATCTTTCCCTTTGATTGTGATAACGGTGATTCACCTGAGAAACATTTGATCCCTTACTCCTTTGCTGAGAGCTAGAATTTTGTTTATTGCTTCCTTTTACTGCACTGAGATAGCTTTGTGTACATGTTTCAAAAGATTTTACAGTCTTTAATATTCTTCATTGTATCTGAGACTTGTTTTTATAAGAGGAGAGTATTGTACTTTGATTATCTCTTCAATTTCCTTCCTTAGATTTACAACTTGTAGTTCTAACTTTTCATTATGTCTCTCATTTTCTAGGATTTGTTTCTTCAGAGCATATTCTGCTAATTTAGCTTCTTCTAAACGAATTTTAAGTTGAGTTATTTATTTTATAATATTATCCTTTTCTTCTAGGGCATCCATAAAAACATCATCATTTTCATTAATACATTTATCTTCAAATGTCATAAGTAGTTGATATTCTTGATCAGACTCACCTTCTTCTCCATTTGAAAGACCATCACTATCTTCGTGTGTGTAGAAGCTTCTCTTGTTTTCGAACCTTCTTCCAACCTTCATTTTTGTAGCATCCTTACCTTTCTCATGGTTTTCTCTATAAGGGAATTTAGTAGCATAATGACCAACTCTTCCACAAGCAAAACATTTGAAAGGAATCTTACCTCTAAAATATGTCAGTACCTACTTGGAGTTTCTTTACGAAATTTGCCTCTTTGTCATCTGATACATAACCTGATTCCTTGGGTTCCTATTTTTCCTTTCCTTTAGAGGTAGCTTTGGATGAAGCTTCTCCGATATCTAAGGAACCCCATTTTCTCATTTCATAGGCTATCAAAATCCCATGAAGTTATTCAATAGCAAGATTCTTGTTTAGATTTATGTATGAAACTTTTATGAAGTAAACATGCTTATGTACGCAACTATGATGAAGACAAGTAGCATATATACAGTTCACTAAATATTTCAGTTAATTCATCATTTGCTCAACTTGAACCAGTATATCAGTACTTCAGTAAAAATTAATTAAACAGTAATCATGTGAAATAAGAATAGAATAAATCATTTCACACAGGAAACACATAAACACCAAGATTTTTAGGTGGAAACCCAATGTGGGAAAAAAACCACAATTGTTGTCATCTTTGTCTTCTTCTTTTGTTATCAAGAAAAAATTCTTACAATACTTGTATTGCCGCAAACTCATACTAGTACGTAGGAACCCACCTGCAGAAGGCTACAAGCTTATCTCATTTTCCAGCTTCCACTAGAAGGGAGCTACAACCCCCTTATTCTTTATTCTTTGTGGATCATTTTTCAAAATATTTCAAACTAGATCTATTCCAAATATCAAACAATAATACTGAGACCAACACTTGTATCAAATCACTTAACCAACTTAATCACCAAATCATTAAACAAACCAAATACTGAATCTCAAAGAACCAAAGTATCTATATTATTTCAATTCATTGTATACTCTTCATCAAAATGTCAAACCACCTATTGATCATCACAAAAACCAGATCCTGCCACTGCAAACCCTGGTTAAGATTTTGTTAGGATATATACGCTATTATTATGAGACATACCTGTGTATATACGCACTTTCTCTTCAACTAACCCGCGTACAAATCTAAAAATACTAAGCCCTGAAAATGAATCACTGCATTACTGAAATCAATAACTGAAACACATATTGACCTTGTCACAGATCTCTGAGCCAAATACAGATCATCTCATTGCAGCATCATTACTATTCAACATTTCATAACCTAATAAAATCAATCTCAACAAACACTATCAAACACATATCATCATGGAAGACTTCATTAACAGATAGCAGCAAACATAACAAGATTTATCAGACATCATATATAGGAAACCCTAGAATATGTACGTGTTGGGTGTGGAGCCTGATTATCTTCTGTATTCAAAGATTTCAGCCCAATGTATACCCCAAGAAGGTTGTACACCCCTCCACGCGGGGGTCCAGGGGGGCTAATCCCCCCCAGCTAGGGGGTCTTGGGGCCATCAGTCCCACGGCGGGGGTTTGAGGGTAGCGCCCCTGAAGCTAAAAATGGATGTAAAATTTCCTTGTAAAAATTTAGTAATTTCTAGTCAATCTGGGCTGTTCATTAGGCTGATGATCTGACGGTAGAAGTTATGTTTAATTTAGGGTTTTTTTCCCTATAAGGCAACCCCTCACTATATATGAGGGAATTGTATTGTGTCTATGTAGATCTGTATTCTGAGTGAGGAAGAGAGAGGAGATTGAGAGTGAAGAGGGTGTTACAGCGGATCTGCTTCAGTTTGCTGGATAATATAAAAAAAGAAGGACTGGTTGTTTCTCCCTGGACGTAGCCCAAACTGGGTGAACCACGTATATCTGTGTCTCTTTTGTTTTATGCATTTTTTGTGTTTATATTTCTGCAATATTTTGTGTGTTTCATTGCTCTGCAATATATAATTTTCTAACAATTGGTATCAAAGCCGAAGGTCTATTTGGCTGATAAACTCGCAGGAGAGAAGGGTTCTTGGTTCAAGTGGGAGCAATGGCGGAAGATGGTAGATTTAGGGTCGAAAAAATTAACAGCCAAAACTACCAACTATGGAAGATGCAGATGGAAGATTATCTGTATCAGAGAGATCTATACCTTGTTGGCATTATGATACATATGTTGTACTTGATGGCAACCCACTCATCTCAGATAATAAATTATAGTGTAGAGAAAAGTTCACGCACTTTTATGCAGAAAAATTTTATTTCATGTAGAGAAAAGTTCACGCACTTTTATGCAGAGAAAAGTTTATTTCATGTAGAGAAAAAGTTCACGCACTTTCATGCAAGGAAAAGCGCGTATATGTTGGAGAACTTACCTTTGGTCCATGGTAGTTAGTCCTTGGTATTTGAACCTATGAGGAAAAGCGCGTATATGTTGGAGAACTTACCTTTGGTCCATGGTAGTTAGTCCTTAGTATTTGAACCTATGAGGAAAAGCGCGTATATGTTGGAGAACTTACCTTTGGTCCATGGTAGTTAGTCCTTGGTATTTGAACCTATGGTTTTGGACCATGGTACTTCGTCAAAAGTGTTGATCTCACGTACTTTCATGGTTGGTTCATGGTATTAGTCCAACAGTTTTTTGATCCTATGGTTTTGGCCCGTGGTATTGTGAAAGGCCTAAGCCTATATAAAGCAAAGGAGATCACTTCGCTAATTCATCCTTGCAATTGAATATCTTAAGATCTGAAATATTGGGTTATTGTTTTGAAAGTTTGATCTATGAAAGTGAAGTTGAAAGCGAATCTGTGAAGGGTGATCTCTCGAGCGCTGCAGCTGCGGAAGTGTGTAGGCGCCACAGAAGGCGCAGTGCGGAGGCGCCACAGAAGGCGCAATGCGGAGACGCCACAGAAGGCGCAGTGCGGAGGCGCCACAGAAGGCACAGTGCGGAGACGCCACAAAAGGCGCAGTGCGGAGGCGCCACAAAAGGCGCAGTGCGGAGACGCCACAGAAGGCGCAGTGCGGAGGCGCCATAGAAGGCGCAGTGCGGAGGCACCACAGAAGGCGCAGTGCGGAGACGCCACAGAGGCGCCACAGAAGGCGCAGTGCGGAGGCGCCACAGAAGGCGCAGTGCGGAGACGCCACAGAGGCGCCACAGAAGGCGCAGTGCGGAGGCGCCACAGAAGGCGCAGTGCGGAGGCGCCACAGAAGGCGCAGTGCGGAGGCGCCACAGAAGGCGCAGTGCAGAGGCGCCACAGAAGGCGCAGTGCGGAGATGCCACAGAGGCGCCACAGAAGGCGCAGTACGGAGGCGCCACAGAAGGCGCAGTGCGGAGGCGCCACAGAAGGCGCAGTGCGGAGACGCCACAGAGGCGCCACAGAAGGCGCAGTGCGGAGGCGCCACAGAAGGCGCAGTGCGGAGACGCCACAGAGGCGCCACAGAAGGCGCAGTGCGGAGGCGCCACAGAAGGCGCAGGTGCGGTGGTCGCGGTGCCACAGAAGGCGCAGGTGCGGAGGTAGTACAGATATCCGCAGATCTATACCAGTGAAGTTGCGATCCCTGCTTAAAATTTGTTTTAACTGCCTTTGACTATTTTGCAGGGTTTTGGGTGCATAACTGATGTTTGGTTACTGGTATTGAGTTCAGATAACAGCATGATTAATGACTTATCTTTATGTACTAGATCTGGTTGATAACTCTCATAATATCATTGTATATGTATGGATCTGGTGATTGGGTGATTCAGAAGGTTGTTTGACTATGAGCTTCAATGTTGTTGTTGGGTCCAGTATGAAAATTGGATGAAAAGTGGCCTTTCAGATTATGTGTTGTGCTTTAGTGTATCCAGTCTGAAAATTGATGAAACGTGGTACCTGGAGGAGAGAAGATTGTAGGCCAGCGCCTATGTACTAGTATCTAAGCTAGTACAAAAGCTAAGGGAGATTATTGGAGCATTGTAGCAGGTAGCAGCCTGCGTACTAGTAAATGGATCGGCTAGTACAAGAGCAAAGGGGGTTGTAGCTCCCGTACTGGTATAAGACTGCACCAGTAAAAATATTGTAAAAGGATTTTCTTATTAAGAAGAAGATTGAGATGACTTGCATCAGGTGGTTTTTCTCCCGCATTGGGTTTCCACCTTATATCATGGTGTTCATGTGTGTGCCTTATGTGTGATGATCTATTCTCTATTACGGCATCTGTTATCTGATAATATGGTTGATAATGTTCTAATGCACTCATTGAAGATCAATTAACTTAATCATAAGAAGTTGTGGAAGTAGCATATATGAATCTGATTATGGAAATGAAAAAGTTTTATTAATGTGATAATACTGATTCACCCTCCCCTCTCAGCATTATTTCCAACAATTGGTATTAGAGCAGGTCCTTTGATAGAAGCTTGATCGCTTGAAGGAGATCCATGGAACAATGGGAAAGAAGCTTAAGAAGAAAGCACCTAAGAAAAAGAAGTCATCTCAGAAGAACTATGACAGTGGGAGAATCGATTGGGGATTAGGTATAAGAAGCTCTTCAGATTCAGAATCATTATCAGGTATGAATATATTATCCTCCGATGTTCCAGCTATCTTTCCCTTTGGAAGAGATGAAAGTGATAGCGAAACTACTGAATTTGCTCTTATGGGTGAACAAGAAAGATATCAAATAGAGGCAGAATTTAAAAGGCTGACAGACAAAATTAGAGATCAACAAGATCTATTGAACAAAAGGGAATGTGATTTCAAAGAAGAAGCTACCAAACTAAAGGCCCAACTAGAAGAAGGAAACAAGGTAAGAAAGCTACTCAAGGACAAGGAAGACCAATGTCAAAAATTGCAGCATGAAGTGACATCATTAAGAAAAGAAGTCAACGAAAGAAGCACAACCATCAAGAAACTCAAAGATAGATCCAGCTACTATGAAAATCTTGAAGCTACAATCCTCTCACTAAAAGGAGATCTTGAAGAATCAAAGAAGCAGAATACAGATCTACTCCAAGCTATTGCAAAACAAGAAAACGAAGTCACCAGCTTAAAATCTCAACTAGAATGTGCCTTCCGAGTTCGTCAAATGCAGCAGGATCTGAATGAAGAACAAGAAAAGGAGATTCTCAAACTAAGGGAACAAATGGAAGAAGGAAGGAAAGCTGAAGAAGATTTGAAAAAACAATCTCTTGAAAAGGAAGAACAGCTTCAGGTTGAGGTAAATATATTGAAAGGTAAACTAGAAGAAAAGGATAAGCTTTTGCGATTTCAAGATAGTTCTAAAGTCTTGGATGATATTCTTAGTAGTCAAAGGTCTCCTGCTATAAATACTGGTCTTGGTTTCCATGAATCTGTTGAAGGTGAATCTAGTTCACAAGGTGAGGCAAGGAACTCTAAAGAGAAATCTAAAGTGATCAACGAAGAAATGAAAGATCAATCTCATCATCAACCAGGAAAAGAGATTCCTCAAAGAAAATCCTTTACTCCTCCTATGAATAATGTTGAATGTTATGTATGTCATAATCTTGGACATGTTGCAGCTAGATGTAGAAGAAGAAGGGTTCAAGACCATTATGCAGAAAGATCATCACATTCAAGGTACTTTTATGGATATTGCTTTGCTTGCAATATGTTTGGTCACAAAGCTGCTGATTGTTAAAGGAGGAATATGAGACATGTAAGATGTTATGCATGTAACAAGCTTGGACATATAGCTAAGGAATGCAGGAACAAAGTGTGGGCACCATATCAAAAGGAGAAAATGTCATCATCACGCTTGAAGATATGGAGGAAAAAGGAAGTACAGTCAGAAAAAGGCGGCACTGCACAACGTACAGACATACCAGAATCAGAGGGAGCTGAAAGTACAAAACTTCAGTGTCCTGAATCTCATATGCAAACTCCATAAAGGAAAGTTGCATATATACGCGAGTTAGTTACTGCACAGTCGCGTATATGATTGTTTGAAGAAAGGAAGTAGGGACAGATTCAAGAGAAGGATCAGTTTTGCTCTAGTTAATAATAATGATGTGTGGATATGATGGTTAGAAGTGTTTTGGTTCTAACTTGATATTGATGATGTCTTGATACTTCTTATTGATATGCATGATCAGACAGATGGCACAGGTTTAGAGGGAGCATATGGACTTAATGCATTATTGGCATTATGGTTAATAGTCCTTGGTGATGATACTTATATGGATAAATGATTCATCTTGCTATGGTTATGAGTTGTTCACATGGTTCTTGGATCAGATTTATGGTTGATTCTCTAATGATGCTTGCATGGGAAGCACTTAGCTTGAATTCACATCTTCTTGATGTTGAGTCACTCATATGCTGTTGTCGTCATATGCATAAAGATCATATATTACAGTTATGATTCCTTTCTTTCTTGGCACAAATGGATGAGGATTGTTGGCTGGATACAGGGATGATTATTCAAAGTTGCATTGTTGGAGACATGATGATAATGAGCTCTTATCTATATGATGATAGGATTGTTTCATACATATGTTGATTAATGCAGATATTCCCAATTGATGATACTTGATTCATGTAGATCTGGATGGCTATGATGTTTCTCACATAGAATGTGAAATTCTGTTGATGCGGACATACCTTGATGATTCATGCACTAATACAAGTTGCTGGTCTAGTTGTTGTTGACAGATACTATGGAGCAGATCATAAAGTGTTGTTGCTGATGTTCATCTTATTTAGACCTTGCTTACAGTCAGGGGGAGCCTGAGCATGAACAGCACTATATAGCAGAGCAGACATTTCAGCTTGTTCTCAGAAAGAGCATGATCAGATTGGTGCACCATGACATATACAAAGGGGGAGCTCATTCAGAGATTTCAACAGGTACTCAGGGGGAGCTTATAATGCATTGTTGGCATTATGGAGGACGTACAGAAGGAGATCTTGGATGCTGGTCTGATTATTGTTGCAATCTATCTCTTTCATGGTCATGGATTATGGTTCTTCTTTGCAGATCTGGTTTATAGTCAGGGGGAGCATGTTCTTAGGGGGAGCATAACCCTTTGCCCTTGATGTCAAAGGGGGAGAGTGATTGGCTGTTGTTGCCATCAAGTCCAAAGGGGGAGATTGTTGGCATTATGATACATATGTTGTACTTGATGGCAACCCACTCATCTCAGATAATAAATTATAGAGTAGAGAAAAGTTCACGCACTTTTATGCAGAAAAAGTTTATTTCATGTAGAGAAAAGTTCACGCACTTTTATGCGGAGAAAAGTTTATTTCATGTAGAGAAAAAGTTCACGCACTTTCATGCAAGGAAAAGCGCGTATATGTTGGAGAACTTACCTTTGGTCCATGGTAGTTAGTCCTTGGTATTTGAACCTATGAGGAAAAGCGCGTATATGTTGGAGAACTTACCTTTGGTCCATGGTAGTTAGTCCTTGGTATTTGAACCTATGGTTTTGGACCATGATACTTCGTCAAAAGTGTTGATCTCACGTACTTTCATGGTTGGTTCATGGTATTAGTCCAACAGTTTTTTGATCCTATGGTTTTGGCCCGTGGTATTGTGAAAGGCCTAAGCCTATATAAAGCAAAGGAGATCACTTGGCTAATTCATCCTTGCAATTGAATATCTTAAGATCTGAAATATTGGGTTATTGTTTTGAAAGTTTGATCTATGAAAGTGAAGTTGAAAGCGAATCTATGAAGGGTGATCTCTCGAGCGCTGCAGCTGCGGAAGTGTGGAGGCGCCACAGAAGGCGCAGTGCGGAGGCGCCACAGAAGGCGCAGTGCGGAGACGCCACAGAGGCGCCACAGAAGGCGCAGTGCGGAGGCGCCACAGAAGGCACAGTGCGGAGACGCCACAGAGGCGCCATAGAAGGCGTAGTGCGGAGGCGCCACAGAAGGCGCAGTGCGGAGACGCCACAGAAGGCGCAGTGCGGAGGCGCCATAGAAGGCGCAGTGCGGAGGCGCCACAGAAGGCGCAGTGCGGAGACGCCACAGAGGCGCCACAGAAGGCGCAATGCGGAGGCGCCACAGAAGGCGCAGTGCGGAGGCGCCACAGAAGGCGCAGTGCAGAGGTGCCACAGAAGGCGCAGTGCGGAGACGCCACAGAGGCGCCACAGAAGGCGCAGTGCGGAGGCGCCACAGAAGGCGCAGTGCGGAGGTGCCACAGAAGGCGCAGTGCGGAGACGCCACAGAGGCGCCACAGAAGGCGCAGTGCGGAGGCGCCACAGAAGGCGCAGTGCGGAGACGCCACAGAGGCGCCACAGAAGGCGCAGTGCGGAGGCACCACAGAAGGCGCAGGTGCGGTGGTCGCGGTGCCACAGAAGGCGTAGGTGCGGAGGTAGTACAGATATCCGCAGATCTATACCAGTGAAGTTGCGATCCCTGCTTAAAATTTGTTTTAATTGCCTTTGACTATTTTGCAGGGTTTTGGGTGCATAACTGATGTTTGGTTACTGGTATTGAGTTCAGATAACAGCATGATTAATGACTTATCTTTATGTACTAGATCTGGTTGATAACTCTCATAATATCATTGTATATGTATGGATCTGGTGATTGGGTGATTCAGAAGGTTGTTTGACTATGAGCTTCAATGTTGTTGTTGGGTCCAGTATGAAAATTGGATGAAAAGTGGCCTTTCAGATTATGTGTTGTGCTTCAGTGTATCCAGTCTGAAAATTGATGAAACGTGGTACCTGGAGGAGAGAAGATTGTAGGCCAGCGCCTATGTACTAGTATCTAAGCTAGTGCAAAAGCTAAGGGAGATCTTTGGAGCATTGTAGCAGGTAGCAGCCTACGTACTAGTAAATGGATCGGCTAGTACAAGAGCAAAGGGGGTTGTAGCTCCCGTACTGGTATAAGACTGCACCAGTACAAATATTGTAAAAGGATTTTCTTATTAAGAAGAAGATTGAGATGACTTGCAGCAGGTGGTTTTTCTCTCGCATTGGGTTTCCACCTTATATCATGGTGTTCATGTGTGTGCCTTATGTGCGATGATCTATTCTCTATTACGGCATCTGTTATCTGATAATATGGTTGATAATGTTCTAATGCACTCATTGAAAATCAATTAACTTAATCATAAGAAGTTGTGGAAGTAGCATATATGAATCTGATTATGGAAATGAAAAAGTTTTATTAATGTGATAATACTGATTCACCCCCCCCCCTCTCAGCATTATTTCCAACATACCTACCATTGAGCGGAAAGACAAAGAAGCCGACAAGTATGACAGACACAGAATGGAATATTCTCGACAGAAAGGCACTTGGAAAAACACAGCTATGCCTAGCAGTGTCGGTATCATTTAATATTTCAAAGGAAACAACAATAGAGGGTTTAATGTCAACATTGGCCAAACTATATGAAAAACCCTCGGCCTCAAATAAGGTATTTCTTATGAAGCATTTATTTAATATGTAGATGTTAGAAGGTGGATCTGTTGCAGACTATTTAAATGATTTTAATGCAATTACAAGTCAGTTAAGTTCTGTAGGGGTAACTTTTGATGATGAAGTTATGGCTCTGTTATTTCTGTGCTCATTGCTAGAAAGTTGGAATGGTTTAGTTATGGCAATTAGTAACTCTGTCTCTAGATCTAGTACTTTAAATTTTGATGATGTTGTCGGTGCAATCCTTAGCGAGGAAATGCGACGGAAAAGCTCTGGTGAGACATCAGGTAATGCTTTGACTGTAGAGACTAGGGGAAGAAAAACGAAAAGAGGAAAGAGCCCTGGATATCAC
Organism: Pinus tabuliformis; assembly: GCA_031772625.1. Classification (NCBI taxonomy): domain Eukaryota; kingdom Viridiplantae; phylum Streptophyta; class Pinopsida; order Pinales; family Pinaceae; genus Pinus; species Pinus tabuliformis. The sequence goes on from CM062804.1 coordinate 114,837,029, forward strand.
AGCAAGTCAAAAAAAGGCAAATCCAAGTTCAGATCGGGGATAGTGTGTTGGAAATGCGGGAAGAAAGGACACCTAAAGAAAGACTACAAGTCTCGGAAGGGAAAAGAAGGAGACGTGTAGCAAGAAACTAATCATGAAGCGAATGTAACAGGTGATGTGTTGCAAGATGATTTGATTCTTTCATTAGAAAATATTATTTATGCCTAGGTGGTAGATTCAGGGGCCTCATTCCATGCCACACCTGATAAGAAACATTTTCATGATTATGTTCAAGGAGATTTTGGACAGGTTCGATTGGGTGATGATAAACCCTGTAAAATTGTTGGAGTGGGTATAGTTTTCATAAAACAACAAAATGGAAATCAAAATTTGTTGAAGGAGGAGCTATGTTCCATATCTGAAGAAAAATATGATTTCAACAGGGCAGTTGGGAGGTGAAGGTTGCGTAACTACTTTCACAGATAAAACCTGGAAGGTCACTAAAGGATCTCTGGTAATAGTGAAAGGAGGAAAGGTTGGTACATTGTATTTATGCAATGGTATTTCTAATTCTATTAATGCTTTAACCTCTACAGGAGAAGATACGGCATTGTGGCATCATAGGCTCGGGCACATGAGTGAGAAGGGGATGCAGATTCTTCACTCAAGAAATTTGTTGTTGGGTCTGAAGCATGTTGATTTAAATTCTGTGAGAATTGTGTTTATGGAAAACAGAAGAGACTCAGATTCCTTAGAGTTGGGAAAGAAAAGAAGAGCGAAAAATTAGAGCTTGTGCATACAGATGTATGGGGACCTACTCAGGTATCATCTCTTGGTGGCTCTCATTATTATGTTACTTTTATTGATGATGCAACCAGAAAAACCTGGATTTATTGTATTTGAAATAAATCTGATGTATTTGATACTTTCAAGAAATGGAAAGCTTTGGTTGAAATGAGACAAGAAAAAGGTTGAAGTGTCTCAGATCAGATAATGGAGGTGAATATTGCAGCAAAGAGTTTGATAGGTATTGTTCTGAGAATGGAATTCGTAGAGAGAAGACAATTCCAGGAACACCACAAGAAAATGGTGTGTCAGAAAGGATGAATAAGACAATCATGGAGCGTGCAAGGTGCATGAGATTGCATGCAGGATTGCCTTTACAATTTTGGGCAGATGTTGTAGACATTGTTGTTTATCTAATAAACAGATGGCCTTCAAGTTCCTTGGATGGTGGTATTCTAGAGGAGGCATGGACAAGTAAAAAGGTAAACTACTCTTTTTTAAAGACTTTTGGTTGTGAAGCCTTTGTCCACATTAATAAAGAAAATAGAACAAAGCTTGAGGAAAAATCAAATAAATGTACCTTTATTGGATATGAAAAGGTTTTGTATAAGGATCAGCTGCAGGAAAAGAAACAAGAAAAAGGAAAACAAAGAATACACAGTGCTTGACGAGATCACAGAAAAAGTGATGGTGCCTGAAAATCATAATGATCAACAGCTAGAACAACAACCACAATAGCAACAAGCACTTCAAACACCTGAAAGTGGTGTCAGAAGATCTACCAGGATGAGTAGTCCCCCTGAACGATACTCTCCTTCATTATATTATGTATTGTTGACTGATTTTGGTGAACCAGAACGTTATGAAGAATCAGTGCAGGTAGAAACTAGGAAGAAGTGGGAGTAAGCCATGAAAGAAGAGATGGACTCCTTAGCACATAACCAAACTTGGGACTTAGTCAAGTTGCCTGCAAGTAAAACAGCATTGCAGAATAAATGGGTTTACAAGTTGAAGGAAGAAGATGGAGGTAGAAAAAGGTATAAAGCTAGACTTGTGGTAAAAGCATTTGCACAGAAAAAAGGTATAGAGTTTGATGAGATATTTTCTCCTATTATGAAAATGAATTCAATCAGAACTATTCTAAGTCTAGTAGCAGCTGAAGATTTGCATCTTGAGCAGTTAGATGTAAAGACATCCTTTCTCCATGGGGATTTAGAGGAAGAGATATATACGCAGCAACCACAAGGATATGAGGTAAAAGGGAAGTAGAAACTAGTGTGCAGGTTGAAGAAGAGCTTGTATGGATTAAAACAGGCTCCAAGGCAGTGGTATCTAAAATTTGACAGGTTTATGTCTGAACAAGGTTATACTAGATGTCACTCTAATCATTGTGTTTATCTCAAAAGGCAAAATGATGGTAGCTGTATTATATTGTTATTGTATGTAGATGACATGCTTGTTGCAGGTTCTAACATGCAGGAAATAAATGTGCTCAAAAGAAAATTGGCAAACTCATTTGCAATGAAGGATTGGGGTGCTGCAAAATAAATCCTTGGTATGAGAATAGCTAGAGACAGGAAGAATCGCAAATTAACATTGTCTCAAAGTGAGTACATAGAAAAGGTGTAGAAAAGGTTTAATATACAAAATGCAAAACCAGTTAGTATACCTTTGGCTAGCCATTTCAAATTAAGTAAGGAGGAGTGTCCCAAGGCTCAAGAAGAAATGGATCATATGTCTAAAGTTCCATATGCATCAGCAGTTTGAAGCTTAATGTGTGCAATGGTCTGCACAAGGCCTGATATTGCACATGCAATGGGAGTTGTAAGCAGGTACATGAACGATCCAGGAAAAGAACATTGGATGGCGGTGAAGTGGATTCTCAGGTATTTGAGAGGTACCACAAATCAAGCATTATGCTTTGGTGGTTCAAGCATTGCTCTACAGGGATATGTTGATGCAGATATGGCGGGTGATAGAGAAAACACGAGGAGCTCAACAGGGCATGTTTTCACTATAGGTGGAATAGCTGTCAGTTGGATCTCAAAACTGCAAAGTGTTGTTGCACTCTCAACAACAGAAGCAAAGTATGTTGCTGCTACAGAGGCTAGTAAAGAAATGATTTGGTTACAAAGGTTTTTGGATGAATTGGGTAAGAAGCGGGAGTTGGGCAGGTTATACAGTGACAGCTAGAGTGCCATACATCTTGCAAAGAACTCTGCATTTCATTCCAAGGCTAAGCATATACATCTCAAGTACCATTTCATACGATCAACATTGGAAGATGGACAGTTGAAGCTGGAAAAGATACACACTAGCCAGAATCCTACAGATATGTTAACAAAAGTTGTAACCAGGGAGAAACTGAGAATCCGCTCAGTTTCAATCTCTTCAAGTATGATGAAGAAGATGAGAAATAGCCAGGTCCAAAGTGGAGTCATTGTCTAGCAAATGAAGCAGCGGTGGAGTTGCTATAATCAGTCTCCAAGTGGGAGATTGTTGGGTGTGGAGCCTGATTATCTTTTGTATTCAAAGGTTTCAGCCCAATGTATGCCCCAAGAATATTGTACACCCCTCCACGCAAGGGTCCGGGGGGGGCTAATACCCCCCAGCTGGGGGGTCTGGGGGCCATAGGTCCCCCAGTGGGGGTTCAGGGCCAGCGCCCCCGAAGCTAAAAATAGATGGAAAATTTCCTTGCAAAATCTAGTAATTTCTAGTCAATCTGGGCCGTTCATTAGGCAGATGATCTGACGGTAGAAGTTATGTTTAATTTAGGGTTTTTTGCTCTAGAAGGCAACCCCTCACTATATATGAGGGAATTGTATTGTGTCTATGTAGATCTGTATTCTGAGTGAGGAAGAGAGAGGAGATTGAGAGCGAAGAGAGTGTTACAGCGGATCTGTTGTAGATTGTATCTCTTCAGTTTGCTGGATAATATAAAAAAAGAAGGGCTGGTTGTTTCTCTGAGGACGTAGCCCAAACTGGGTGAACCACGTATATCTATGTCTCTTTTGTTTTATACGTTTTCTGTGTTTATATTTCTGCAATATTTTATGTGTTCCATTGCTCTGTAATATATCATTTTCTAACAGTACGCGAGCCTTATAAAACAATTCAGCATATGTACGCGCCTTTTAAGAGGAATACCCACATACATATCTATCCATACTTAAGAATCTATACGCTACTACCAAAAATCTAATCCCCATATGTACGCGTTATCTCTGAAGAAAAATTGTGTATAGAACTGTAACTACTAAATAATTCCTTTGTTGCACAACAGATCATCAATCAAATCCAAATCTTGGCACACGCACTATAAAAGACACACATCATAACATCATAATCACAAATCTATCAACCCATAAGCAATTTATTCAATGTGTAGTCATTTTATATCTATAAGATATGATCTATCATCACATTTCTGGGTGCACACTTATTTCAGATCAAACAATTCATCAATAAACCAAATCATGCACACTTAGCACCTTTATCTCCATCTCCCTATATATCTTAGGCCTTAGCCAATACCTTAGGCCAATTCTGTAGTTATGTTGATGGTATTCTTTAACAGGATCAAATATCTGTTGTCGCACTCATTACTATGGGCCAATACCATGGTGCGGAAATTATACACGAATTTGCTTCACCATCCTTGTGTATGTACATGGCTTTGATTCACATAACCCGCATATACTTCTTCAAAAAAAAATATCATTCGTCTATTTATGAACTAATATTCCTTTGTCCAATCTTTTTGTCACATTTGTACTGGTCTGAATACGCATCCTTCTACCATCATGTTTCTATCTTTATTGAGTAGGTTTCCATTAATGGCAACACATTTGGCATAATGCCAACAGATATTACATTGTCCCTAAACTCAAATATCAACTGGGTAACTCTCAGATATGACATGCGTGAGTTATTTATGAGTGAATCATCAGTTTATTGGTTGATCACTACAGGCAGCACCACACTACTAGACCTCCCACTAGTTCCTCCAACATTTGGAACTAGCTTGTAATATTCCTAACCCAGAATATTCCTCAAACCCCAGCAAAAACTCCAACCAAATATGTGCAAATGATATAATAACCCAGAAGTGATAAAATAACAGTGGAACAGCATATAATAATGTAAACCGGAAATATAAGCAGATACACAAGAAATGTAGCAAGAAATGCCAAGCCATTTTATTATACTGAGCAATAAATGAGTACAAGAGGTGATTAGACATATGACACCTCGACTTGCACAAGGCAAGTGAAGAAATACTCTCAGATTGACAAGAATGGCCTCTCTGCGTGGATGATGCTGCTAGAAAACAAATGATGATTTGGGGCTACTCCCTTCCTCAGAAAAAGTTGACACTCTGGATTCGCGCTCTACTCAAGAAACCCAGAAAAACCCAGAAAGATTTCCTGGAATGGACTCACACTGATCTGCATCCCAGCTGCTGGAAAATTGTCATGCTACTGCTGCTATTAGAAATCGAATGAGGATTTGGGGCTGCTCCCCTCCTCAGAAAAGGTTGAAACTATGGAATCGGACTCTACTCAAAAAACCCAGAAAGCTTTTCTGAAATGGCCGACCCCCGAAAATCACCCCCTTGGGGTTCTGCGCAGTTCCTCAAAGGCACTGATGAAACTGTTGTTGAAATGCTAATGAAACTACTGCTAGAATGCCAATGGGAATACCTTGCCCGAGAAAGCACTCGAATTCCCCCAGGGCTAGGGGTGAGATCTCCAAACGGAGACACTCAATGCACTAAACAGTGCTACAGGCTAGCTAAATAGCCAGCGCGTTCAAAAGTTGAACGACTAGCTCCAAATGCACATAACCGGAATGATAAAAATGAGGGGGCTCCTCTCTCCTTTATAGCCTTTGCCTCTCTCAATCCAAAGGCTCACCTCCTCCTGCGTGATTCCTCTCTTGCCAATTGTTTCTTCCCTCCTGCGCAGTCCCTCCATGTGTCTACGTGGGCTCCATTTCTGTGTCCCCTTTGGCCCCCTTGACTCCCCTCTCAGTCACAACGTTGTGCTACTAGGAAGTGACTTTTTATTCTAAAAGTGAATTATGTCCCCCGTCCTCACTTTTTTATTTACAAATAACTATAGAAGGCAAAAATTGAACAAAATTGAATATTCCAATTAGCCATGGCTAATTAGGAATATTACAGTCTCCCCCGAAAAAATGTTGCTTGTCCTCAAGCAACTGAAGTGATGGATGCTACAAGATCTTCTCACTCTTCGAAGTGGCATCCTCATCCGGAAAATTCTTCCACCTCACCAAGAATTCCCGAACCGTCCTACTCTACAGCTGCCTCTCCCTGGTATTAATGATAGCCTTCGGCTGCAATACCATATGCCCCTCATCATCCATGGGTGGTAGCTCATCTATCACTGTCACCTGCTGCCCCAATGCCTTTTTCGAGCATGATACATGAAAAACATTATGAATCTTGCTGCCTTGGGGCAGTGCCAACTCATATGCAACATGTCCAATCCTTCGTATCACCCTGTATGGCCCATAAAAGCAGGGCTTGAGCTTCTCAACCCCCTTCTGCTTCAGTGACGACTGTCGATATGGCTGTAATCGTAGGTAGACCATGTCCCCTACCTCAAACTGTCTCTCCACCTGACCCCTGTCGGCATACAGCTTATGCTGGTTCTGCGTTGTAGCCATGTTAGCCTTGAGAGCTCAGAGGATATCCTCACTCTCTTGGATCCAAATCTTGGCTCTAGGAACCTTACTATTACCAAACATCATGTCAGAAAAAGATAAAGGATGATAACCATATAAGACATAGAATGGTGACATACCAATGGACATGTGATGTGAAGTATTGTAGCAGTGCTCCCCTAGGTGCAGCCACTTCAGCCATGCTCGCTGCTACCCACTGACTTAGTTACACAAGTAGCCCTCCAACCACTTGTTAACTATCTCTATCTACCCATCCGTCTGTGGGTGATAACTGGTACTCGGTGTCAACTCCGTCCCCACCAACCGAAAAAGCTCCTGCCAAAACCCGCCCATGAAACGGTTGTCCCCATCACTAACGATGGTCTTAGGAAGACCATATAGCCTGAAAATCTCTCTGAAGAATAAATCAGCCACCTGTGCTGCTGTATAGTGTGCAGATATGGCAAAAAAATGTGCATACTTTGTCAGTCGATCAATGACGAGAAAGATACAATCCTTGCCATATACCATGGGCAACCCTGTGATGAAGTCCATCAAAATACTCTCCCATTTCCCCTCCGGAATGGGAAGAGACTACAATAAACCTGCAGGATGGCTCATCTCTCCCTTGTTCCTCTGACAAACATCGCACTCCCGGATGTGCTGGAGTACATCCTCCTTGAGGCCCTTCCATGAGAACCTCTCTCTAATGGCCCTGTAGGTTTTGGTAGACCCCTAATGTCCTGCCAAAGATTAATCATGTGATGCCTGGAGTATCTTCTTCTTGAGCTGATGCCCCTCAGTCAAGAAGATCTGATCCCTGTAATAGATGATCTCATCGACCACCCTATACTTGTCATCTGCCACTTTCCCATCCAAGACCTCACATGCAAACCTGTCCTTGGAGTACTCTACTAAGAGTCAAGCCCTCCAGTCTGTATCCAAGCTCATAAGAGACAACGTGGCTGGTCTACATGAAGGGGAAACTTCTACCACGTTGTTCTTACCCTTGACATACTCAATGTCAAAGTCATATGCTTGGATCTTACTGATCCACTTCTGCTGCCTCTCCTGTAGTTGCTTTTGCTCCAAAAATAACTTGAGGCTATTGTGATCAGTCCTCACCCTGAACCTGTTACCCACCAAATACTGTCGGTACTTAGCCAATGCATGCATGATGGCTAGCATCTCCTTTTCGTATATAGAATACAACCTCTCATGCGGAAGGAGCTTCCAGCTCTCAAAGGCTATAGGGTGACCTCCCTGCATCAATACTGTGCCGATCCCCTCTCCCGACGCATCACACTCCAAAACAAATGGCTACGTGAAATCTGGCAATGTAAGCACTAGGAAACTACTCATAACCTCCTTGAGCCTATCAAAGGCTCGCTACGCTGTATCCGACCAACTAAAAGCCCCCTTCCTTGTCAACTTTTTTCAAGGGTGCATCAAGCTGTGAGAAACCTTTGAAGAACTTCTGGTAGTAAGTACAAATGCCAATGAATCCTTGAAGTTCCATCACGTTCCTCTGCTCTGGCCATTCTCTGATGGCCCTGATCTTCTCCTCGTGGACCCTCACTCCGTCCACCCCTATGATGTGTCCCAGATGCAACATCTCTATCAACCCAAACTCACACTTGGAGAGTTTGGAATAGAACTGTTGCTCCTGTAAGATACGCAGTAATGTCTCAATGTGTTGGAGATGCTCCTCCCAAGTCCTGCTGTAAACGAGAATATCATCGAAGAATACCAACACAAACTTCCTCAAGTGACTACGGAAGATTTGATTCATACAGGACTGAAATGTAGCGGGGGCATTGGTTAGCCCAAAAGGCATCACTAAGAACTCAAAGTGCCCATAGTGACACCTGAAGGCGGTCTTTGGAATGTCCTGCTCCCTCACGTGAATCTGATGGTACCCAGATCTCAAATCAATCTTTGAGAAGTAGCGTGCCCCTCTCAACTCGTCCATCAACTCATCGATCCTGGGTATGGGGTACCTGTTCTTCAGGGTCTTCTTGTTCAAGGCCCTGTAGTCAATGCACATCCTCAATGTATCGTCCTTCTTCTTCACTAACACCACAGAAGAAGTAAAAGGACTCATGCTCGGTCGAATATGCCTAAGAGCCAGAAACTCCTCGATAGCCTGCTCAATCTCATCCTGATAGGCCTTGGGGTGCCTATAGGGGGTGGTAATCACGGCCTGTATGCCCTGCTCAAGCTCGACGGTGTGCTCAAACCCTCGATCTGGTGGCTGTCCTGGTGGAATCTCCCTAAACACTATGGCATACTGCTCAAGGATAGACCGTATCTCTGGGTGTACCATCTACCCTGTAGTCCCTGCCTCTGATGCACGCAGTTCCACTGCCCATTCTATGTCTCCCTTTCGGAAGACTGCCTCCATCCGATGAGCTGAAACAGTCTAAGGCAGATATGTGTGTTGTCCCCGTATCTTCTCATGTCTCCCTGTCTTCTCATCATCCCACTCCATCTCCAAGGTCTTACAATCTGTCGTGACCTTCCCTAGAGTGATAAGCCACTGAACACCCAGTATCATGTTGTTGTCTGGAATATCGACCACGAAAAATTGGTCAGTCAATGTGTAGGTACCCGTAGTCAATGAAAGCCCTGGAACATAACGAGCACACGTCATGGTCTGATCTCCTGGGACCAAGACTGAAAACCCATCGAAGCTCTTTGTCTGTATACCTCTCCGCTCAACCATCTGGGCATCAATGAAGTTGTGGGTCGCCCCACTGTCAACCAAAATTGATACTCTCTGGCCACGTACTGTCCCTCGTACGCGTAGCGTCAGATACTTGGGAACTCCTCGCAATGCTGCAAGGGCCCCTCCAGTGGGTGCAAAATATGCACCACCTGCTAGTGGTGGTGGTGGTGGCAAAGGACCCTGTACGGCATGGCTATCTCCTACCTCCACATCATCCTCATCATCCTCCTCTCCACTGCTCTCGAAGAATACCTCAACAAAATGTGCTTTACCAACAGCACATCTATGTCCTAGTGCCCATGGCTCCTGACAGGTGAAGCATAACCGCTTCTTCTTCAGCGCCCTCCTAACATCATTTTCAAGCTGTACTTGTCCTGGATTCCCCTTTGGAGGTGGAATCCTCACATCCTTCCCATTAGACTGGAAAGTCTGTCTCTGGGGGTAAGGTGTTCAGGTCCTAGGTAAGACATCCTGTAAGTCCCGGGTCCTGCTGATAGCATTCTAGAGTGTGGCTGGTCTAATGGATCGGACTAAACCCTGAAGTGGCTCTGCTAACCCCTCAACATACATATAGACCCTCTGTGTCATGGATAAGTCTGGCACCATCACAGAGACCCTCAACAAATCTGCAATGTAAGTATCTAGGCTCCCTGTCTGTTTGAGCCTTGTCAGCTCAACAAAATGCTACTCTGGATCCCTCCGATCAAATCGCTCCATCAGTCTCCTGGTAAACTCGGCATATGTCATCACTGTGGAGTGCCCTAGTGTAACCATCCCATGAAACCACCAATCCTGGGCCTCACCATCCAAATGCAATGTTTCCACCTTGATGGCCTCTGCCTTCGACATCTGGTTAAGCTGGAAATAAATGTCCAGCTTCTCCACCCAAGACTTTGCCAAACTGTTTGATGAACCATCAAACATAGGCAAGTGGAATCTACTCGCTGCATGGTGGGTGTCACCATCATGGTAATGCCGGTACCCTCTGTGATGGTCGCGGGGTCTACTATTCCGCTGGAGCTGAACAAAATCTCTAAATGAGAGGGCTTCCCTGAACTCCTGCCCATAGGCCTGGTACTCTACAAAATAATCGCCCATATGTCCGAGCTCTGCCTCCTGCTGGGCTACGGCCCCCATGTCAGCTCCTAAGAAAGTGGGCATGGTAGAGCATGTAGGGGCATGTGAGGCCACCTACTGTGCAGTATCACGCTGCTCTGGAAAATGGTGGGATGCACGCGATCCCTCACCAACCTGAAAAACCCGTGGCCTCTCACGCTGTCTGGCCTCTACTGCCGTGAATATATACCCCATCACCTCAATCTGCCTCGACAAATCATGCACGGATTTGAGGAGCATATCTGCAAATATCTTCCCTTCATCATCTGCCATCGAATCCTCCTGCTCTGCATCCACCACAGGCTCCTCTTGTGCTCCGTCCACCACCAGAACACAGTCTCCCTCTCTGTAAGTGTGTTCCAACCTATGCCCTGTGTCTCTGTATCTCTGACCTCTATAACAGATATAGGGTCTTTCCCCCGGTGTCATAGATTACTAGCTCCACAGGCTGAGCCAGATCTATGCTCTAATAACACTATAATATTCCTAACACAGAATATTCCTCAAACCCCAGCAAAAACTCCAACCAAATATGTGCAAATGATATAATAACCCAGAAGTGATAAAATAACAGTGGAACAGCATATTATAATGAAAACCGGAAATATAAGCAGATACACATGAAATGCAGTGAGAAATGCTAAGCCATTTTATTATACTGAGCAATAAATGAGTACAAGAAGTGATTAGACAGATGGCACCTTGACTTGCACAAGGCAAGTGAAGAAATACTCTCAGAATGACAAGAATGGCCTCTCTGCGTGGATGTTGTTGTTGTGCTGTTGTGGCTGCTAGAAAACAAATGATGATTTGGGGCTTCTCCCCTTCTCAGAAAAATTTGAAACTCTGGATTCGGGATCTACTCAAGAAACCCAGAAAAACCCAGAAAAATTTCCTAGAATGGCCTCACACTGATCTGCGTCCCAGTTGCTGGAAAACTGTCGTGCTCTTGTTGCTACTGGAAATTGAACGAGGATTTGGGGCTGCTCCCCTCCTCAAAAAAGGCTAAAACTCTGGAATCAGACTCTACCCAAAAAACCTATAAAGCTTTTCTGAAATGGCCTTCCCCCGAAAATCACCCCCTTGGGGTTCTGCGCAGTTCCTCAAAGACGCTAATAAAACTGTTATTGAAATGATGATGAAACTACTGCTAGAATGCCAATGGGAATACCTTGCCCGAGCAGGCACTCGAAGTCCCCCGGGGCTAAGGGTGAGATCTCCGAACAGAGACGCTCAATGCACTAAACAATGTTGCAGACTAGCTAAATAGCCAGCGTGCTCAAAAGTCGAACGACTAGCTCTAAATGCACATAACCAGAATGATCAAAATGAAGGGGCTCCTCTCTCCTTTATAGCCTTTGCTTCTCTCAATCCCAAGGCTCACCTCCTCCTGCGTGATTCCTCTCTTGCCATGTGTTTCTTCCCTCCTGTGCAGTCCCTCCATGTGTCTGCGTGGGCTCCATTTCTACATCCCCCTTTGGCCCCCTTGGCTCCCCTCTAAGTCACAATGTTGTGCTACTAGGAAGTGACTTTTTATTCTAAAATTGAGTTATGTCCCCCGTCCTCACTTTTTTATTTACAAATAACTATAGAAGGCAAAAATTGAACAAAATCGAATATTCCAATTAGCCATGGCTAATTAGGAATATTACATAGCTTAACTGACTTTAACTCGGTTAAACTGAATTAATTAATTACAACTCGAAATAAACTCGACCAAGGCACCTATAATGTAGGATACACTCTACATGACTCAAGTTAGACTCTCAACATAAATTAATTAAGCCAACTAATTCAAATTAACTTAGTTAACTAATACTAGTTGTCATAAGATGTGGAATTACAATTTTATTCCCAATTTAATTCAAGGACAAAATTAAATTAAGATTTTCTTGTTGCGTTTTCACCTTGATCTTGCATCTATGAAACTCAAATTTTCATATTCACAATGCCTTTGTCATAATATCTACATCTTGTTCCTTTGTAGGAATGTACTCCAGCAACATGATTCTCATTTTCACATAATCTTGTAGATGGTGATATCGGATGTCGATATTCTTGGACCGATCATGAAAAAATGGATTCTTGGAGAGTTTGATACAACTCTGAATGTCATAGTAAATCACTGTAGGATCCATCTGTTGACCAAATAACACAACAAGGATCTTCCTCATCTAGATAGACTCACAAGTTGCTTGACTAGAATCCATGTACTCTGCTTCTGTCGAATTGAGTGCAACTGATCTCTGCTTTATGTTGTACCAAGAAATTGTTGCTTGTTGAAAATAGCAACTAGAAATGTTAAAATAGAATCAAGAAAAATACTAATTTAATTTGTTCTTGAATTAAATTGGGAATTAAATTGTAATTCCACATCTCATGACAACTTGTAATAGTTAAATAAGTTAATTTGACCTAATTGGCTCAGTTAATTTGAGTTGGGAGTCTATCTAGAATCATGTAGAGTGGTTCCTAAATTTTTTGGGCCCAGGTTGAGTTCTTTTGATTTGTAATTATTTAATTTAGTTTAACTGAGTTAAATTCAGTTTAAATGAGTTAAATTCAATTTAACTTGAAGATTCACTCATAATTAACTCATGCATGTCAGATCAGAGAAAGACCTAGTTGAGATTGTAGTTCAGGGACAGTGTACTATCAGTTGTAAAATCATCTAAATTAAACAGATGGTGCATGCAGTCAAAAGAAGGCCTAAAATAAATCATTCCTTAATTATAAAACTCACTAATTTTAACCATTTGAATTGTATTTAAAAGGAGGAATGAAGGCACAAATTTAATCATTGTTTTGGTGAGCACGAGTTGGTGAGACCAAGAAATAGGAAGCACAAGTTTGTTTGTGCAGGTTGTGAGGGCAAGGAAGTAGGAGCTTGGAAGGCTAGCAATTTGGATAAGTGTTAGCCAAGGTAGTGAGTCAGGCAGAGGATAGAAAATACTTTTGCAGGTTGAGCTCAAGGTTGAGCAGATCATATTGTCTTCATCCAAGGCTTGCCTAGGAAGCAGTGAGACAGATAGAGATAGTGCAGAATTTGATCGGCCTTGAGAAAAGCATTGTAATATTCTCATATTTTCTTACTAATGCTATGTACACATAGCTGGGGATTTTAGTTGTGGCTTTCCCCATAAAATCACTTTGTTATGTGTGATTGAATTCTTTCTCTTATATGATTCGTGATTTCATCAATCGTTTATTGTTTCCATTGATGAGTAGAGTAGATTGAAGTCCATTGTTTTAGTATATTACAATCTGAAGTTTTAATCTACAAGGAATTTATACATGGTGTTAGAGCTAGATTTGTAGAAATCTCTACATGGTATCAGAGCTAGATTTGTAGAAATTTCTACATGGTATCAAGGTTGAATTCACAATAGAAAAGAAGAATTCTAAGTTGTCCTTGCAAATTGTTGGAGATCTAGTTCAGGGCAGATCCAGAAGACCTTATGTGCATTTCTTAATGAAGCTAGAAGGCTGCAAGAGTGCAGAAATTTGGGCAGGATCCATTGATGTGTGTTTATCTCATGGATCATTACCTTGCTATGGGGGCCACAATATTCAGTAGTAGGAGGATCAATGTTACTCAGATACTAGGGATTGTAGAGCAATGTTGACAGTAGAGTAGGAGGCTTAGTAGTAGAGCCAGCAGTATCACAGTTTTCCCAGTAGACAATTGCAGACACAGTTGATTCAATTTATTTATTTTGGATGCTTTTTGGTTGCAAATGTTTAAGTAGCAATAGAAACAGTGACAAGTGTTGCATGCAGAATGTTCCAGAGGTACTGGGTCGGGATAGAGTTGAATTCTTTTCTTGTTGAGAGGGGGTGTTGAAAATAGAAACAAGAAATGTTAAAAATAACATCAAGAAAATCCCTAATTTAATTTTTCCTTGAATTAAATTGTAATTTTGCATCTCATGAAAACTTTTAATAGTTAACTAAGTTAATTTGGCTCGGTTAATTCGAGTTGGGACTCTATCTAGAGTCATGTAGAGTGGTTCCTAAATTTTAGGGGCCTAGGTTGAGTTCTTTTCAGTTGTAATTATTTAATTCAATTTAACTGGGTTAAATTCAGTTAAAATAGTTCCAACAGATGGGGGAATTAGTGGGAGATTGATTAGTGGGGTGTAACCTGTAGTAGTGGGGTGTAACTAGCACTGCTCAAGTAGTAAACTGGATATTCACTCATAATTAACTCATGCATGTCAGATCAAAGAAAGACCAGTTGAGATTGTAGTTCAGGGACAATGTACTATCAGTTGTAAAATCATCTAAATTAAACAAATGGTGCATGCAGTTAGAAGAAGACCTAAAACAAATCATTCCTTAATTATAAAACTCACTAATTTTAACCATTCGAATTTCCTTTAAAAGGAGGAATTAAGGCACAAGTTTAATCATTGTTTTGTTGAGCACCAGTTGGTGAGACCAAGGAATAGGAAGGACAACTTTTCCCGTGTAGGTTGTGAGGGCAAGGAAGTAGGAGCTTGGAAGGCTAGGAATTTGGATAAGTTTTAGCCAAGATAGTGAGTCAGGCAAAGGATAGAAAATACTTTTGCAGGTTGAGCCCAAGGTTGAGCATTCATATTGTATTCGTCCAAGGCTTGCCTAGGAAGCGGTGAGACAGATAGAGATAGTACAGAAGTTGATCAGCCTTAAGCAAAGCATTGTAATCTTCTCATATTTTCTGACTAATGCAATGTACACATAGTAGGGATTTTTAGTTGTGGATTTCCCCATAAAATCATTGTGTTATGTGTGATTGAATTATTTCCCTTATATTCTTCATGATTCCATTAATCGTTTATTGTTTCCGCTGATGAGTAGAGTAGATTCAAGTCAATTATTTTAGCATATTATAATCTACAGTTTGAATCTACAAGGAATTTCTACACTGTATTAGAGCTCGATTTGTAGAAATTTCTACGCCGCTGACCCAATACTGAACATTCCCCTTGATGTGCTTTTTTTGTCGTATGGACTCCATACCAATTTTCATCTATGAAGCCTTGAAGCTTCACTCCTTTTTTCCATATTTAACAAAGACCAAATTGAGTGGTACCTTTGAGGTGTCTCAACACATGTTTGGTTCCCTTCCAATAGAGTTTGGTTGGCATAACCATTTCTTGAATAATATGGCTAACTACAAAACATATGTCTGGTCATGTGTTCACCAAATACATAAGTGAACCCATAAGCTACCTGTAAATAGCAGCCTCCACTACTTCACCTGAAGTAGCATCTTCCTTACTCCAATTCCCTGCTAGAGTAGTCTCCATGGGTTTGTTGCTCTCCATGTGGAACTTCTTCAATATCTCTTTGGCATACTTGCGCTAAGAGACAAACAGTTTCTCATCTCCTTTCCATACTTCCATACCAAGGAAATAATGCATGATCCTATTAAAAGCTCGAAATGTCTACCTCAACATCGGGGAAAACCACTCAGTCAAGACCTTAGAGTAAATCCTTTTCCATTTGGAATGGTGGTTCTGACTAGAAATTATGGGACCAGTTTCCCTTGATATAAATTATGAAAGTGGATGGAGTATATAGGTGTAAGGCTTATGATGTAATTAAAAATTGAAAACAAAGAGTATTTAAAGTAGATATTTATCTCAGGAATTCTTATCTATATATGTGATTTAAAATGATCTCACAAACAACATGACAATATAGATTATCAAGCTATTATGAGGTTAAAGCAGATAATGATAACTAGTTTAATTAAATAGTTAATTAAATTAGTTGATGAATTTGTTACAGATATAATATTTCATTGTTTATGCATATAACATATGCTTTCAATCATACATATCAGTAGCGAAAAATTTATGATTGCTTGTAATACACATATGATAAACGTAATCAAATAACCATTTAACTCATAAGAAAAGTAATAATAGGAAGTCGTGCCCGATATATCGTAACTTTGCTCATGAGACAATAGTAATGGTTCATATTTATATTAAGATAACTTGAGTCATAATAGTGCAAAAAAAGCTTTCTTTCCAAAATTCAGAACCCCTTCTCATAACAAATGAAGGGCATTTTTAGTTTCAAAGTGAAATACAAACATAGAAAAGTAGAGTAAAAAGCATGAAGTGGTTTTAAAAAACAACTCTTACAATAAAACAACAGGACAATTTTAGAATTTGTTGTAGCAACTTGACTAAATCTGTGAAGAGGATTCCCTCCCATATGTTGCTGCAGTTTGTAAATATTTTTCATGGGCTTCAATTCAGGTGGATACTTTTGTTGAATCCACATCTTACTGGTAAATATTCCATCCCTCAATGATGGAATCATGTGATTGGTTGTGTTGGATAGGCATCTGAGAATAATCATTAGTTGTGAGGTTTGACTAAGAAATGTCAATGGCATTCTAAGTCAATTTTAGATAGCTTCTCAATTTTTTCGACCTTTTTCTTGGACAATTCATACCACGTTTTGGTCAGCAGTTTGATATTTGGTAAAGTTCCCTCAGGGCGGTCTAAAATAAGATTTGCTTGAAAAAAATTATCGTTGATGGATTTAATCAAGTCATTGGATATATCCCTTGCATTGAATACTACTATTTCCATATGCTTGAGGCGGATTTCCCATTCCCTTAAGACTATTTCCTTATGACATTCCTCTATCCTCGAGAGATCAACTAATCTCCCTGCAATGTTGACGTGCCATGTTATGTAGCTTGCAATATTTTCCTCAATATCATCAAATTATGTTCTAAGGTCAAATAATTGGTCCATTAATGAATTGGTTGTGTGACACAAATCATGAATGATGGCCAATTTCTGCAGAATATGACCTTTTTTGAGCAAGGAGAGTATTTAATTCTCATGCTTCTCTTTTGAACTCTGCTAATTCAGGATTAACTTTCAATTGTTCAATCCTACGTTGTAATTCCTAAATTTGGGCATTTTCAATCCTCAAATCAGAGTCATGTTGAACTTTAAGGGCATTGAAACTATTCTGGAGCTCAACAAGTTGTTCTTGTCATTGGTTAGCAATATTTTTCTTCTCGCTCTCAATATTTTGTTCCAATTTTATAATCTTGTCCTCTTTTTCCTTCAAAAGTTGATGTATCTCAGTGGCTTTGTCCATAGTCATAGATGCATAGGCTCCTATGAAATGAGCGAGTCTTATGAGTTCCTTTGCAGGATTGGACTATGAACCCTTCCGTATTACTTCAAAAGAGGAGTTTCCAGGGACTAAGGTCTGGGATTGGTCAATAGTCCTTTTCTTTCTTTTCCTTTTACAATGGCCTTAATACAACCTCAGAGGTCAGGAATGTTGGTATAATTTCCATGCCTTCAATCTCTAAAGGCTTCTCAGGTGACCTTATTGTAATCAGAGTCTTCTCTAAAGTTTCAAAAGTGTCTAAGACCACCTCTTGTGAGGTAGCCTTTCAAACCTAAAGTTTATTTCCTTTCAGAACCTGGCTACATTGTTTCCATATCTATTCAAGCTTAGAAATTGGCAATTGTCCTTCAGTCTAAGTGGAAGAAGAAGCCCCTGTATCTTATGGTTCATGGATATCAGTAACCTATTCAGAATGAATAACTATAACATGTTCTTGAGTTTTGCTTTCCTGTGAAAATTTTAATGAATCTAAGGGTAAACTAGATAGCCTTGCTTCAAGGGAATTGAGAAAATTAATTCATTTCCTGTGGAGCTAGATGATCTACAATCTGTTTGGTAACTATTGAATAGGTGGCATATTTTTCAAATAAATCATCAAGTTGATCTGGTTCATGAGAGAATTACCTAGCGCCTGACTATGCAGTAACCTTCTTGACATTTCCATGAGGATCGTATTGTCTGTTTGGGATAGTAGGAAATCTCAACTCTAAAACAGAGTTCATATCAATAGTTTCATGTTTTAAATTATCTAATGTATACATACCACAACGAAAAGGAAATGTAGGACATAGTTTATTATTGGATTCTTTCAATACTTTGGAAATTCCATACCACGGTTTGGTATGTTATCTCACGTGACACCAGTTTGTCAAGGACACACAAGGGCAAAACATGTGGATTAGCAAGAGTACCAAAGACCTAAAAGTGGGTAAAAAACTCCTCACCCAACCTTGAGCAAGTTTGTCTTTGCTTCCACGGAAATCCTAGGATCTTTCTTATTAAAGATAATTTGATGAATCGAGCATGACACCCTATCATATTTTATAGAAATGGGGATTGTACTTGGAGTCCCAAACAATATTATGGTATATATGAATAGGATTTGGGTCCTCTGAAAGTGTATGCTTTCTCCTAAAATTCAGAATGTGAGTGGCTAAGCTATCAAATAGAATATTTCCCCAGTCTAATGTATATCCTTTTGAAGGAGCATCAATTAGTGGACTCCATTGATCTGGGAATTTATGAGTGTTAGGATAAGAAAAGAGTCTACATGCCATGGAAGCAACTTGAAAATAAGGACCTGTGAGAGAGCCTACTGCATATATGCCATTTTCCCCATGTTTATGCTTATTAGGGTCCCTCCATTCCTTGATAGGTTTTGATGCATGATCAATGTTGCTCATGAATTTCCCCACAGACTGCTTGTAATATTTACACTACGGTTGTGGAAAATGGTACATTGCACTGAAATCACTATCGCTGAAAGAGTCGATGACTATATCATTATTTGTCATGAATTTCCTATCTATGATGTTCAAGTGTTCCATGACCCATAGAATCATATCTGTATAGGGAAGGATCTTGGTTCGAGATCAATTCTATGTAAAAATGAATTTGTGACATTGTTGTGGGTAGTATTAGAAACTGGAGTAAAATCAGTTGTGACTATTCCTTGTGTAAACCTTGGTCCTTCATCTTCGAATAGCCGATAGATAAATTCCTAGGAAGCACCCCCATCATCTAAAGAGAAGACTGTGTCAAAAAACAACCTTGTCGTATCAAGATTTTTCGTTGATGGAGCAGTCGACTACTATTGAGTGATTGGTTTCTTCTTTGATTTAGTTGCCTTAGACATCTCTTTTGAATTGCTTATCGAGACTGGCCTACAATGAAAAAACACAAGACTAAATGATAATTCCTTCACCAATAAATACTTTAGCACAAATAACAATTTTCCATAATGATCTCTATCTTAAATGGAAAATCGTGATAAAATCACGCTGCAATGAATAAGGCTATTTAAAATTTTAAAGACCATAAATTCGCCACTTTCTTATATTAAATGAAAAACGTGAATTCACATGGGTTCTAAACACATCAAAATATCAGAAGAATTTTATCGGAGAAATCACATGGTTACACTAAAAATTATGATATTCAAGGCTCCCGATATGTGTTGTTTAAAGATATAACGGCTATAAGTGGAGGCAAGAAGACATATCGAAAGTTTCATATTAGAGAATGGAATATCAAGGATATAAAGAGTGAACATCTGATATGAAAAATCTTGATATGGGTAAAGACGGGAATATCGAAGGTTTAGGATATCGGGTGGAAGCAGAATCAGAAATATCAAATATCGAAAGTGGGAGGCATCGACATATTGCAATATCAGGAGCTGAGTATCAGAGGTTTCAGATATTGGGAGTGAGATGGTGCAATTAAAAAGATATGATGTTCAGGGATTTTGATATGCCAACTGGTTGTTTGTGGGGCCGGAAGTTCTTTAAAATATTCAATTTAAAAGGAAACGCCCACTTAACTTTATGTTTTACATATCATGAATGCTTGATCGATGAACGATTTTATCTTAAATTTCTTATAAGGAAAGTTACAATATTATAATGATTCGATAAAAAATCATACGATAATGGATATTTAAATAACAAAAGGCCTATCGGGTTTTTATTAATTGTAACGTTTATAAGATTGGACTTCCGATATGTGGGTTCCAATAATAGAAACTTTCATGTGAGAGGGGATTTTATTTACAAAAATTTTAAAAATACCTTATCTTTATTAAAACTTAAAAGTGTCTCCATGATTTATTATATAGCTAAAATAAAACTAAATAGGGGGTTGTTGAGTACTACAACAAAGCCCTAGGTCCTTCATCTCGAATTCTCTTGCAATATCCTCTTTGCAAGATTTTACCAACTTCTCATCACCTGCTAGAATTAAATCATCGACATATATTACTATAATCAATAATTTACCTTCAACCACAAAATGGTAAAGGTTTGCATCTGTTTCACTTTTGGTGAAGCCTAGACTAGTGAAATAGTTGTGAGTCTTCGTGTACCAAGCACGGGGTGCTTGTTTCAATCCATATAGTGCTCGCTTGAGTTTGTACACGTGTGACTCTTTGTTGAAGGTCTTAAATCCTTTCAGACACTCAATGTACACCTCTTCCTCAATCACTCTGTTGAGGAATGTTGTCTTCACATCCATCTGATGTATCTTCCATCCCATCTGAGTTGAAAGTGTTAGAATAGATATTATTGAAGAGTACATTTCTACTGGAGCAAAGGTCTCCTAGTAATCAATTCCCTCCACCTGAGAGAAACCTCTAGCCACAAATTTGGCCTTTTGTTTCTCAACACTCCCATCTGCTACTTTCTTTACCTTGTAAAGCCATCTGGATCTCACCATTGACTTGTATGTTGGTCTTGGGACCACTTCCCAGACACTTCTTCTGATAATGGAGTCATACTCGTTTACCATGGAATCAACCCATATTGGTTGCTACACTGCTTCCTTGAATGAGGATGGCTCAATATCTACACTCTCGCTCATAAGAGCCATGTAGCCAGCGTATTGATCTGTTGACCTCCTCTGTCTGCGTTGTGATGTGGGTGCTCCCACATTCGCTCTAGCATCATGCATTAATCTATCAACTTCTTTAGTGTGGTTCCTTCCATCTTTGAAAGTCTCTACATAAGTGGGTGCTTCCACTCTCTACTCCTCTGCATGTGGCCACTCCACATCATCCTGAGGTTCTTCCTTTGGAGCTAAAATATCCTCTTCTCCATGCAACTGAAGCTTCCTCTCAAGGGAACATCTCATGGTATTCTCTTCATCGAACTTCACATCTCTACGAAACATTGTCACCTTGTGAGATGGAAGGTACACAAGATAGTTGTGAGGTGTATTAGTGTACCCCAAAAATATTCCCAACTCAAATTTTGGTTCTAGATTTTTCTTTGCATCCGTGGTAACATGACAGTAAACTGATGAACCAAAGATCCTAAAGTGTGCCACATCTAGTTTCTTACCTAAAAAAAGCTTATTCTGGTGTACTCATCATGAGAATCTAATGAGGACTCATGTTCTTAACATGTACAGTTGTGTTGCATGCTTCAGCCCATAAGTGCAACGGTAGGCCCTGATCATGTAACATCGCTCATGCAGCTCCCACAATACTTTTGTTCTTCTTTTCCTAACCGCCATTGTTGATCTTTATACCAAGGGCCTCAAAGGCCTCGCCATTTCTCAAGGAGTTGCAAGACTGGACAATATCTTTCCTCGTGCTTATGAAGCAAGACTAGTCGATGGAACTAGTAATTTCGAGTTCCAGAAATTTCCTACTTTTGTTAAAACCCTCTTTTGAAAATCTCTGTGACTGAGGGTTTGTGAGTGGGAGGTCGTATCTTCACTTACAAACAAAATTTATAAGCTAACAAGTATTCAAGAAGGGAGTTTGAGAATCCTTTATGAGGGAAGGAAATTAAATTGTGAAAATACTCTGAGGGATTATGGTATCAAGAAATATGCATCTATTTCCCTCATTGTAGGATTTTTAGGAGGTTCCAAAGGACAAGAGGCATCCTCTACCTCAAAACCCATTCTCTTTTAAAGACACTCTCAATTTAGGCTCTAGTTTACAACCTTCGAAGGCTCTTGCTAGCTAGGCCTTTGTGATTGAACACTCACTGGAAGCTCCAGAGCTCAAGATGAATGGGCTTTTTACCATGCTAAAGAATCATTTTTATACTCATCATGCGGTCATCTGCCATTTACTAGATTTCGGCCTGCGGCTTCTGCCCTCAGGGAGTGGGTTTTCCAAAATTGGACACAGAACTTAGATCTGTGATTTTGTTTCAAAGGTTATTTTGGAGTCCTCTTCAAAGATCTTACATACCAACAGAGGGTTTTTTTACCAAGGTCCCTTTTTTTGGGGTCGTGTAAGACTCTCTATTTAGTCATGGCTCCCAGAGTTCAACCCGCTAACCATAAAGACCCTAGCTACTTCGGTTTGGATAAGACTCCCAAACTTACCCCTCCAATGGATTTGGTCAGTCTCTACAAGCTATTGGAAATGCTCTTGGATGCTTTGTCAGAATAGATAGTGACAGAATAGCTAATGGGTTCATCTCATTTGTCTACGTCTATGTTGAACTGGATTTAAGTGCAGGTCTCTCAGATAAAATCATCCTAAAATGGGATGGAAAGGAACTTCATCAACCTCTAGACTACGAAAATAAATCTTTTAGATGCAGATCTTGTCAACAGCTTGGGCATCTACAAAGTGCATGCTCTAAAGGGCTTTCAAGATCCCTGAAGCCGCAAAAACCCAACCGAGGATGATGATAGAGATAGCTTGAAACGTTAAGAACATGACAAGTAACAAGGACAACCTTTAGCAGAAGACAACTCATGTTTCTTCAACCTCGCATGATCCTAGACAACCCAAGGTAGATATGACTATTCCCTTAGTGGAAAATAATCCTCTGGACATGGATAAGGAGAGTTCATCAGCATTATTCGTGGCTAAAATTGGTGGGCAGAAACAACTGCATGAATTTGATCATTTAGATATCGATGAGGTCTTGCACTCTAAGGAGGCGACAGCGATGGATATTTCTCTAACAAATTAGGATATGGAATTATCCTCAACTGTAACTGATACAGTTGTAGGATGGGTAGATGTTCGTAGGAGAAAAGGGAAAAAATAAAAAACCCTAAACACCTTTGGTGTTTGGTATCAGAAGGGATTTTTTGACATGTGTTTACAGATGAAAAGATGCTTAGTATGTTTAGTATGTCATACCTAGTTGAAGGCGTGACCTCCCAAGTTAGTTCTTTTGTCTCTTGTAAACTGTATGGAAATGATAGCATTGTAATGTTTTTTTTTACTTTTAATAGAAATCACTAGCGGGAATTTACAAATATATATATATATATATATATATCAAATTGAATATAAAATTTAAATTATTTTTTATAAATGTAGTAGTTTTTTTCAATGTCATACATATAATATATAGATTTAGTGATGTTATTTTTATTAAATGTTTTTGGGTATAGAAGTCAATTGTCATGCATAGTCATATAAATTAAATGTCTATTAAATGCTAATAAGCATCAAAGCACTTGCATCATATTACATCTGACATTGTTATAAAAAAGGAATGATAAAACTAGCTAAATTATAATTTCCTTTTAAATTATTATTATTATTATTAATTATAAAAATAATTAATATATAAGTTAAACATATATACATTTGAAGAAACATGGAACAAGATTCTTATTCATGGAAATTTACCCCCATTTTATCATGGAGATCCTTAATTTGTAAATAGGCTTTGTTACAATACCATGGCTTATCAATACCAGATGCCCAAAAAAACATAACTTGTTTCATATGGGCCAATACCATGGTTTATCAATACCACATGCTCAAAAAATCATAACTCATTTCATATGACACTTGTTCATTTAAATTAATCAATCTAATTAAAAGAACTAAAAAAAAAAGGCACGGCCACTTTCGATATAAATTTCAATTTTTGATGTATGTAATTACTAAAAATATTCTAAAATATTTCATTGAAATTAAATACCTACTATCTACCAAATAATTATTAATAATTAAATTAAAAATACAAAATCTCAATCCCAAATAGACATGCCTATTGACATAATTATAATTTAGATTAGTTTTGTTTTTAAATATATAATTTATTGTGGTCAAATGATCTTAGCTCAAGTGGTTTGGTGAACAATTTGGTTCCCCGACTGCGTGAATTCAAAATTCTAGAAACACTTTGTAATTGGCTTGTTAGTGGCATTTATGAAAAATTGTGTTTAGTGTAATAATGGAGCAATAGTGGCAATCAATCTTTCGAAGCTACCAATTCTCTAGATGTTCCCATTTCTATTATATGTGTGTGTATGACATGCCCAAGCTAATTCCCCTTCATTGTAAATATTTCATACACTTTAATTATAATTAAAAAGGCCTAAGAATTGGGAAACGAGTTCTAGAGTTTGAGAAAGGAGGTTGTTTTGGATTTGAAGGAGGTTCAACTTGTTTTATGATGATAGCCATGAATGGCTGACATAGATGTTTTAAATTGGGCTAACTATATCAGTTAATGGAGTTGGGCAAGAGGAAAAAAGAATCATGTCTGAGTTGGATAAATTCACAAGGCAGAAAGGACAAAAATTGTTGGATGATGTGTTGCACTGGCAGTTGGGATAGTTGAAATCAACCAACAAGAAAGTGGGTGGAGAAGGGGGCACAACATCATCCTCACCACCACTCAGAAACGAGAAAACCCTTCCTGTATACTTCTCGCTTCAACGATGGAAATTGGAAACAATTTGAGAGATCATTATCCACTAATGTTTCTTTGTCATACTTTCCATACAAGTTCTCTAACACTGTAATTATCTCCTCGATTCGGTCCTCTGGGACTGAGATAATCGCTTTTGTCATCTTTTTGCGTCTCTGGTAGACAATTGTTATCGAAGGTTTATATTTTATGTGCCTTTGTTGTTGTTGGTTCTCAGAGTGAATTTGAAGTTCTTATGTCACCTGTTTTTGAAATTTTATAACTCCCTGCATAGCCATATAGATTAAGTAGATCGAACTTGACACGACGTTTCTAACTGGACTTGGTAACTAGTTACTACGGCAACTTTCCATGTGCTGCTTAATTGTGTTATGTTGTCGTCAGCTGACCTAGATCTAATTGTTATGACATAGCATGGGAAAGGATAGAGTGGGCCACATGGTTAATAAAATTTCCATAATGGTGGGTAATCATTAGCTAATTTATTCCCCAACAGGAAAAGACTTTACGGAACTTTGTCTGATAGGTGTATTATTGCTTACTTATTATGGAAAAGACTCACGGAACGTGTGATTGCCAATCCTAGCACATATGATACCAAATCCTTCTTCAATCTTAGCACATACATTACATCATGGAGTAAAACAGATTCCCCGAAATTCAAATGAAATTTGACGAACCCAAAGCCTTTAACAGGATGAGTAGGGTTATCTCCAAGAATAATTTTCAAATTTGACTCCCTCTCTACCAAATTAGAGAGAACTTCCTTATACCCAGAGAAATGATGAGTGGCCCCACTATCAACCAACCAACTATCCCACGAATCTGGAGGAGAGGAACTAGTAAGGGCAGAAATAAGAATATATTTAGATTGATTGGAAACATTACTTTCATACCTAGAGAATCTTGACCTCTTTTGAGGATGGTGATCTTCTTCATGATCACTTGGAGCATCTCTTATTCTTCTTTCATCTCTTTCATTGTGGTCATTTCTTTGGTAATCTTTTCTATTTCGATCATCAAACCTATTGTTGTTGTTTCTTGTGTTGTAGCGTGGACCATTTTTCTCTTCGGGAAAATCTTGAGCATAATGGCCTCTCTTATGACAATTGAAGCCTTCAATGTGCAACAATTCCTTGGCTCTTCCAAATATTCTATTTGAAGTTCGATGAGGAGGATTTCTTGAATTTGATGGACCTCATTTTCCTTTCTTCTTCTTCTTGTCATGAGTGATGAATGCAATGGGCTCTCCTTCTTCATGATTTTGTATCTTGCCTCTAGAAACCATCCTTGATTCTTCTTGAGTGAGCTTTCCAACAATCTCATTAAATTACGGAAAATTGTTGGTATTTCTTATGGTGGTAATAAAGGTTTCCCAAATGGGAGGGAGACTTCTAAGAGTAACAATCACCAATTCCCTATCAGGCACAGTATCTCCAACTCTTTGTAATTGATCTCTAAGACGATATATCCTCATAATGTAGGATTGCATAGACTCTCCTTTGTTCATATTCATATCTTTCAGTTGATCTTTCAAAGAAAAGATTTCATTCAAATTTTTGACTTCATACATACCAGCTATCTTATCATACATGTCCTTAGACTTCCTTAAATTTCCAACACATCATTGTTATCAACTATGATCTCCAATTTGATCTTCCATGTAGCAAAGCTTGATGAATCACCCAACTTCTCATGTTCCTTGAAGAAAGAGGAAGGCATCTTGACTTGACTAGATAGGCTCCTTCAAATTTCCAAAGATGATTGTTCCAAAGCTTGTCTCCTTTGGGCTTGTCCTTCACATTAGCTCTGATACTGTGTTAATTTTCATATTGTTCTATATTGATTCAATTACTTTAGCCCAATTCAATTCTTGTAGTGGAAATATTTCAATAAAAATTAATATTTCCAACAATCAGTGGTAATTGAAGATAGAACAATAAATGCAATGACAAAGGAGACAATCAACACATCAACAAGAAACACCAGATTTGGTAAAAGACCAAGGAAAACCCTTTGAAAATTCTTCTTCTATTAGATTGTCATCAAATGTTCAGTATAAAGTACAATGAGCCCAATACAAAATCATCTAGAAAAAATAACCCAACAACATTCAGAAATATGTTCCGATCATCAATATATAGCAAACACAACTTTTCCTATTAGCAGTCACATGTCAACATTTATCCCTAGAGCCCAACCGCATGGACGAAGAGTTGTGCATGCGGTTGACACCTTCCAACTGCACCCTTGATCCTGCTAGCCTACGGTGATAGCCGAAATTTTCCTTGCTGTCGGAAACCAAAAACTCTAAAACACATGCGAGCTTCAGACCCTATAATTTTGGACCTATGCGGACCTCTTTCCTCGACCCAACCTCAGACCTGTGCAAACCAATCAATGAAGAAGAGAAAAATATGATGTTTGGTGATGTCCAAATGAGCTTGAGGTCGCTTGTATTTATAGGCTTCTAAGGATGACCAATTTCCTATTAGGGTTGACCTATCCAAATCTTCATATGTGGGCTTTTATTCATAAGTACACTTTCCCTTGTCCAAATTGAGTGCTTCAATGGTCAAAATTGGTCCTCTTGAAAAGAGGAATCTAGTCCCCTGGTTGGAATTTGTCACTGAGCTTCAAAATTAACAAGAGGTAGCAAATAGTAGAATTGAAGATTCCAAGTCAACAAGGCACTTGGTTTACTTCCTCTGCTAATGTTAGTTCTTTTCTTCTCCCACTACCATTTCAAATTTGGAGCTTCAAAATGTTTCTCCAGTGAACAGGGACAACTATTGTACTCTCTAGTAGTTGCATGCAATAAAAAAGAGTCACAATTTTGACACTTTTTATTGTGTTTACAACTGTTGTGTTTACAGTATAGAACGGAACTCAAGGAAGTAACTTTGTTAATACATTGTATTAAAAACGAGCCTCATGCCCTAATTAGGAAAAAAAAGGAAATTTTTTTGTAAATCTAAACTAACACTGCAACCCAAAGATATTTCAATTATTGTTAGAGAAGGTAAAAAATAAAATTAAAAACCAAAAAAAATAGAAAACAACTTGAAACTAATAGTATAACTTTCAAGTGGTTTTGTCCTGAGAGAAACTGAGAGATCCAAG
The DNA here is from genome assembly GCA_031772625.1 of Pinus tabuliformis. Lineage (NCBI taxonomy): Eukaryota > Viridiplantae > Streptophyta > Pinopsida > Pinales > Pinaceae > Pinus > Pinus tabuliformis. The sequence continues at coordinate 114,864,965 of CM062804.1, forward strand.
GTTCAAATACCTTAGTTGTGACCTGGTTTATGGAAAGGAGGATAGGTTGCATGCTTTATTTTTCCATCCATATGACTTCTTCATTATCAAATTATTAACTACATGCCATTGTACATTATTGATTATTATCCTAAAAGATGCTTCACAACTCAATATAGGAAATACGTTACCATTACTACACATACCATTATTACACACATGATGGAATAATGATTCACACCCCTTAATTTATGAATTTTATCGAACTTCAACCCTATATGGCTACAGAGGCTCAAAGTTGTGCACATTAGAAAGTTAAATATGTGGGAATTTAGAACTTATAATATATATAAATTTTTCAACATAAATTGATGCATTAATGTCTATCCCCATCAAGGCTCTTTTGGCAAGGATAAACAATGTGGGGAATATTTAAACATGTGGAACTTCCAATTATGAAAAGAATAATGGTTTCTCACCAACCTTTCAAAACATTCTTATTTGCATTTATGTGGAACCATTTCACAAGAAAAAGGTTGACTTTACAAATTTAGTATAATAAATGGGTTTTTTATCATAATGGAGCGAATGAGGATTTCTCTACATAATCGTCGCGAGCTACCAGGTGAAGAGGAGGCAGTGGGGGATGACCCTGTGAGACCCCATGAGAGCCAACTGAGACTAGGTGAAAACTCAGGTAGTGAGGTGAGCTCCCGTGAAGAGGAGACAGAGGGGGATGATTTCCCAACCGCCATTGTTGATCTTGATACCAAGGGCCTCGTCGTTTCTCAAGGAGTTGCAAGATTGGCCAATATCTTTCCTCATGCTTATGAAGCAAGACTGGCAAATGGAACTAGTAATTTCTAGTTCCAGAAATTTTCTATTTTTGTTAAAACCCTCATTGGAAAATCTTTATGACTTAGGGTTTATGAGTGGGAGGTTGTATCTTCACTTACAAACAAAATTTATAAGCTAACAGGTATTCAAGAGGGGAGTTTGAGAATCCTTTATGAGGGGAGGCAATTAAATTTTGAAAATACTCTGAGGGATTATGGTATCAAGAAGGATGCATCTATTTCCCTCATTGTAGGACTGTTAAGAGGTGCCAAAGGAAAAGAGGCATCCTCTACCTCAAAACCCCTCTCATTTAAAGACGCTCTCAATTCAGGCTCTAGTTCACAACCCTCGAAGGCTCTTATTGGTTAGGCCTTTGCGATTGAACACTCACTGGAAGCTCTAGAGCTCAAGATGAATGGGCTCTTTACCATGCTAAAGATTCATTTTTATACTCAGCATGCGGTCATCTGTCATTTTAATGGATTTTGGCCTATAGCTTCCGCCCTTAGGGAGTGGGTTTTCCAAAATTGGACACAGAACTTAGATCTTTTATTTTGTTTCAAAGGTTATTTTGGAGTCTTCTTCAAAGATCTTACATACCAACAGAGGGTTTTTTACCAAGGTCCCTTGTTTTGGGGTCATGTAAGACTCTCTATTTAGCCATGGTTCCCAAAGTTCAGCCCGCTAACCGTAAAGACCCTAGCTACTTTGGTTTTGGTAAGACTCCCAAACTTACCCCTCCAATGGATTTGGTCAGTCTCTACAAGCTATTGGAAATGCTCTTGGACGCTTTGTCAAAATAGATAGTGACAGAATAGCTAATGGGTTCATCTCATTTGTCTGCATCTGTGTTGAACTGGATTTAAGTGCAGGTCTCTCAGATAAAATCATCCTAAAATGGGATGGAAAGGAACTTCATTAGCCTCTAGACTACGAAAATAAATATTTTAGATGCAGATCTTGTCAACAACTTGGGCATCTACAAAGTGCATGCTCTAAAGGGGTGTCATGATCCCCGGAGCCACAAAAACCCAATCGAGGATGGCGATATCAGAGGCTGCTTCAAACATTAAGAACGTGAGAAGTAACAAGGACAACCTTCAGAAGAAGACAACTCATGTTTCTTCAGCCTCGCAAGACCCTAGACAGCCCAAGGTAGATGCGACTATTGCCTTAATGGAAAATAATCCTCTGGATATGGAGAAGGAAAGTCCATCAGCATTAGTCGTGGCTAAAATTGGTGGGCAGAAACAACCCCACGAATTTGATCATTCAGATAGCGATGAGGTCTTGCACTCTAAGAAGGTGGTAGCGATGGATATTTCTCTAACAAATGAGGATATGGCAATATCCTCAACTGTAACTGATACACTTGTAGGATGGGTAGATGTTCATAGGTGAAAATGGGAATAATAAAAACCCCTAAACACCTCTGGTGTTTGATACCAGAAGGAATTTTTTCACATATGTTTACAGATGAAAAGATGCTTAGTATGCTTAGTCTGTCATACCTGGATGAAGGCGTGACCTCCCAGGTTAGTTCTTTTGACTCTTGTAAACTGTATGGAATTGATAACATTGTAATGTTTTTTTCTTTTAATAGAAATCACTAGCGGGAATATATATATATATGTACGTATAGATATATATCAAATTGAATATAAAATTTAAATTATTTTTTATAAATGTAGTAATTTTTTTCAGTGTCATAAATATAATATATAGATTTAGTGATGTTATTTTTATTAAATGTTTTTGGGTTTAGAAGTCAATTGTCATGCATAGTCATATCAATTAAATGTCTAGTAAATGCTAATAAGCATCAAATCACCTGGGTCATATTACATCTAACATTGTTATAAAAAATGAATGATAAAACTAACTACATTATAATTTTCTTTTAAATTATTATTATTATTAACTATAAAAAAATAATTAATATATAAGTTAAACATATATGCATTTGAAGAAACATGGAACAAGATTCTTATTCATGGAAATTTACCCCCACTTTATGATGGAGATCGTTAATTTCTAAATAGGCTTTGTTACAATACCATGGCTTATCAATACCACATGCCCAAAAAACCATAACTTGTTTCATATGGGCCAATACCATGGTTTATCAATACCACATCCTCAACAAGTCATAACTCATTTCATATGACATTTGTTCATTTAAATTAATCAATCTAATTAAAAGAATTAAAAACAAAAAAGACACTACCACTTTCGATATAAATTTCAATATTTGATGTATGTAATTACTAAAAATATTCCAAAATATTTCATTGAAAATTAATACCTACTATCTACCAAATAATTATAATAATTCAATTAAAATTATGAAAGCTCAATCCCAAATAGACATGCCTATTGACATAATTATAATTTAGATTAGTTTAGTTTTTAAATATATAATTTATTATGGTCAAATGATCTTAGCTCAAGTGGTTTGGTGAATAATTTGGTTCCCCAACTGCGTGAATTCAAATTTCTAGAAACACTTGGTAATTGGCTTGTTAGTGGCATTTATGAAAAATTGTGTTTAGTGTAATAATGGAGCAATAGTGGCAATCAATCTTTCGAAGCTACCAATTCTCTACTTGTTCCCATTTCTATTATATGTGTGTGTATGACAGGCCCAGGCCAATCCCCCTTTATTTTAAATATTTCATATACTTTAATTATAATTAAAAAGGCCTAAGAATTGGGAAACGGGTTCCAGAGTTTGAGAAAGGAGGTTGTTTAGGATTTTAAGGAAGTTCAACTTGTTTTATGATGGTAGCCATGAATGGATGACATATATGCTTTAAATTGGGATAACTATATAAGTTAATGGAGTTGGGCAAGAGGACAAAAGAATCATGTCTGCCTTGGATAAATCCACAAGGCATAAAGGACGAAATTTGACGGATGATGTGTTGCACTGGCAATTGGGACAGTTGAAATCAACCAACAGGAAAGTGGGTGGAGGAGGGGGCACAACAACGTCCTCACCACTGCTCAAAAATGAGAAAACCATTGTGGTCAAGCTCAAGGATGGGTAACAAGAGTGTCTGCCCACACAACCAAGAATGTGTTTGCAGTGCAAAAGCGAAAAGACCTACAGAGAAGGAATGAAAGAAAGCATTATCCAATAAAATTCTCATGCATTGAGGGAGGACTCTGTTATCACCAAAATAGGACCCTGATAGGCTGTTGATCAGACTATCTCAGTGTAACTATTTCAAACCAATCTTTTAGCTAAGGCTTAGCCTCCTCAGCCTGAGAGGGCTCTCTCAAAGGGTTAATGATATTGATTAAAGATATGGATAGATGGCTAACTCTATGGTTTGTGATTTTATATGTTTATAGGTTGAAAGATGAAGGCTAGCTACCATTGGATTCTGTCTTCGGGAGGCGGGGAGCTGGTTCGAAGCTTAGGGTTTCAGTTTTCAGAGCTTACTGAACTAGGGGTGGAACTGGAGGCGCACAGGATCAGAATAGCGGATCTTCATAGAAGGGGACAGGGATTGACCTGACAGGTGGTAAATAAGCAGCGCATGAATGTGTGAAGATAATAGGGTATGGAAAGCAACAGAAAGAAGATAGCACAAGCAAGGAAAGGAAACAAAAGGAGAACAAGGAGGAAACCAGCAACGCAAAAATGAAAGGTAAAGGGAGCACCGAAAAGGTGAATAGCAGGAAGGAAGGAAAAGCAGGGCAGGAACATACTGTCCATGATACTAAACAAATAGAGAAGGAAAAGAAGGGAGAGGAGGAAAACCGGACAAAAGAAGGAGAGGAGGAAAGGAATGAACCAAACACCAGCAATGATAAAACAGTGCGGGGAACATGCAAGCCCAAAAAAGCAGAGGCCCTGAGGGTGGTGATTACAGATCCGGAAATTCAAGCCTACAAAAAACATATGGCTAAACACGCTGTGATTTGCAAGTTCATGGGACTCTGGCCAACAGAAAGAGCACTATGTCAATGGATCAAACAGCAATGGAAACCCAAAGGTGATGTTAGATTACACTTAGGAGCTAAAGGTTTTTTTACTGTTGTTTTTCGAATCTAGAAGATAAGGATAGAATATTTGATGGGGGACTTTTCTTCTTTGCTTCGGCAGGTCTCTATATGAGACCTTGGAAACCCAACTTTGTGCCAAAGAGAGAAACCTTTACACAGGTCCCAGTCTGGATACGCCTTTTCTCCCTTCCAATAGACTATTGGGGCTATGCAGCTCTAAAGCAGATAGGAGATCATCTAGGAACTTTCATAAAAGCTTCGGAAGCCACGCTGCATAGAAGGTACACTTCCTGTGCTAGAGTATGTGTGGAGCTGGATGTTACAGGAGCTTTGCATGAGGGACTATGGTTGGAATACAGGGATGAGGACTATTTCCAAGCTATTGACTATGAGCAGATCCCTTTTCGCTGTAGAAAATGTCATGAACATGGACATTTAATAAGAGAATGTCCATTAAACAAGAAAGAGGAAGAACCTAGAGGAGAGCAGGTAGGAAAGAACAGGGATACCTTCATAAGACCCAAAGCAAGACAAAGAGCAAACAGAAAAAGACCAAACAGAACAGGAACAGCACAAGGCAACACCAATAATGCCTTTGAAATATTAGATACAGAAACAGAATCAGAAGAGCAAAATAAGGAACCAAATACTGATGAAGGAAATAAAGAAACAACAAATCATACAACCAAAAGAGTGGAGGATCATCTTAACAGCGCAGAAGTTCATATGCAGGGAATAACAGAAGGGCCAGATGAAGATGCAGAAATGATGATTAGTGATGTTGGAAGTGAGGAAATGGAACTGAATGAGGTTTTGGAACAGGAAGGTGTTAACCTACCAGTAATGGTAGAAAACTGGAAAATGCAAGGAATGGAAAACGTCCCGGAAGAGGAGATTAGAAAAATCAATAAAATATTTATTGCAAGGCAGAAGGCAGAGCTGGATAGGCAGAATAAGAAATTGGGTATAGCGAAAGGATTGGGAATCCACACAAAAAGCCCACTTTATTCATCAACCAGCTCGAAACAAAGGAAAAGGAGAGGTCGCAGAACAAACAGTGAGACACTGCAGGACCTGGGAATATTAATGATAAACTCTGGTAAGATGAAAGCTCTAGAAGCTTTCCCTCCTTACCAATAATCTTTTTAGTTTTAAATGAAGGTCATCTCGTGGAATGCTAGAGGGATCAATAGCCAAGAAAAACAAAGGCTCCTGAAAAGGAAGATCCAAAAAGAGAAATCGGATATCATGTTTGTACAAGAAACCAAATGTGCAAGCAACACCATGGAAACTATCAGCAAAAGGCTTGTTAAACATATAAAGTATATGGAAACTGCCAGTCATGGCTGGGAGGGAGGTCTAGTTACCCTTCTCAACAGAAGCGACCAGATCCTTTATAGCTATAGAAACTCAATTGATTGGCAATTCTGAGATATTTCTATGCACCAACGTTTATGGACCTCAAAAACTAGAAGAAAAATTCATATTCCTACATTCTCTTACAAATTTAAAGCTCAGATATCCTAGTGCGAAGACAATCATGGGTGGATATTTCAATATGATAACTTCGCTGGAAAAGAAAGGAGGGATTAGGAAACTCAACAAGGACTCGGAAGTTTTCACTGATTTCATTGGTTCAGCCAAACTAGTGGACATCCTACCAAAAAGTGGAGCCTTCACCTGGAATAATAGGAGAGGAGGTGAGAAACAGATAGCCTCTCGGCTTGACAGGTTTCTTGTTTCTGAAAGCATACTGTTGGAGGGAGTAATAGTGGAATCAGATATTCTTCCAACTGGGGGGTCAGATCATTGGCCCATCTCTCTTGTGGCTGCTATCCAGGGGACTCCTAGAAACAAGCCATTTAGATTCGAGAAATTTTGGCTTAATCACCCGAATTTTATTCAACTTGTGGAGAAGTGGTGGCAGGAACCGACGGACTTAAGAGGAACCAAAATGTACAAACTACAAAGCAGATTAAGATACATCAAAAATAGAATCAAAGAGTGGAATGTTACAGTGTTTGGGAACATATCCAAGGAGAAAGCCATAATTGAGGAGAAATTAGAACAAATTCACAAAGGTTTGACAAATGGAGACAGTGACCAAGACTCAGGAGACCAAGAAAAAATCCTAATGCAACAATGGCAGCTCCGTTGTTAACAAGAAGAAACATTATGGAAACAAAAGTCCCGGATATAATGGCTCAAGGAAGGGGAACAGAACACCAAGTTCTTTCATAGGTCTGCTCTGGATTATAGAGGGGCCAACAAAATCCTCAGTCTCAACAACGAAAAAGGAGATACTCTTCAGAATCATCAAGAAGTGGCTACCCTGCTCACAAAATATTTCAATAATATAGCTCAGGAGCCTGAAGTAGACAGAACAAAAGCAATTGATGAGCTTACCAAGTCCATTCCTAAAACAATCACCAATGAGCAAAACCTGGCTCTAACTAGGGAAATATCGTTGGAGGAAGTGGAAGAAGTTGTTAAGAGCATGCCGAATGACAAGACACCTGGCCCTAATGGCTTCACCATCAACTTTTATAAAGCATGCTGGGAAGTTGTTAAAACTGATGTCTGGGAAGTGGTGGAAGACTCTTGGCGTTCTAGCTCGATTCTCAAATCGCTAAATTCTACCTTCCTCACCTTGATTCCCAAAGAAGCAGAAGCCAACACCCCAACGAAATTTAGGCCTATCGCTCTATGTAATGTAATTTATAAAATCATTTCTAAAGTTATTGCCAACAGATTGAAACCCGTTCTTCCTGGCCTAATCTCTGAAGAGCAATCTGGGTATGTTGAAGGAAGACAGATTATGGACAATATATTACTGGCCTAGGAGATGATTCATACTCTTCACACCAGGAAAACAGCAGGGATGATGATGCAATTGGACTTATCTAAGGCTTATGATAAGGTAAACTGGAACTACCTTGAAGCCATCTTGAAAGCTTTTGGTTTTGACAATCAATGGATTAAATGGATCTTGGCACTGATTAAATCCACTAAGTTTTCTATCCTTGTCAACGGCTCCCCTGTCGATCCCTTCTCCCCCTCCCGAGGTATCAAACAAGGAGATCCACTGTCCCCTTTCCTCTTTTTCATCCTGATGGAAGGTCTGAATAGACTCATTTGCAGAGCTAAAGAAGAAGGAAAGATCAAAGGATTACAGCCTTTACCGTCAATTCCAGCGACAACTCACCAACAGTTTGTTGATGATACAATGCTGCACGGGTCGCCTATTGTTAAAGAAGCCCTGGGTTTTAAGAAGATTCTCAATTTGTTCAGTGAAGCCTCATGTATGGAAATTAATCTTTCTAAATCTACCATATTTTTCTTCAATACGCATTTAGCTGTTCAAAAAAATCTATCTAGAATTTTAGGCTTCTGTAGGGGAAATCTCCCCTCAAAGTACCTAAGTGCTCCACTTATAGATAAACCCTGGCAAAAAAAGCATTGGGAAAAGATTCTCGCTAATATGGAGAAGAGATGTCAACACTGGACCCACAGAGCTCTCAATTTTGTAGGGAGGCTTGTCCTAACAAAAGCAGTTTTGCAAGCCATTCCTCAATACCTGCTCTCCATTATCCCTGCTCCAAAAGGAGTATTACAGCAGATGAGAGTAATTCAAAGATCCTTCGTATGGACTGGCAATGCAGAGAAGAAAAAATGGGCACTAGTGGCTTGGAATAAGTTGTGCAAATTTAAGAACTTGGGAGGTTTAAATTTGTTGGACCCGTCTACGATCAGCAGAGCTTGTGGTGCCAAGCTTTGGTGGAGATGGCTGAAGGAACCCAATCTTCCGTGGGCAAAACACTGGAAGGAAAAGTATGCTCCAGGGTACAGCAATCAAGACTTAATCAGAATGCAGAAAAGTCCAGATGGTTCTCCAATTTGGAACCTTGCCAGAAGAAATCAAGGAATTGTTCAGGAACATAGCTTTTAGGAAATTCGCAATGCGGAGACAGCTTTATTCTGGGAGGATGCCTGGCAACAATTCCCAAAGCTAGGAGGACCCGAGTTTGCAAACCTACAAAGACAATGTCAGGGGATGGGGAAAACCACAGTAAATCAGTACTGGAACCACAGTAGCAGGGACCAGGAATGGAGAGAATGGATGATTAACGAAACAAAAAACACAACTGAGGCGAACAACAATGTCAGGGACCTGCTTAACCTTCTAAACAAAAGGAAAATAAGGAAAGCTGAGGACAAAGACCAACTAAGATGGGGCAAGAAAGGAAGTGGCAACTTCACGCTCAAAGAAGCCAGAGATAATCTCGAAAACTCAGAGAAAATTGAGGAGGTTCAATGGAGCATCAAAGTATGGGATTCTTTGTTTTGGCCTAAGATTAAAACTTTCATCTAGCTCCTGATGCGTAGGAAAACACTCACCTGGGAGAATCTCCGTAAGAAAGGGTTTCACGGCCCATCTAGGTGCCCCATGTGCAACAAGGAAGAAGAATCGATGAATCATCTCTTCAACACATGCGCTTGGGCTTGTCACCTATGGAACTGGGCGGAAAACATAATGCAACAGACAGACAGAACCAGTGATTCTATCCAGGATTCCATTATGAATTGGCGAAGCATTTATTCCAGCGATTCGAGAATCAACAGTATATGGAGAACACTGCCAGGATTTATTCCCTAGACAATTTGGAAGGAACAGAATAGAAGAAGTTTTCTAAGCGAACACAGAGACATAAATCGTTTGCTAGAAACAATAATCCAAAATGTGAGACAATTAATTCTGGTCAGATGCAAAGCAGAAAAAGATAACCAAGTTTCGGTTAGAGACTTACATATTTTAAAAGCTTTCAAACTAGATGATGGAAGAAACATGGTCACAGCGAACTATCAACAGGAGCCGAACACCACGTCAACTTTCTGGAAATGACCTCCTGCAGGCTTTCTCAAGCTAAATTTTGATGGAGCGTCAAGAGGCAATCCAGGTTTGTCAGGTATCGGGGGCATCATCAGGAACAGTGCAGGCAAGATTCAACATATCTACAGTAGAGCCTTAGGAGAAGGAACAAACAACGAGATGGAGTTCGCTGCCATGGAGCAAGGTCTCAGAATTCTCAGAAAGATTCAGGTTGGCGCAACGGTGGTTGAGGGAGATTCTCAGCTGGCGATAACAGCGGCAAGAAAGTTATATGCGGGAACAAAAGCAAGCAAGGTAACAAAACACTGGAGACTTGCCAAGGTGACTGAAAACATAGCAGAACATCTGGGGGAGCTGAAAGGCTTGATTTTTCATGCTGTGCAACGTAAAGCCAATATGGTTGCGGACCATCTGGCGAATTATGGAATTGAGCACCCAACTAGCATGTGGGACAGTCATTGGCAGGACGTCGCATGCCCCAAATTAAAAGAGAAGTGTACCTTGCTCTCAAGGCAGGATTTGGCCAACGAAATATGAGGTTGTTGGGTCGGTATTCTAAAACCTTGTCATTCCATGAAGAGATTTGTGCGTACCGCAGGCACTATTAAGGAAGGACAAGCAGATCAGGAGCATTCAATGCTCAAGCAGGAGGAAGGGAGTCTCATCCCAGATATGATTACTAAGGATTTGCGCCGCCGACGCCCCGTCAAGCAATGGGACACTTGGCATGATCCGGAGGAGGAGAGAAGAGGTGACAGCAAGGGAAAGAATTCGAGACATAACCAAAACAAACTGTCACCGCACAGAAGTAATGATGACAAGACATGCAAGCTAAAGGGGAAGGAACGATCTTTTGCCGGTAACTCCTCCTTCGACATCTATATAGTTACAGCAACAGGCAGGGGCAAAAGCATTGTCACATCGTGTTGTAAGCTTGAACTCGTCTCTTTTACCGGCAGAACTCAGAGCTATCTTGTGTGTGTTAGTGAGATCATGGCAGGGGAAGGAAGCTGGAATGCCTCTGCCAATAGGGACCTAAAGAAAGCCAGGGAGGCATATGAGACCCGCACTTCGCGGAAGGACAAGCGGAAGATTGAAGACCTGGAGGCTAAGGTCACTGAAGAGGAAAGGAAACTGAAAGAGCAAGAACTGGAGAAGGAGGTGGACTGGATCCAGGATCCAGGCTCTGTAACCACACGCGCCACCCAATTTGTAAGAACGCAAGCTGAAAGTTGGAGGATGAAAACTCTGTTAGCCAAAGCCCTAAATATGCAGGGAAGCTATGCGGACCAACTGCGTCAAATCCAGCATAATATTGAGGCGATGTCTAAGGAACACATGGCTATCCTAGAGAGCCTGGATTTCAAGATAAGTGCCCTGGAACAAGAGGTTGAAACCATCACGAAGAAGCTCACGGTTCTAATTAATCTCCTAAGGCAAACCATTGAGCAGCATGCTAGGCTAGCTAAGAACAAAAGGGACGATCACGCGGGCAACTTTCAGAGCAATCATCCCACGCCTGCGCAGGTAGGCAATTCGATGACTGAATCAGCTCCGGAAGCTTCCAAGAAACATATTGTGCTCAAGAAGTAAATGGCTTAGCTTCTACTTTGGCTGGTTTTTTGTAATTTGGGTGGTCATTGGTGCTCTCTACCTGGTTTAGTTGGTATGTCGATAGTGATCTCTGTCTGCTGCTTCAGTTAGGTGTTTGTTTAGTTAAATGGTCTGAGTCAAACCCCTTTTTGCTCTGCCACCCTGCGTGGTGTGCTCGGGGTCGTATGGTGGTCTCTTATGGTAATATTGTGGGGTCTTGCAATGTAGTTTGGCAGCTCGGTGTCTGCACGAGCAGACTTTTTGTAATCTATGTACTTTTATAATATAACAAGATGATTTACAAAAAAAAAAGGCTAGCTACCATTGGGATATGGAGTCAAAGTATGTTTCAGTACCACAGCAAGATCAGCTTAACATGAAAGTCAGGGCATAGAGAGTTTTTATACATCAACAAAACAAAGATACAATGCAAGAAAACACAGTTTATAAATACATGAAATTAGAGCATCATTGATGAGTTCTAAGTAACATGTATTCATACCAATGCAAGTAAGTGAAAGAGGAAAGCCATGAGACAATAGGACATTAAAAACTCTCTTTGAATCCTGAGTAGTGAAGCCAAAACATTCTACCTAGCATGGAAGTCAAGGCATTATAGAGTTCAAGTGCAGAAATGCAAATATAAAACACTGAAACATAGTTAGTTTATCTATGAAGGAAGTAATAGCATCATTGATGAGTTCTAAGTATCATAAGTAAACACCACTGCAATGTAAGTATTGGAAGATTCCATCAAAACAAGGACATACAAGAACTCTTCACGAATCTTGAGTTGTCTAAGTAGAAACTCTGCATTAGGTTAGAGTAGCAGCTGAGCCAAAAAGTCTCCAACCAATTGCTAATTTGACCTCTTGCTTTATATATAGCATTTACAACATGGATTCCCTCATCCCTCATCAAGAGAATTCGAATTTCTATTATTGACACCTATTTTAACCATAAAACATACTATTAAATACAAGTGACAGCTAACTGACTGTCTTAGAGTCCTAATATAATTAGGAGTACAACTCCTTGTTATGACTAAACCACCTTTACTAAACATTGAATGCATTCTTTGACGGCTGCAACCTCATGAGGTCGAATTTGATGAAGCCTCCCACGTTGTCACCTTACTGCTGATGATAAACCCCAGAAATTAGGGAACATGTTTCCCTGTTTTTAGGTTTAGGATCCTTGAAAATTAGCATATAGGACAGAGCCTTTATTTTCTCATCCATGACATATTTTATGAAACTAAAGGAAATTTTTGTATTCCATGCTGTCTAGAATAAAAGCCTCTTGGTTTTTAAAAACACTTCTCCAGCTGTCCAGAATCTGTACTTGAAAAACACGTGTAAAACTGGAAAAATATGTTCTCTGAAATTAGGGTTTCAAAGAAAGCTTAGTATCTCCCAACTGATAACACTTATGAAGAAAGTTAGATAGTTTATTGTAAATGGAGAGTTGATGAAGAGAAACCTCCTTCATAATTCCAAAATAACTTTTCCTGCGACTAGAAACTGATCTTGAAAAAGACTGCTAAAACCAGAAGACAAAGCTTGACTTTCAGCGGTTTCGTAGCGCAAGTTAAACCATAAATTTCTCCCACCTCATAATGAATTTGAAGAAACTAAAAGAGTTTTTTGTAGTTCAGTATGTTACGAAGAAAATCCTCTTTCATTTTTCAAAATTGAGTTCTCAGCTACTCAGGAACCCTTATGGAAGTTGACTAGTAAACGCAATTTTTTCTGCTAAAAAATGCTGCTTCAGTGATTTCGTAGCGCAAAACGGGTTTTTTACATTGTCTGCGCTATGAAAACGTGGATTCGTAGCTAATTTCAAAATTTCTTCAAAATTATGTGAGATATGACTTTTAAACACATAGTGAGGCTTCTAGCACATGGAATAAGGCTGTCAAATTTTATTTGGAAAAGAGTGACATTATTGAGATGAGATGACTTCAAAACCTATTATAAGACTATGACTAGAAACAAGGCAAACTTTCCAAAGTTTAGAAACAAAAATTTTAGGGTGATAACAGACTCAATGCACAGAGAGAAAGAATAGACGTTGGCACAAAAATGTCATCAGGGAAAGACCATGGGTTCAGGGACAAGGGGCCAACAAGGATCCGTTGTAGTCTAGGGCAATGTCAGAATTTTCACCCTACCCCAAAGGATAAGGAGTCTCACACGAGGCATGTCGTGACCCAAAATAAGGGTTTAAAAGGATATCATGGATGACCTGACCATTACTCTATATACATCTTAAAGCATACATTCATCATAACATTATATCATTATAGAGATCATATTCATATGAGGAAAGACCCTCAACATAAAAAGTTTTGAGTAGGCCCATAAATCACAACAATAAACACAAATAATACCATGCAACTAGTACATGTACTCATTCATATTAACCCAATGTAAGATTCATTACAACATACATTCAGCATAAAGTCGTGAGAAAATACATAAAATATTGTGGCCACAGAATGCCTTAGATCTCAGACCGAGCCTAGCTCTGACCTTTTTGCCACTGCTCCAGTCCTCGGATCAGGTTCTTTTGTGCTCCAGACTCCCTCAGATACCAACCCCTTCTTCGTGTTGTTCTCTCCTTTTATCTACCCCTATGCTGTTTGAACTGCCAGCGCCGTTCAGTTGTCTATCCCCTCAGCTGCTTCCCGTCCTCCTCCTTATTTGCTCAGTTGTTTCTGCTTTCTCCTGACACCTTGCCGCAACTGCCCCACAACTGCATGCTCTTTCTTCCTTTCCCAGTTGTCTTCTCCGCAACTTGACCATTGCTCCTGCCACCTATTTTTTCCTCTTCATACCTTCAAAACTTTTAAAATTCAAAATGAAGGCCCCAACAGAGCCCGACCACGGTTCATTGAGTCATCCTCGAATCAATCTATCTCCAGTGTCGTGGGTCCTGTTGTTGTTTCTGCGGGTATTTTTGCTTGTGGTTTCTCCTGTTCTTCCCTCTGAGGGGCTACTATTTCAGCTGCTTCTTTTGCCATCTGTTGAGGAGCTATTGCTTCAACTGCTTCTTCTGCAATCTGTTGGCCTCCTTTTCCAAATGAAGGCCCCAATTCAGGAACAGTTGTTGTCATTTCTTGCCTGAAATTGTTGTATTCGTTGAGTGTTGTTTGCCATGCAATCACTATGGAGTCAACCTGTTTGATGAAGTCTTCTGTTGTGTTGGATGTTAGTTGTTTCAACCTATTGCTTTGTAGTTTGTTCCACTGTTCTTCGTTGTTGTTGCGGACTTCCTTCAGGACAATGACATGTAGGCGGACTGGAGATCTAAGGTCTTTGATTGTCTTCTTAGTTTTTTTCGATTCCTCCTCTTTCTGTTCAACTTGTGCTTGAAGGGTGGTGATTTCTTCATCGAACTTTTTGAAAAGAGTCTATGCATCTCTTGTTTTCTCGCATAGGATAGACAGGCTGATTCTTTAAGGCTAGGATGTTGGACCAATTGTGCACTTTTTCCACTAGGGTAAACACATCTACAAGTGCTTCAATAAGTGATTCTCTTGCGGCGGCAACAGTACTGATCTTCTTGACGCAAAGGTTACCCCTGCTTACACCCACAGTATGCATGTCAAATGCATAAGAACATTTGTCCCGGGAATTTTAACTCTCTATGGTTAAGGCTCCTTTCTTATTCTTTGTAGAATAATTTATAGACTAGCTAAGTCTAACCCTTAATCCATCCTTTCCTTTCTATCAGGACTCCTTCAACCCTTATAAACCTTCATTAACCCTTATATATATATATATATATATATATATATAACCTTCCCACTCTTAACATTGGTTATATAGAATTTGACCACATGAAACCCTTATATCCGTGCTATTTCTATTATAATGTTTATATAATAGAAATACACAATAATCATGCACAACTTACCTTTTCCGCACTTTTTAAAGCCCTTACACAGTTTTTGAGGTTTCCCTTTATCGTTAATCGCAATCGCCATAGTCTACGGTTCACATTAACCTTTTTTTCAATTTTCAAATCATATAAACCACACTTAATAAATTTTTGAGTCTGCTCCTATCGCAGCCTCAATACTCCTCCGCAATAAAGCACCATTGAATGTTTCTGATGCGATATTTACTAACAATCTCCACCATTGATCCTCCTTCCGATCCGACGGTCGATGTCTTTTCCCGCTCAATCAAACTTGCGCGACAATCCTCCGTCATTGATCTGCGCTAAATGTATCTGACGATTCACAACGATTTCAGGTAGACAACAAGCACGGGGATTAACCGCCCAATAAAGCGGTTTCCTCTCTCCTCCTCATTGCTACGTGTCACTCGGTTAGTGGAATCGGGTGACTACCCTTCAATGCCACTTACCATTCTTAATCCGCCTGATAATCCGCTTATAATTTTAAATCCGCCTTCCTTCATTAACTAATGCCCAAGCTTGTTTGCACCCGATGATGGTAGATCTTCAACCATCGACGGTTGCGATGGCTCCTCCGAATTCCTCTTCCACCAATGCCTCTAGTTAATCTCCATCGTTCACTTCTTGATTCCAATCTACGCGATTTAATCTTGGTCGCTTATCATCTGACAAAGTCGTTCGTTGATCTCCAAGATCCAACGACCCCTATGCATTAACGACTCGCCTCTTCTTCGTCCCTTTGCTTTGACTTTAACTCATTTCTTCAGTGTTTACTCTGTGGTTTCGGGTTTCCTTCGGGGTTTCATTCTTCCGCTCTTCTGCTGCTCAACTCTCTCTGAGCTTAACTGCGCGAATTCTCACTTCCCTGCCTCTCCAGAGCTTCACTGTGATCCTTCAACTAGATTCGATGATCCATTATGATTCCTCTGAATCATTCTTCTCCTCTGCATAGTTCTACAGAACTCTGCCTGCAACCTCTGTTACAGAATACACAACTTACATGTAATTCAATCATTCAATATTCATTCCACACATTTATACAGTTCTGGAATAAATCTTTGTATACATAAATGTGAACAACTAATTACATATCGAGACTTTCTGTCTCTCAGGCCTAATCTTCAATATCAGTGGCCTCCTCCCTTTACAATCTCCCCGTACACTTACATTTATACCAGAAAAGTTATGTTCAACTAATTCTGGTTCAAATCCTTAATCTATTGCACTGACTCCTGAATGTCCTCTAAGTCCACTTCTAACTCCAATTAACCCCTAAGAATCCTCTCTAGTTCCTTGAATCATGAAACAAACTAGAGAGTTATAATTGACTTCTAACTCTCTCGTCATTATTAACCACTCATGTTCTCCTTCATTCGAGAGCATTTACAAAATATCTCACATTATCTAATTAATCTCTATCCTACTCACTCAAAAGCCTAAATATTACGTTAACTTAACACTTACGAATCCAACTTCCTTAAAACACATGACCCCCCATGTCTACTAAAATACAATGATTTCTCTTGGGTTGAATGCTCTTGCATCACTTCTCATCTATTTTCATGACGTATATCTCATTCGAATCAGGCAACACCGATCTGACGGTGTCCAACATTTTCTTCAAGTATGCATTCGTGGCTACCTGACTCGAGCATCTTGTTTGGATGTGGTCGCAACAATTGACCAACATGCAAGATGTAATATCCTCAGGAGCTTCTACGATAACATTTGATATTATCGACCAAAGTGCCCGAAATTTATTTGTAACCTAATCTACTTGAGCCTGTAGATCAAGGTTTGCTTGTCTTAGTGATCCCTTTCTTTCGTGACCTCCTGTAATTGTCTTCTATGCTCTTCATGTTCACGGACGAGGTCATCATGTAATCTCTCTACTATCTTTGTAGCTTATTTGATGAATCCAAACAACTACGTCGATGACCAATGCTAAAAAGTCTCTACCTGCATTGTGTTCGGGTCCGGAAAATAGCTTTGAATGGGTAGATCACTAGCAATGGACTTGTTTGAATGGGATGGGGGAGAGATCATTGTTTCTGAAGGCGAGGTGAAATGAGGTGTAGGTGGAATGATAACTGGCTTTGGGATTAACAGGGAATTTATAGGGAAAGCAATATGGTACTGCTCAGTTCCCGTTGACTACGGAGTGGACACTATTGGCTCATCCCCTGGCAATGGAACTACTCATCCCCTGGCAATGGAACTAACCCTAGAAGTAGGGATATCATCGAGGATGTGTGAGTGCCATTGTCTTGGAGAGGCTCACTATCCTGTTGCATGGAGTCCACTTCCATCTCTTCTGTTACCACACGCGTGCCAGGGGGAATGGATTCGGACAGAGTCGTGGAGGTGGAGGATGTATTTAGGGATGGATCTCGTGACCCTAGTGAGACTGTGGATAAAGATGGAGGGTTTTCTTCTACAATTGGTGATGCAGATACTGATTGGCCGACCTCGCCAGTGAGGTCGAAAATTTGGACTAGGGTGGTTATCCTGGGTTTCTTGGTTTTTAGATTTTTAGTTACCCTTTTCTTTTTTGGCCTTGGGATTGTTGGTCGTGGTTGGGAATGAGGGCCAACATTAGGGATTGTTACGACTATAGGAGTGGTGTTTATCGGATTGAACAAAGTAGAGCCTTGAAAAGTTATGGATTGTGTTGTATGACCTGAGTGTTCAGTGAAGTTCGCAATCATTTGATTGAAGGAAGACACTTGTTGCTCCATCTGAAGAACCATCGGCTCCATATCATCCTCTGCTTGTCACTCCCTGTTGCTCCCTGTTGTTTCCCCTATTAGTGGTTGCAGTCGCATTCCTTCAAATAAGTATTTGTATTTTCCCTCAGTGATCTCGCATGCAACCCCCACCCACGAACCAACCTCACTATGGAATGTTGCTTCTGATAAAACAAATTTTTGCTGCCTCATTTGAAATGTTTATGGGTGGACGCATCTCAGCCTGAGGTATGTGTGCCCATGGGTAACCCCAAACCAAATATCTTGTGAAAACTCATCCAATAGTTGTCTGGGTATTCTTTATGTCGTCATGTTTTTTATCAACATCAACCCATACCATTCGGTAAAGGCCACCTCATTGATTTCTTTGCTGTTGGGGTCCCCTGAAGCTCTCCATGGCTCGTATCTGAGCGCTATGGGTTGGTCATCTCTAATTTGCATCATGTCCCTTCCTCTCAGCAGTCGCCATTTCCACATTGCTAGAGTCATTAGTATGTAGCCAAATATGAAATTAGTGCTTCTCTTGTAAATGTCCTCACATGCTTCAAAAATTTCATTCAGTACAAATGTCGACCAGTTAAGCACCTCTCCTCTCCAACAGTGTTCCACAACCAATATTGCATCCAGGGTACATTCATTCCTGGAAAAATGCCTCATTGTTTTCCCTGCTATTATGTAGCAGGTGAATCTTATTTCATCCTGGGTGATAAGATCAATCTTCGCGCCTTTGCCCCCACGATTGATTTTGTATTTCTTGTGATAATCCTTGTCGTCTTCTTTCTTCATCCGTTTTGTTCCTCCTTGGAACATTGTAGATATTGCATTTCCTCCTACAAAGAGTCCTGCCAGTCAATGGATATCATCAGCATGAATCAGGGATTTGTTGTCGGGCCATAGCGATCCTGCATGCATCCTGCTAGCTAGGAGCTTTGTGCATTGCATCGCATCCAATTGCGTGCCAAAAACAAGTAGGCTCCTAAGATTAATCAGCGTTGATCGTTGGAGGCCTCTGAAATCCTATTTAACCTTTGTTGTCATGGTGCCATCTCCTTTTGGGACTTCTTTCGTGTATACTTCCTGCTTCAACGATGGAAATTGGAAACAATCTAAGAGATCATTATCCACTAATGTTGCTTTGTCATACTTTCCATACAGATTTTCTAACACTGTAATTCTCTCCTCGAGTCAGTCCTTTGGCACTGAGATAATAGCTTTTGTCATCTTTCTGCGTCTCTGGTAGACAATCATTATCATAGGTTCATATTTTGTGTGCCTCTGCTGTTGTTGGTTCTCAAAGTGAATTTGAAGTTCTTATGTCACCTGTGTTTGAAATTTTGTAACTCCCTGAATAGGCACGCAAATTAAGTAGATCAAACTTGACACTATGTTTCTAACTGGACTTGGGAACTAATTACTACAGCAACTTTCCTTGTGCTTCCTAATTGTGTTATGTCGTCGTCTGTGACCTGGTTCTGATTGGTATGACGTAGCACGGGAAAGGACAAATTGGGCCGCATGGTTAATAAAGTTTCCATAATGGTGGGTAATTATTCGCTGATTTATTCCCTAACGGGAAAATATTTTACGGAACTCTGTCTAACAGGGGTATTATTGCTTACTTATTATGGAAAAGACTCGTGGAACGTGTGACTATCCTACCTAAACTTTGGGGATTGTGTTGTTGAAATCTAGCTGACGTATCATCCTCGGCAAACAATCTTCTCATCACATCGCACATCTCACCTTCCATCTCCTCTTCGTAGTTGTCGCGAGTGCTTCCTTCCGACATCTTACCCGCAACCTGTAAGGGAGAGTCCTTGTCATTCTCCTGGCTCCTATCTGTCCAGTCGACATCCATTTCTTGTTCTGTGTCTTTCTCCATACTCTTTCCTTCTTTCGGGCTCCCTAACACTGCTCCTACTTGGTGGGGTCCCATACGTCTTTTCTTCAGCGCTTGTACTGCTCTTTCCTGCCACTTTTCTGCTAGTAGCGCTCTCCTTTGCGCCCTAATATCTCTAGCTCTCTGCAATCCTTCTATGTCCATTCCTTCAGCAACATCTACATTTCCCCAAATGATAACATTCTCCCCTTAGGCCCTTCCCCCCAAGATTAGGGTTTTACGCTACCATAGTTGCTCCAGGTAAACGTAACAATCTTTCTTCCACCATCAACATCTTAATGCACAAAGGTACTTTGTTCACTAGTTTCCCTCTTAACCCTGATTTGAACAATGTGTCCGCCTTTGAAAATCATTGATAGTTCTCTGTTGTGAATTCAACTACATACCCTTCTGCAGTGGTTTGTACCCAAAACTATACTACCCTCGATAGTTCATTATCCAAGTGTCGAAGTGTTGCGAGGTATATGGGAACCCAGTCGTGATGAGCTAGCATAATTCCTTTTGGCCGACTCTTTTAGCCTCCTCAACCAGTGATACAAGTCTTCCGGAAACTTACACCAGAAGATCTCATATTGATCACTCGCAACCTTTGAGTACAAAATCTCTCCGCTCACTTTAGTGATAGGTTGGCTTCGACAAGTAGCCTACTTTGATACGAACTGATCTACTCAGTTATCCCACCAATCCTGAATCTCCTTCTTAAATATCATTGGCACCATATTCCAAACCAGCTCTCGTGATTTCAAGTCCCAGCAATGGAACCATTTGTTGGCACAAAACTGTCATCAGAGAAAGACCCTAAATTTAGGCACAAGTGACCAACAAGGATACATTGTAGTCTAGGACAACGCCGGCATTTTCACCCTACTCCAAAGGATAAAGAGTCTCACCTGAGGCGTGTTGTGACATCAAATCAGTGAAGGGAAAAAGTCAACGAGGGGAACATCCATTCTTCCATTTAGAAGGGGCGGAGTCAGCGCAGGGGAAAGGAAGCGTGAAATTCCCCAAAAAAAAGGAAAGAAACAAGAAGAGGAAAATTGACAAAGAGGAAGAAAGACTTAAAAATAGACCAACGAAAAAAGGCAAGAGGGTTCGTTGGTGGACTACAAAGAGCAATGGCTTGCCAAGCGCTGATCCAGCCACCAAGAGTGGTTTTCCTCGGACCAAAAAACCCACGGGGAAGTTTGTGGATTATTGAGACTACTAGAATGGGAAAAGACGCTAGAGTATTTGTGAGGTTTGAAAAACCACCAGGAGTTGCCTTGGCATTGAAGCTCTAGTGCTTGACTCACCGATGAAATACCTAGAGAGGTGATCTCTTTACCCATCAGTAGCTTATCCAACTGATGAGCATTCCCATGTTGAACTCTCATCTACCTATGGTTTTTTGAGGACTGAAGAAACCATTAAGGGTGGCTTGCCTTAAGAAACCACTGGAAAGCCTGTGGTCTGAAGAACCTATTGATTTATCAGTATCTTACCACTAAAGAACCTTCCCATATTTATATATTGAGCTCTCCTCTTGTAATTGAATAATGGTTTGTCTAGGGCCAAAGAAACCCCCAAAAGTGGCTTAGCTTAGGACTAAAGAAACAATTGGGAAGCTTGTGGTCTGAAGAACTTATTATCTATCAATAGATTGTCGTTGAGGAACCTTCCGATACAATAATGAAATTATGCCCTTAGACTAGAGATGTCAATGTTTGTGCTTATAAAAACCCATGTGATGAACATGACTAAGATCAGACACTGTGACATGACAGAGCTACAGTGCCTGTTATGGTAGAGCTACAGTCCCTGTTATGGTAGAGCTACAGTGCCTCTTAAAATAGGGGTGGAGGTAGTGGACTCTTTGATGGGTGGATGTGGATGGTCCTCTAGAGTTCCTATTTCAACTGAAAAAATTGGTTTCATTCCTTATGCACTCGTCCTCGAGCTTTGTAATCTAGCTACGGGATGACTATTGCAAAAAAAGCTCGGTTGCGGTGTCTAAGGCTGGGTGGAGAGTTAAAGTCCCAATCTCGGTTGTTAAGCACATTTCATAAGATAAGTGTACACTAAAGCTTTTGTACATTTATTAATAAGCATGTGTTTAATATGTTGGCTTAATGTATGTTTTGTTATTTGTTTCAATGCAATGGCCTAATATGTCCAACGTATGTTTTGGTATTGTTTCAATGCAATGGCCTGATATTTGTGACATATTGGGGAATGCAATTTCCTTCATGCATTAGGAATGTTGCTTTCAAGTATGATTCTTGAGTAGTTGAATGAATTCTTGTATGCAACCATGAGCTTGTTTTTTTCCTTATCATTAGCCTAAGTTCATTAGAGATATCACTCCATATCTATTGAAAGGGCTAGCCTATCGTCACCATACGTAATATAACCATCATCGCCAAGCGTTAAGGGCAAAGAAAATCCCCAAACATACACATAATTTATATATGTAGTGGGTTTGAATCATAATAGACCTCACCAAGCGTTAAGGGCAAAGAAAATCCCCAAACATACACATAATTTATATATGTTGTGCGTTGGAAGTTCAAGAATCAAATCAACAAGGATTTATTTTTGAAAAATTAGTTTGATATGCTTTGAAAATATAATTTTTAATATAATATAAAAAATAAAATAACAATTAAATATAATAATATACAATTCTAAATTAGATAATACATAAAAAAAAAAACACAATCAACAAATAAAACACTTGTAATATGTTTTTTTCCATTCGCTTATATCATTCTAACATAATATTTTAAAATGTAAAACTTCAAAGATTATATTGTAAAATAAATTTTGCAGAATTAAAATAAATTGTTTAACTAGTTACAAATTCCTCTGCATCCAAATTCAATTCTCACAAGTGGCATAATAAGCTTTATTATATGGCTTGAAACAGAATTAAGATAAATCTGAACTAATTACAAATTTCTCTTAACCCAAATGTACCCAAATTCAATTCCCACAAATGACATAATAAACTTTATTATATGGTTTTAAACCTTAATATTGAATGAGTAATTCCTTAAAAATCAAATCATATACAATACTCATAATCTCATAATCTGAGTAATTCCTTGAAAATCAAATCATATATAATACTCCTAATCTGAGTAATTCCTTGAAAATCAAAACATATATAATCCTCATATATAATAACTAATTAAACAAATAAATCCCAAAAAAATAATAAATTAGAAATATAAAAGATATTCCCACCATCATCTATCACCGAGTATCACATATCAAGGCCCTCCCATCTAAATAAGAATCTGCAAGGGAACCACCACTCCTTTACTTTAAGGAAAACTTAATAATAATAATAAAAACTCTTTAACTAAATTAAAGGGAAACCTTACGATATAAAGAGGCTTGTGTGAAATCATATACAATAGTCATAATCTGAGTAATTCCTTGAAAATCAAAACACATATAATCCTCATATATAATAACTAATTACATAAATATATCCCAAAAAGATAATAAATTAGAAATATAAAAGATATTCCCACCATCGTCTATCACCGACTATCACATATCAAAGGCCCACTCATCTCTATCACATATCAAGGCCCTCTCATCTACATAAGAATCTACAAGGCAACCTCCACTCTAATTAAAACTTGATAATAATAAAAACTCTTTAACTAAGTTAAAGGGAAACCTTACATTATAAAGAGACTTGTGTGACGTAGTAGTCAAACAGTGAAGAGGACCTTTCGTAACCTAGAACACAATCTTTTAAAAGAGAGGCTTAAGTGAAACATAGTAGTCAAACTCTGTAACGAAGAAAATCTTCTTAAACTGATGAACCACAATCTTGAATTGACACGAGCGACAAACTTACATCACTTGCAAATAACCAAGCCTACAAAATTTCAAAAACATTCACATAACTTATTTAAAGTCTAGTCTCGAAAAACCGAAGAAAATAATTTGATAAACCTAAAAAGAACCAAAGATTGTTACCATAATCATTGCATTTTTTGTCATAAACTATTGAAACTTGAAAGCTTCCACTTTAACCTACCAAACGTTTGCGAACCGACCGTTTAGCAATGGAATCATTATTTTATATAAGCATCTCAGGAAATTATATGGCTGGATATTCAGAGTTCTTGGCCGTTAGCATGTTTCTATCAGGATTTTCAAAAACCAATTTCCCCCCTCCATTAGAGACAGAGGAATGCATTTTGGGCTAATATAAAACACAACCATTCCAATGAACACTTGTTGGCACTTACGATCCATACATGTCATACTTTTGTCATTTAACATTTAATGCAGTAAAGCTGATGTTTACACCTTTAGATTGTTGTTATAGGTTTAATTGGCATTACGCATTAGGACGATTGCGAGTACAGTTGACCTTTAACAGCTTCCGTACCTACTCACTACCGAAAGTGTCTACAAAGTTGCATCAGTTTCTCTTCATTCCTCACCATATTTTAGGACAATTACTAACCAAATTAACCTACATACACTCTTTACTAGGCTACAATGATTTCACATATGTAACAAATGATTAACACAACACAATCACAAATTCCAGTATATTTTATCTTCAATCTTATAAATTACAATGTCGGTTGTAATGTTATGATAGAAAAAAAGTACCAATAAAAAAACCCTATGCATGTCATAGAAATGATATAAAAAATAAAAAATGTGCAATCAGCTATCAAAAGCCGATCATGTAGAAACGTTGAAATCGAGGGCCCTCAACTAACAAATATACAAAGACCTAGGACCTAGACGGATCTCCGATCACAGCAGCATATTTTATAGTTCAGGGCCCAAATTAATTTGCCCGTACAAAACTAAGTGATTCAAAAATGAAATAGATCTGTTGCTATTGGCAAAGAAAGGAAATTACCAGGCAACAACTATTCAACTCAACTATAATTGTCTCGAATAAAGGCTAAAGGCAATCATTAATTTGGGGATCTGAGCTTCCTGTTTCAATCAAAAACTCCAATGCAAAAGCAGGAAATATCATCATGTGACTAAAATATCAATCTAAACCTGGGCTAAATGCTACCAAATGCATGGACAGAATGCTAAATTTTCAAATTTTAAAGATCAAGACGAAACAAATGGACCTCCAAATATTGAAAGAGTATATTGTTACCGTAATCATTGCATTTTGGTCATAAAACTAGTGAAGCTTGAATATTCCACTTCAAACCTACCAAAACCAACGTTTGAGAAACGTATAGCAATGGAAACATTATTTTATATAAGCATCTTCAGGGAATTATATGGCAGGTGTTCTTTGCTGTGAGCAAGTTTCTATCAGGATTTTCAAAAACCAATTTCACCCAGAGGAAGTCTTTATGCGCCAATACAAAACACAACCATTCCAATGAACACTTGTTGGCACTTATGATCAATACACGTCATATTTGTCATTGAGCCGAGAGGCTCATTTTACAGCCCAGTACGAGAGATGTGTAAGTTTGTCCGTCTTCAGTTCCTTTTAACATTAAATAAATAAATAAAAATTATGTTCTAAATAGAAAAATAATGTCAGCTATAATTAAAAAATCGAATATCCTGTAATAAAAAAATGTCTGAGAGATTTAAATCTTAAACTTTTCAAAAATATTTCAACTAAGAGATTTAATATCGGCTATAATAAAAAAGTGTTGTAAGATATTTAAATCTTAAACTTTTCAGAAATATTTCAACAAGATATATAAATAAACTATTTAAAAATCTACATTAACTAAGTTATGTCTATATAACTTCATATATATCTATATATAGAAGAAGAAAAAAAATTTACAAAAGATTCTTCGGCGAAGATCACATGAAACATCATTTGTCGACGCGTTTCGAACCAACCAGTGTGGTTCATCGTCAGGGCAAGTTGAAGAAACAGATCCAGCTTAGCAAGTTAAATAGACAGAGCAGAGCCTCAACCGGCTAAGGAGACCAACAGCTACTTTTGACTAGGTACCTAGGTCAAAACCCTTTTTAATAATTAAAGGGAAAAAAGGGACAAATGATGTTTCATGTGATCTTCACCGAAGAATCTTTTGTAAACTTGATATGGATCACAGAAGCCTAAACTCTACTAAGAAAAAAAATTGTTAAAATAGAATATTTTAACATTGTATACAAAAAACAGGTTTTCTTATGGTAAAAATGTTTATTTGGTCCTATATATACTTTATTTAGCATTTCAAAATACAATTTAAATAATGAAACTTTACACTCTAAAGAAGTTTGTACGTGAAAAATTTTGATCCTTCTCAGCTCATGATTTGATCCATCTCGGCTCATGTTAGATCCGTACTTGAGATGCATCTATGCTGGTTTAACATTTAATGAGGTAAATCTAATGTTTACGCTTTTGGATTGTTGTTATAGGTTTAATTGGCATTACCCCCTAGGACGATTGCAAATACAGTTGACCATAACAGCTTCCGTACGTACTCACTACCAAAAAATGTCTACAAAGTTGTATCAGTTTCTCTTCATTCCACACCATATTGAAGGCCAATTACCAACCAAGTTAACCTACATACACTGTTTATTAGGCTACAATGATTTCACATCTGTAACAAACGATTAACACAACACAATCACAACTTCCAGCATATTTTATCTTCAACCTTATAAATTACAACGTCGGTTGTAATGTTATGATAGCAAACAAGTACCAATAAAAAAAACCCTATGCATGTCATTGAAATGATCAAAAAAAAATTGAAAAATGTACAATTAGCTAACAAAAGCCGATCATATAGAAACGTTGAAATCGAAGGGCCCTCAACTAACAAATATACAAATACCTAGGACCTAGACGGATCTCCGATCACAGCAGCATGTTTTCTAGTTCTGGGCCCAAATTAATTTGCCCATACAAAACAAGGGGCTCAAAAACGAAATAGTTCTATTGCTATTGGCAAAGAAAGGAAATTAGCAAGCAAAACTATTCAACTCAACTATAATTGTCTCAAATAAAGACTAAAGCCTACCATCAATTTGGCGATCTGAACTTCCTGTTTCAATCAAAACTCCAATGCAAAAGCAGAAAACATCATCATGTGATTAATATCAATCTAAACCTGGGCTACATGCAATCAAAGAGGCATGGACAGTGCTAAATTTTCAAATTTTAAAGATCAAGACGAAACAAATGGACCTCCAAATATTCAAAGAGTGCATAAACCATGCCATGGATAAATGATCAATAATCTGTGTTCTGCCTGATTACAAGAAGGCTAGAAAAGTTCTGCAGATTATTGAATGAAACTAATCAAATTCTGTTCCAAATTATAGTAATGCCGATGCTCTCCAGCAGATTAATTCAAGCAATCTCGTTACAGCAAGTCATTAGACATAGTATTGAGATCTTGTACAGTTGGGAAGGGTTCCTGCATTTTACCTCAACAGGATAATGTTTAATTCTATTGACTATGCTACATCGAATGATGGAACAACACCATCATTTAGTATAATAATTTGTGTGCAATGCAAAAACCCTTCAATGAAATTCTTCCCAAAAGATCCCTAATTTACAAATTGATGATGACAAGTTAAAGATGTAATGGAGATCTAAAAATCATGCCATTTCAAAACTTCTGAAACATGACCTCAATAGTAGCCAGGATAATACTGGGGTGCTGCTGCTTGTTGCTGAGGTGCTGTGTAAGCTGCTGGTGCAGGCTGTCCATAATTTTGCTGCGCAAAGGCCTGTCAAAGAGGGGTCCATTAAATTGCCATTTATATCAATATCTTTTCACAAGTATTGGGGGGGGATTCAGAGTACCATTATTAGCAATAATTCATTTCATATTAATTGTAAATCTGGAAAAATAATAAAAGACTCTGGCACATGACAAAGCAACAACCTGTGGAGGATATCCTTGACCATAACCTCCATAACCTTGTTGCTGTGTTGTGTTTGCTGGCTGTTGAGGATGCCCATAATTTCCATAACCAGGATAGGGAGCATAGCCACCCTGCAAATTTCATTTCAAAAAAATTATTTCTTTAGAAGACTATTCAATAATTACTGAATGTCTAGAAATTCAGGATGCCAAAAGCAAACCAAAATGTGAGAGAAATCTATATGCAACACCTGTTGACCATAGCCCGGCCATTGTTGAGGTTGCATCTGGGGAGGCTGCTGAGCTGGTGGCTGCTGCCAACTTTGAGACTGCTGAGCATAGCCTGCACCCCACTGGGCCTGTCCATTTGGATAAGCCGACACACCAGATTGTGCAGGAGATACAGCAGCAGGAGCAGTTGTGTAGGTTTTCGCAACTTTAGTCTTATCTGATACAATACCATCTAGGGATCGTTTCTTAGATTCAGAACTTTTATGAGGTTGAAAGAGCTGCCTATGACGGAATTCTGCCTTCTTTATAGCATGAATATCTCCAAAGATGTCAACAAACTGCAAATATGAAACAAACCTATCAACATATCCAGAAAACATGGAGACTCAATCAAATTGTCAGAAAACCATCATTCCCAAGCAAAGGTTTATGCTGCCTAACCTCTAAAAATATGCCTGATATTTCCTCTCGATCTGCAGCACTTAATTCATAGGATCCATCAGGCTTTGGGTTCAACATTTTTTCTACAACAGAATCTAAGTACTCAATTTGTTTAGAACCAAGACTTCTTGATTCTAAATGTATAGCTACCTGCACATCCGACAAATTCAAACAGCTTCAGAAAGTTTGGCATGAGCTTTCTCGTAAAAGTATAGTTAAAAACAACTAAATGCAATCTTCAATAAATCTATCACAACATAACACTACTAATTGACCTGCTTTGCATTACAGACTCAGAATATCCAACAAAATTCATAGAATGAAGTCACCACATAGTATCAAAGGTCTTCAAAATCTAGTTGAATTTAACCTCTTACCCACGTTGTCTCAAGTCATTATACGACAAACAGGCAATCAATACAATATCAAAAGTAATACCTCAAGAAGAGTCTTTGAAAAAGGCAGAAGCTCCAGTGCTTCATTCAAAACTTCTCTTGCTCTTTCTGCATTGCCTGCAGCCTTCAAAATAACTCATGGATTAGATTTATAGTGCACTAAGGAATATCTTACCCTTGTCTACAGGACGGAGGGGGGCGGGGGGGTGTTTTTTTACATGGGAAAATATACCACTGCTGATACCAAATATGGACAATAATTTTGGGAAATAAATTAAGTGGGGGGGTGGGGGGGGGTGTTTTACGTGGGAAAATATACCACTGCTGATACCAAATATGGACAATAATTTTGGGAAATAAATCAAGTGGGAGGGGGGGTGTGTTTTTTTACATGGGAAAATATACCACTGCTGATACCAAATATGGACAATAATTTTGGGAAATAAATTCAGTATATACCAGTTGAATAGAGTAACAACTTTTAAAAATATAAATTATTGCCAGTTGGAAGTAAAAAAACCATAATCACTTACTAGCTGAAGAAAACGAGAGTACTGAATATACAACAGAGGCAGTGACTGTGATTGTTCTTTTGCCTTCTCAGTTGCAATAGCTGTTTCAAATATTGACATTGCTGATTCAGAGGTCCCCTGTAAAATGGACAAAATCTATAGTATCAGGCCAGAGACTGCACAGAGCTTCGGTTCATCAAAATTCCTGATACCGCATTTAGAATTAACTCACCAAAATTACTAATAGAATGAGCACAATATAAAATGACATACCAGCCGATGTTCCATGTTGGCATGTTTAATTATAGCATCTAGGAGACCAGGGGCTAGCTCTGTGCAAAGAAATTCATACTCTGCACGAGCACCAGGAATGTCTCCCATCTGTTCTTTGAATCTCGCAGCAAAAATGTGGATCTCAGGTTGTCTCTGGAAGACATGAAAATTCAGCTACCAAATAAATTCCCAAAATATCAAAAAAGCAATAGGCAAAGGACATTCATTCAAGCTAAAAACTGAGGCAGTTGCAAAAAGAAAATACAAGCAAATATAGCTGAATAATACATATGGTATCCGTCCAAAAAAATAGCCTGAACTCAAAACACATTAAAATGTTACAAAGCTTAAAAAGGATAGTGAAAACAACAGCACTTTCAACTATTTAATGAAGCTACAAGAAATTTACCTTCACAAAAATTTGTGTAGCCCGTGCAAGAGCATCATTTGCAACTTCCATGCTTCCAGCGGTTTCCATACATTGAACATAACGAATCCAATACTCTGGGTAGTTTGCACATGCAATAAGACATCTTTCATACAGTTTTACTGTCTGTAAAACATGCAAAGACTTACATTAGAATGGCAAAAAATTATTTTTCATCTTCTGCATGAATTTCTACCAGATACATGATAAATAAATTTACATTGGAACCATACCCGATCAAAATCGTTCACTTTCTCAATGAAGTCAAGATACCGATGCCAGTTGCCTAGTTGCAAGTCATCTAGAGGCTTCACGTGAAAATAAGGTCTGCGAATAGCTGTCTCAAAATCATGGATCTTTACATCAAATTCTTTTGCTTTCTTATACATTGCTTCTCTAACAGCCAAGTACTTCTCCAATTCTTCAGCTTCAGATGAAACAGCAACTTCAGGATTTGCTGCTTCATCACCATCTGTGGGCCTTTCAACTGTGTCTTGGCCCGTAACTATTGCAGCAGCTGCTGCATTTTCTTCTACAGTTCGCAACTCTAATAATGGTCTACTGGCAGACAGTTCCTTGAAACTGCATAGAATGCAAAATGAGACTGACCAGAAGATAAATCTGTAATGAAACTTAATTTGCCTACATGATAAACATAAATTAATAACACAAGCTAGTTAAAGGGCCACAACTAGTGAGTTTAAAACAATGGATCCTAGAAAATACTTCCATCAAGCTTACAAAATTGAGAAGGAAGACTTCCATATTATTGCAAATATCTCTGGATGCTTCAAGGTAACCTCTCAAATTACTGGCCAAGAGGTTGAGCGGTGGGACTCTTTGGTGGTGGACACACTCTGGTCTCTATCTGTTCCATTAGACTCAGATAAGATGAAGACAAACTGGTATGATCAAATAGCCCTTCTGGTATCTCGGGAGGGAAGTTGGTGGTGGAAACCAGTCTAAACACAGACCGCTTCCCTGAATCAAGGTTATTTTTATGGTTGGCCCAAAGCAACAATATTCTTACACGCAACATCCTTCAAAGAGAGCCTGTCAAGGACCACAGAAGAATGGAAAATGATTCTCTGTTATAGGAGATTCAGATTCATGGGAAGATCAACCTCTGATATAAGGTTACAAGAAGCGCATGGAAGACCCATCTGTTGGAAATCATATCGCCCTATCCCCAATTGAATCATGGAGAATGTGAAAAACAAGAAATGCTGCTCTTTTTTGAGTAAGTCTGAGAATTTCCTCAGCAGAAACCCCCAAGGTAGGTACATGAGCTAGTGGTCAACATGTATGTCACGCTGAGGATACAAGCCAGGGCAATCCTGGTACTTGTAGTGCTGCCAGTGTTTTTTATTGCACTGGTACTAGTGCTGGGAGAATATCGACAGGTTGCAAGTACTAGTGATTCAAAATTGGTTAGTGAATAAGTTCAAGGCACATTGAGAATAAACAAACTTGACCTGAGACATCTGGATCAAATCAATAATGATAATTACAAACTCCAGGGTCTCAGGTTCCAGCATGTTTACAGAGAACTAAATACCATAGCTGATAATGAGCTGTCAACGGGCAAATTGGGAAGCTGTGCTTGAAGAGCGGAGAGAAGACAGGGACTATGTACCTTCCTCAAAATTCTATTCGCCTGTTTATCAAGCATATTTGTGTCATGTGAAACTGCTCAGATGATATCTGCTGATATTCCAGATTTCTGTGAAGACATTTGTGCTTTAGGCCTTTGTGCATATACTATTAAAGGACATGTAAATGACAGGCTAGAAGAGAATACGTCAAAATTCTCTGATGGGCTTTATATCAGACTCTATTTTATCCATGAAGTAAACTTCTATGATTCTTCTCAAGAAACAAAATCATAGTCCTCTCTAATCCCTGAAACCTTCCATTCTCCTCATTTTACCGTAATCTTGTAATAAGTATGGATTCAAATAAAGGTGGAAAACAATACCTGCCGTAATATCGGTCCAACTGTTGGATAGGAATCTGCAAAATTCGAGTGTAAATCTGTGCCAGGCGACTCCACTCCTGCTGCGAATATTCAAATTCAATGTACTTATCCCAAAGAGGATAGGACAAGTAGTCAGTTCCAACATATGACAGGCCTCGCTCAAATAACCTGAAAAAACATGCAACAGATACAATCCAATTGTTACAACTGCACACAATTTCTCCTCTGTTTCTGTCGTCTTCCCATTAAAGATCGGATTAAACCCACCACAGACGGAAATCTTGGACCAGAAGGAAAAATTTCACTGTAACATCATTGACACTTCCAAAGTTAGGCACAAATATGCTAAATTTACCTTCCCGACAAAACCATACTATGTCCGAGATATGAAGTGGTGCTCAGAGGCCCTCTTTGCCCTTATTTGAACTTTGATCTTCCCTGGCAGCATTGTATGTATTGTTGCACCCATGATATCCTCAAGAGTGGTTAACAAGTAAAAACGGCAGTAACACTCGAACAAATGACAAGTGGAACCAGACTAACGCATAGACCATTCAAAGAGCGACAAAAACTAGAGAATGCGGATAAAGAAATGAAAATCAATGTGTTATCTGTATTTTTATTTTTAAATGTAATCATTCTTATTGGGTGTAGTGGTTTCATCAAACAAGGGTTGGCTCTTACTAACTATTATGGCTAAAACTATAAGTTCACATATAAACAAACCGTTCCGCCAAACGTGTAGAATCAATGCTGCAGCAAAACCTAACAATGGTCAGAAGAAAAGACGGTAAAGGTTAACCCAAACATCACTTTTGCTATGGAGAAAGTGGAAGGCATGATGTTCAGTGCCTGCATAAAACCAATCAAATAGACACAGGAAATACAATTTGTGTTTATGAAAACTAGGATTAGTGTACCTTCGAATGGTCTCTGGATCTTCATATGTCGACATTGCGAAAATTGCATAGTGCATCCATATATCCACCGAATATGTCACAGCTTGGACTGCTCGTTCATACACCTCAACAATTTTTTCAGCACTACCTGAGCGTGCTTCATGATCTGCATACTTCTTCCAGTATCCATAGCATAAAGGGAACTCTGCTAAGAAAGCATCATATACTTTGCGTATTTTTGGCAAATATTCCTGCAAAAGTAATTCAAAATTAAAAAATAGTTTTTGAAAGGTGTGCTTATTTTAAATTGGAACTCCAAGGGAATAACAGGCAATAGTTTGATTATTCCATTATACTATTCCCAACACTCTTGCTAGAATAATTAATACATTAAAGGCTAAAATTGAGAGCAAATGTGCTAAGAATTATATGGCAGTGACTCAAATGCTAAAAACCCCAGAATATAAACCATATTTTTACAATCACATTTGAAAGGAACAAAGTAAAGTCCATGGAGAAAATGTCACGGAAAGGAACAAGTAAACATCAAGAAACAAAAGGCAAAAAAATGTTTTTATTTCATGCCCAGTTAGCCAGCAAATTCTCCATTTGAAACAAACAAATTATATACGCTGGGCCAAGGATATGGTTAATTGAAAATGAGATGGGTTGGCTTAACCAGTTGTTTCCAATGTTCCTGGGTATTTGGCTAATTCCATGACAGCAGGTGCCTGTGTTGGGCACAGTGGTCCACACAAATAGGTGTATTAAGGATGTCACCACAAATACAGGAAAGCATCACTTGAGTTTCCCTGCAAGGTTCTCTTTGGAAGAAAAAACTAAGCACGTGAATGTAACCCACCCATCTTGATTCCTACCTATTATTATAATTAATTATATTAGTCTATGTGGAACATTTTAAACCCATAATAATTTGTATTGTAATAAAATTAACAAAGAATTGCTAAAAAGGATGGAGCACATATACTGACCATGATTCATGAATGGGAGATAGCAAGGTGGGATGGTGGCAGATCTTGCACCAATGTCACATGGTTCGGGTTCGAATTCGAATTCGACAATGATTAAGTTCGATTCGAGTTCGAATTTTCCGATAAAGTTCGAATGAGGTTCGCCATTAAATTCGAATATATATATATATATATATATAATTTTATAAATAATGTTTCTATATAATTTTTATGCAGATGGATCATATTAATATGATATTTTAAAAATTCCAAGACAGTCTACATACCAGACACGCCAACACAATTAAATATCAGTGATTGTTTATTGATACGTTATCTGACAGGGCC
Organism: Pinus tabuliformis; assembly: GCA_031772625.1. Lineage (NCBI taxonomy): Eukaryota > Viridiplantae > Streptophyta > Pinopsida > Pinales > Pinaceae > Pinus > Pinus tabuliformis. Next base: position 114,899,175 of record CM062804.1, read on the forward strand.
AAGCCTGCGTATAGCGAGGCTATCAATATGCATCCAAGTCCGCTTATCAAAACCGTGAGTTTGAGATAATCATGAATGACGTCAAACCCTAAAACTACTTTATATAAAATGCAGTATTCCCAAACGACGGCCAACGTTCTATTATATGGTTTTAAACCGTGAATTTGAAGTAACAATGAATGACGTCAAACACTAGAAATAGTGAAACAAGATTTTCCTAAACGAAGGTCAGTCTTTTCTAATATGGCGGGCAAACCCTGTAATACGAAGAGATTGGAACTCCAAAGTTGAAATACGACGTACCCTGCAACGCAAAACAAGGCAAGCAAAAAATCGAACATGCGCATAAATTTATCGAACTTAACACGTAAAATAAGGCACGCAAAAAAATCGAACATGAACCGGAATTTATCGAACTTAACTCGAACCTGAAATTTTTTTTGAGGTTCGCCGAATTTCGAACCTCAAGGTTCAAGTTCGGCGAACCCTGTGACACAGTCTTGCACTACTGAAATAACCCATGCCAAGAATTACTTTTCTGGGATGAATATTTAATGGAAAGACAATTATTAAACAAATTAAAAATCCAATTTCCGAAGGAAACAGTTAATGGGAAAAGTTGGTAGTTGAACCACCAACTTCCATAATTATGGAAGGTAGTTGGGATTTGTACCCAGCTATCGAATAACTTCAGCAGAAATGTCCTCAGACAGATAATTTTATTATTCATAAAATAAAACTTACATGAGGAGCGAGAGGCATAGCATATATATAACCTCTCTAGGTTAACATTCTCCCCCCCCCAACCCCTTAATCCTGAAGTTTATTTTTACAAATGCCAAATTCTTCTCTAAACTCATCTACAATCACTGTTTCTTCTTTGAATTGGTTACAAAATTTCATCTCCATTAGGTCTTCTATATCACACTGAGCAATCTCCTTTTTGGAATGGGGGCAATCCTTTAACCATTTCATCTACCTTAAGTTTACTAAGGCTATCAAAATTCAAGTGGCCTTGTTTACAGTGTGGCTAGGATCTGGCAGAAACCCATTTCCTACTTGGTCGCTATGATAGCATGATAATTTAGTAGAAATATCCTCAAACACATAATTTTATTAATCAAAAAATAGAACTCAAATAAAGGGTGAGAGGAATGGCATATGTATAACCTTTCTAGCATTATCACAAGATGCCATGTATCCTTGATAGACAACTCAAGAATAATCACTATGACAAAGCTGTGACAACACCAATTTATCATCTAGGAAATCTGAAATACAACACTTCATTTCATCCTTCCACTCAAACCATTGGGTAACCACTTCAATGTCAATTCTCTTATCCCATGCCATATGACAATCGTACAGGCTGCACACAAACCCTACCTTTCTCCTTGTATGATAAAGATAATTGTTGATCAATTTGCCCTTCAGTCTGGATGATTTGGTTGCTTGAGATGACTTCTAATGGGCTTAGTCGAGTTTCCCTATAGTATAGTCTTGTTAATCTAATTGTGCGCAAACCTCAATAGGTACAATGAAATTTGTTTGTTGGATGACAGAAGAACCCTATTATCCAATGGGGGAAGTTGAAGCCAAGGATTCGTTTTGAATGCTTTGGGTTGTGCTTCATTTTGAAGTTTAATTTTCCAATGACATCTGATTTGAAACAAGATTTCGTAGAAATGGCCACAACCACAAGTTGCTTTGTAGACAAGTAGGATTTCACGACAATTGCCTGAAACACTTGACAAAATTCTAAAATGCCTATATATGAAAGTTCTTTTTAAGTAGCTAAGCATTTCAAGAATAGGCTTGTGGCTTGAATCTCCATCCATAGGCAAACCTACATAGAGTTGTTGAAATATATACTTTCAACAAAGATGCCTCCTTCCAATAATTTGTGTTGGTCATGGATAAGCTTGATAGTGTGGGCATTAAATCATGGTATTAATAAATATAGTTGTCTAATTGTTATATACTCTCTTTGGCTATAGAGTATTTTACTATGTTACCGGATCCGTCAAGCCTAATGGTTGGATCCACAGATCCCCAGATCAGAGACGGATTCGGATCCAGATCCGCAGAGATACGCCCAACTTCTATCTGAGGCTAAAAAAATCGCCAACTAGCAAATGCCAGCACAAAATTCCAAAACGGGGAATTCAACTGTTCAGTCACAAGTGAATGAAAGAATCAGCATCCGGCGTCACTAAATTAATGAATTGACATCGGCCAAAATAATCTAGGGAGTTGGCCCGGACAATTTATTATTTTTATTATAGTTGACCACATTATAAGCTTTAATACAAGACAGTGAATGAAAGAATCAGCGTCCGCGAAAACAATGAATCATCGCATTATAATCTAGCGATTTTTATTCAGATATTTTGAAGTTTAAAAAGCAAGCTTTTATTTAGATATTTTAAAGTTTAGAAAGTAAGTTTTGTTAATATATTTAGATATTTTAAAGTTTAAAAAGTAAGTTTTTAATTAGATATTTTGAAGTTTAAAAAGTAAGCTGTTATTTATATATTTATTTTAAAGTTCAAAAAGCAAGTTTTATTTTAATTAATTTGAAAGTTTTTTTTCAAGTTTAAAAAGCAAGTTTCTAAAATAGCTTTAATAAGTTGTATTACAACTAATAATTAATGTTTAAATATTTATAAATGATACATTAATCCCATTATAATTTAATTAATATTTATAAATGATATATTAAGTCTAGAATTATTTATATAATAATTATTTATTGTATGTAAAAAATTTATATTAAAAATTTAGCATATGTTTTTATTTTCTATTTATATAAATTTAGTTTTTATTTTTATTTTTACTTTTATATAAATTTTTATTTTAAAAATTATAAAATATATTATATTTGTGTGTACTTGCCGTTTCTGGATCCTGGTTTTTCAAAAAACTGGCAGATCCAGATCCGAATCCTGGTAACTTAGGTATTTTAATGCAATCACATGAGCACAGCATTACAATTGGATTTGAACCCATATCTTGAAGGGTGTTGGTGTGTCCTAGTCTTGAGTGTTGAAGAGAGCTAAGTACAATTGGATAGTCACATGCAAAGGTGTTTCACCAGAAAAAACAGAGTGCTAATTGCCATATTGGACCGCAGGTTGCACAATGTATAGACCTTAGAGCCAAGAGAGAGATTAAAAAGAAAAAGAAAAAATGTTCTACAGGGGCAGATGTAGGCAAGCAAGAGAAAAAAATTGAGCTCTACAAGGACAGTTGAAGACAGGCCTTGGAGCAAACCGATCAATTAAAAAGACAGAACTTAGTTGTCCTCAAGATTGGATTGAACACAGACACTATAACTCAAAAACCTGATTGACATTATGGACAGATAGTGTACATTTTGTGATCACATTGTCCGTTGGTTCTTGTATACAGTCTAAGGGAAGAAGAGAGAATCACAGAGTATTTTGTTATTGACTGGATTGCCATTGTGTTTCTAGCTAGTTGTGTGCAGGTTCGAACTAAGAGAAGGCTCACTACTAGGAGAAGACAGAAATCCTTATATGGCAGTGGACAGAGAGCTAGTTTCCTTTCTAAACACATCAAATAAGAAGCTTGAGAACAGAGCCCAAAGAAGACTTCCACAAGGACTTATGTTGGTGAAGCGAGTGGGCTATAACTCACTCATTTACAGATCACTGGTGGAGCACAAAGCCACAATGGTGTCATAAAATCCGACTGCATATAATTAGCTAAACAAGATACCTCTAGAACTACAAGTTGCCAAGTATCCTATATTCAATGATGCTGATTATTTGATAGAGCAAGTTTGGGAACTACAGAGACACTTGCAATGAAAATCAATTTGAATTAAAATATAATCCCTTTAAAAGTACCATCAAAATAATATCAAATGATATCAAGAATTTGAAGCAATCAAAATAATATATTAATCACAGGACTTACCTGCTCTGTTTATTCTAGAGTACTCCAAGATAACACCATGTTAGAAGTTAGCACATAGAAATTAAAATGATAGCGATTTCAAGACTTGTTTAGTCATACACAGGACTGACTATCCCCCTAGTAACCCAGGATACAAACTATTCTACAATCGTTAGGTCATCACCTTACAATGGTATCAAAAAAAGCAAAATGCAAAAGATAATGAAGAACAGATCCAACAAGGTGTAACCTCCAAACCACACTGCCTTACCAGTTAACAACTTCTTTAATCCCTTTTCCCATTAGTAAATTCATAAATATCTGCCTTGGTAAAAGTAAACTGTAATGAACTACTACACATATTTTAGAATATTATAGCCTCCAGAAATAAGTATATAAAAGAATTCAGACTATAAAGCATAGTCTGCTGTTGGAGTAAAAACAAGGAGACAATCAGTGAAAATTATTGGCCACTCAAACAAAACCATCATATACACAAGTTAAATCTGAAGGAGTAAATAAAACTGACAGGAAGGGAGTATACCTCTGCTGTCTTTTCAGTCTCTTGAATAAGAGAAGTCCATGCATTAAAATCTGCTGAGTTTGCCCTTACTATGCTCCATAACCTTTCTTCTTCAGTAGAGATAGCTGCTAAAAGAAAGTAAAAATATATCAGCTATAATATATATAGAGATTCAAGAATGTTACCTAATAAGAAAATTATGCATGCTCTTGTTCTATGTTTGAAGACAATATTACGCATATCCTTCCTATCTAAGCTAACATCAGCCTACCTAAAACTCTATGTCCTCTCTAATTTGACATCTATTATCTACAAGACAAAAGCAACATCATACAACAAGGCAAAATCCATCCCAAGGGGTTCAAAAGAAACAAATGATACCAGGAGTCTCCTCATACTGTTGTTGTTCATGTTCCTTATTCTCTCCAGACACAATATTACCATTCTCATCAGCATGATGTTCAGCAGAAGCAAATTGGTTTGCATCTGCCATGCCAGTGGTTACTGTAGATCCATAATCTGTAGCTAGAGAGGATTGATCCATCGCAGGAACTGGATCTCCCATATACTTAGTTACATCATAATTGCCACTAGCAGCTGCAACTTGGTAAACTGTTGATGGAGGAGCCTAATCTGCCGCAGGCTCTTGTTCAGTCAAGCCATATTTACTTCCATCAGTCAAACCAGAATTATCCACAATACCATAAACATTAGCTGTTGAAGCTGGGTCCATTGTAGAATCTTGATGTCTGCTAAAATTGTCTCCATCAGACAAACCAGTGACAGCTACATCAGCATAGGTACTAGGGACAGGAACTTGCTCCATCACAGGTTCTTGATGCTGGGTAAAGCTGCTTCCATCAGGCAACTGAGTAGAATCTGCAGCTTCATAACCTACAACTGTTTGATGTTGACCCAATGCAGACACATGCTCTGTCACATATTTGTTTGCATCTGACACGCCAGTATCATCTCCTGCTGCATATTCCATGTCTGCTGGAGCTTGAGCTACTGCAGGCTCTTGGTCTCCCATCAAATGAAGATTTAAACCCAATTTTATATTCTGCACAAGGCAAAATAAATGTCAAATAATAAACTACATTTAATTACCTGCACTCTTCTATGTAAAATAATAAACTACATTCCATAACCTGCACTCTTCTGCATAAGACAACAATAAAGAATTCCTTACAACATAAAAGCAACATAAAATTTCAACTGTGTACCAAGATTGCTCAACTTGGAGCTGTTGGTCTCAATAGGTAACAATTAGTAGCATTTTCTAGCAGGTAAAGTGAGAATGATCAGGCTGAGGTTTGATCTAACGGTTCACTAATTGGTGTTGATCAACCAATCCATTTGTAACACCCACAATGAATCATTGCAAACATAAACAACCCTAAAAACCCACCATACATATAGTTATGTAGAGGCATTCACCAACCTGTCAAAATTAGTAAGAAGGATAGGAAAATCACTGAATGCTTTAAAAAATTAAATGTCATTATCACATGCAACAGACCTGAAAATGCTCAGGAATTTTAAAATCGAAGAAAATATTGAGCATCTGACAGTTAGCTGTAACAACCAGTTATCATCTGTAAACAAACATAAATGTCCATCCAACCTCTCTTTCCAGCCAGTCTTTCTATTTACAACCAAAGGCTTTATTAGTCAGGTCTATCTCTTTCAGATACCTCACTTTCTCACCCCCAAGATGTTCCTAATATGAGAAAGTGACATCAGGGAGCTTGACAAAGACTAAGAGCTAAAAATATGGATCCATTTCAGTTCATGGCTCTCGGAGCAAACAGGTCACCGTTGTTTCCCTTACATTCCTGGTTACCAGATACTTGTTGCATTACTGAAGACTATTAAAGGTATATGTGAAGAAATGATAAAAAGGGCAAAGACACATATTTAATATTGAAGGAGCCAATCTCACCAAGTCAATAATAAAACCTGAAGCATTTTGATTGAGCATACATACAGATACTTAAAGCAGTATCATATCCATATACAAGCTCAAGCTAAACCATTGGCATAGAACAAGGCAGTTGTAGAATAATATCCCAACAGAAGAATGCTGTCATACAAAAACTCAGAGAAGTCTCAAGGCCGTTAACCCATTGGTTGCACATATCAACAGACACACACATGCATACAAATAATATGAGGAATGTAACTAAAGAACTATTAAGAACTATGACTAGGAATCCTATCACTTATTAAGACTATAATATCAATGTTTATACTAGCCCTCTGGTTTGCACTAGGTATTCCAATGCAATTAATTAGTATGTTATCTGGCACAAAGAACTAAGACATTATCTTTGGTTTTAATTCTTGCACGGTGTACCATTTCTTCCTTGTAGTGCATGAGAGATACTCTGCCTATTATTCATACTTGCTTTGCTACAAATATTAAATTACTAGTGTAAGATTATAAAGTCTGCTAGTTTTTAGTTTCCACAATTTTATTATCCAAGTCAAAGGTAGCCTGAACGAATATGATGGCATTTGGCCATATTTCAGTTACTGACATTTCTTAATCTTCAAAAGTTTAACCCATGTCAACACTACAAAATCACTATGCATGACCTAACTCTCACTGCATGTGACATTCTGTCTATTATTCATTATTTGGTTCTTGCGAATATTAACTTAACAGTAATCTAAAGTCTGCTAGTTCTCAGTTTCAACTATTTGATTATCCAAATCATAAGTAGCCTGGGCAAATATTACAGTTGCTGGTATTTCTCAACCTTCAAAAGCTTAACCCACATCAACACTACAAAATTACTATGGGCAACCTACCTCTCACTAAATGTAATAGTCTGTCTATTAAACTGTTGGCTTGTGCAACTATTAAATTAATGGTGGAAGATTCTGAAGATGTAATTTTTCAGTTTCCACCGTTTTATTATCCAAATCATAGGTAGTCTGAATAAAATGTTGATGTTTGTAGCTCAAGCAGGTACTTCTGCACAGGCCTAAGTGTCCAGATGTGCAGAAGGCACTCAATATCTCCTAAGGCACTTGCTCTAGTGTAAGCAAGTTGCATTTGTAACTTAGCCTAAATTTAAGTTAGGAAAAATACATAATTTTTATTTGGCTATTCGAGCTAAATAAACATTAAAAAAGGTAAGGTATTTACTTTAATGATTATGTTTTAATCTCAGCCCTTGAGGCAAGAACTAATCTCAGCTGTCAACCACTTTGGAGATTAGGGTTAAAGATTTAGCTCAACAAAAAGTTATAAAAGCAAGGCTAAGGAATGGGAAAAGACACACCAGGCAGTGGCACAAGATTGAGAGGGGCATCTCAGTGAGGAGTGTGATGCTCTAGTGTGTTGGGTCCAAGAAAGGGGGCAGTAAGGAGATCCAAATCAACCAAAGAAGGCTGGATCAGCAGGATTAGATCCAGTTGTTGTACATGTAAATTCCTCAGTTGAGCCATTATCCCAGAGTAGAATCCACTGTCTTTTTTTGTGAGATTGGCTATATTTTTGCTCCTGTAATGAAAGTTAAGAACCTAGTTGTACATTCATTCAGTAGATCCGTAATTTGCTAAGTCAATGGATTGTCGAGTGCTAGGTTTGCAGGAGAATTAACATAGTATCAGAGTTAGAAACTCTGAAGTTCTGAACACTAATCTCTGAACACACAGAAGCCAGGTTCATTCAAGATCAATGAGGTGTTCATCCGTGGGCGTACAAGGCAAAAAAACAAAACAAAACAAAAACCCAAAAGGATCTCGACTGTACAAATCTGTACATTTGTACATACACACTAAAAAAAAAACCATTAACATGAAATGGGGGATGAAAACAAGTTTTAGAGGCAAAAATTAATTTAAAAAAAAAAATAATATATATATATATAAAGGTGAAGGGGTATTTGTTGACAGCCTGAGTAGGCTGTCATAACCAGCCGGCCACCAAGCCCCACACGCGTAGGAAAGGAAACCACTAGCCGACAAAAAAATGGATGACACATGCACAAGAGTCGGCCACCAAACATTGACGAGGACGCAGGGGTGGCAGGGAACAATGAGGGACCCCACGACAGGTAATTGGCCAACAATCTGCATTAGGTGGTCGTGTCAAGCCACAACCATTAATCAATCACACAAGCACAAGAGGACATCATTGCAAGAGTTGTCGAATAAGCTTGATGGGGGCTGACATAAGTAGTGAACCATAAAACACCATGCACAAAGGGATACAAGACCCGAGGGCCACCAATCGATCGACAAGACGCAAAGGGCCAAGCAATAAAGGGTCGAGCCATGAGAGAGCAGGGATAGCCATAGGGTTGTCAACGAAGGAGTGATTGTTGGATTCAGCCCTTAGAGAGAAAGAGAGACGATACCCGTCAAAAGCAAATATGGGTACCTAAAGGACCAGGCCAAAAAATCTTCAACATTATTTGGTAACAATGGGTGCAATGGGTCTTCTGTACGACGACAAGTTAGGCAAAGCTTCAAGCTTCCTACCTTGGAGAGCTAGGGTTACCTTGGTGCTCAAGGAAAACAATCTCTAGGAGATTGTTGAGACATCAAATCCTCAAGAGAAGGCCATCATTGCAAAGGAGGATATAAAGGCACAAAGGGTACACTCTTGGATGCCATGATTTCATTCCTCGCTTAATCAAGAAGACAACAACCAAGGAGATGTTTGAGGCCTCGATAGGATTATACATCAAGACAATAATAGGAATATCATATTGAAAGATATGCTCCAAACTACACAAATGACCAAGTCTGACTCAGTGATGAGTAGTCATCCACTGAGGATCGCACAAATTCATGATCAACTTGGAGAAATTGGAGAAAAGGTGGAAGACTCAAAACTAGTACATGTGTCGTTGAACAAATTCATCAAAGGAGTCTATGCTCAAGATAATCTAGCCGTATTTGATAAGATAAGGGATTACAAGAGAGGAAATCGGGTTACAATCAAAGGACAAGGTCAGCAAGCAAAAAGATGATGAGAATGTTGCCATGATTGCACAAGGCAAAGGGGAAAAAGTTCAAGTAGGAGTGCGGGGTGAATCTCACAACCAAAGAAGGACTTGATTAAGGTCAAGTGTTTCTCATGTCATAAGACAAGACAATATGCTTCACAATCTCCAAGAAGGAAGAAAAGAGGAAAATCCATGTAATCAAGTGTAGCTATGTTTGCAAAAGCCCAAGAGAAGTTTATCAAGAAGTTTGAAACAAAATTCTCACTTGTTTCCTAACTTTCCTGAAGCACCTTACCAAGTGCGTGGCTACGAAATAGTTGGAGCCACAAGACATAGAGCAAGTGCACAAGATCAATTCAACAGCCTGATCGAGTGAGATGCAAAATCGAATGTGGTGTTTGGTGATGATTACAGTACAAGGGTTGGAATAGTGGTATTTCAACTTGAGACGAGAGGTAGAATGGAAGTTGATGTGTTATGGGTGCCAGAACTCAAGTGAAGTTTGCTCTCAATCTCAATGATGGAGAAGAAGGGGTTCAATGTAGCATTCCAAGATGTAGAGGCACTAATCAGACGCAAGGGATCTATCTCCGACAAGAGATGTAATTGGAGTAACAAAAAACAACCTGTCTAGGCTAAAGGGCCAACCTATGTAGGTGATGGCAAGAAGTAAAGCAATGACTAAGAACAAGGAGCAAGAAGCTTTGAAGGTTGACCAACTAGACCAAGCCAACATTCAAGTGGAGAGAAGTCGAGAGACTCCTCCAAGTTTGTCAAAAAGGTCTCTTGGTGTGAGATGACCTTATAGTATGTTCAAGAGCAACAGGTTTCTAGGAACTAGGCCAAGGGGAGAAGTTAGAGGATGTTTCCACTTTCCAGACCAAGTAATAGGGAAGGCTTCTAGTCCCAAGGGAGCAACCAAGGTATTGAATGCAGTTCTAGGAGGCAACTCCCTCTCCAAGAGGGAATGATCATGTTTGTAGCTCAAACACGAACTTCTACACAAGCTAAAGTGCCTAGTGCGAGCAAGTTTCATTTGTAACCTAAGTTTTAACTGAGGAAAATCACACAATTATTATGTTGGATAATTGAGCTAAAGAAACATTAGAAAAAAATAAACTATTTACTTTAAGAGAGCCAAGATCTAATATTGATTGATCACTTTCGAGAGGGTTAGGGATCTAGCTCAACAAAAAATTATTAAACCAGGGCTAAGAGAGGCATAAGACACACCATCCAACAGCACAAGATTGAGAGAGTCATCTCCGTGACGAATGTGATACTCTAGTGTGTTGGGTCCCAAAAAAGGAGAAGCAAAGAGCAGATGCAATTGTTGTACATTTAATTTCCTTAGTTAGGCCATTATCACAAGACAAGAGCCCAGATAGTTTCTAAATAATTTTAATGAAGAACTGATTTGATTGGGAAAAATCTGTTGTATCATTTTTTTTTGTAAGATTGGTTATGTTTTCTCTCCTGCTAATTAAATTTAAGAACCGAGTTGTGCATTCACTCAGTAGGTCTGTAATCTGTTATTAGATCAATGGATTCCCAGATGATAGGTTTGCAGGAGAATTAACACAAATATCATGCATTTCACCATATTTCAGTTGTTGACAATTCAAAAGTTCAACCCACAATGACATTACAAAATCACTATGCACTACCTACCTCTCACTGCATCAAAAAATAGTAACCCATACTGTAGTGATTTCCTTTACAGTCACAGCCAGCAAAACTAATACAATATCAGTACAAGATCTAAATCGAACTCCAATATGCACCTTCAAGTTGCAAAGCTCAATGTGGTAAAGCACAACAATGGATATTTCAAGTTTGAATATTCATTAAATCAGCCATTTGTATATACAAAGGGTACCCATCCTAGAGATTTGAAAATTGTAACTTAAAAGGTGGCCAGTGCATATCAGACTTATGTTTAGAATGCACCCGATGCACCAACTGATTTTAATACATTGTTACACTGCCGCAAAATGAAAATTCAACAGATCACCCCAACCGTCACCCAAGTTCTTGAATGCACTTACCTTCTCTCTGTGAAGGACAAACACTGGTGCATAATGCAACCGAGGTCTTCACTGATAAAAATATGAGATCAATGCGGAAAATCCCAGAAAAGTAAGTTATATATAACATCAAGTGACCGGGTATTATATGCGTACAACTGCAAGTTAGGACCACAAAAAAATTGAGAACCACAACAACTGGCATCCATAATCCGTAAAATCGTCAGTTACAAAAATGTCAAAGACTGAAACAGCATTTACCATAACACAATCCAAACCTCATAAAGATCACGATGTCGAACCAATTACAGTCAACGAGTAAATCATGTAAACTTTGTTCAAAGAGAACTGGGTTCAATAACCCCGAAAAAGATGACGCAGTAGTAATGCAATCAGTTGCTGTGACCTTGTGATATTTTAAAGTTCTCTGAAACTAGACGGTTTAATAGGGATGTGTATATAGTAGGTGTAGATAGCCTACTTTAACAAAGGCATATTTACATAAACCTAAGAAGTACCAAAATAGGAAGAAAAAACGATTAAATTCATTGATATACAGAAATCACCCAAACTACAGGCCGCGACCTCAAAGTGATCCCTCCAAGTTAATAAATAAATGATAAATGGAGATTCGAGAATAAATAAAAGATAAATGTTAGAAGAGGAAATCATGACTTAAGTAACAGAAAAGTGTCTCGGACCTCACAGCTAACCTAGCCAAACCATTCCTATCGAACTAACCCTGCCATTAAACCAATCTTTAAAACCCTTAAGAATCGAACCACCTAGATACAGAATCCCCTCGAGAACGAAACCCTAAACCCTAACAAACCTTGGGAAAAGCGACAAAACCCGAGACGAAAGAACAATGAGGTATTCAAAATGCAACGGTGACCATGAGCTACGCAATTTTAACAAAACTAACAGACAAAGACCCCCAAAATAAAGTACTTAAAGCCAAAAAAATGCAGAGAACACCATGACAAAAGAGAGAAAAAACGAACGATAGCTTCAGAGATAACTTACTGATAAATGGCCGGAGAGGACGCGCAGAAACTCCGAGATTTAGCGTTAGAAGAAACCCCCCTAGTTTCGCCCTTCTTCTAGGTCGACGATGTCTGTACTAATAATTCAAGATTTAGCGCTCGAAGAAACCCCCTGGTTTCGCCCTTCTTCTAGGTCGACGATGCCTATACTAATAATCCGAGATATAGCGCTCGAAGAATGCTATGGGACAGGAGAGGAACAAAATGAGGGCTCCCGAGGATTTAAGAAGCGTGGTTCTAGATAAATATGATATAAATGAACATCTGAGATTATCTATTGTCTGGATTTAATTGACCTGATTGAAAGTTTAACGATTATTATTTTGCGCTTTCATAAACAATAAAAATGATTATTATTTTGCACTTTCATAAACAATAAAAGTATTAATATTAATAATAATATTAAGGGGAAGGATGGGTTATCAAAGAGATATAGAACAGCTGGTGAAGGAGCACGATGTTAAGGCACTCCGTATGCAAAGGTCACCGGTTCTAGTCTCGCCGATACCAAAAAATCCAGCATGGTTTCCGCTGGTGCGGCTCAGGCTGGGTGCGATCCCCGGGTGATTTTGACGGCTTAGATGCCCATAAGTCGTGGCCTCTCAGCGACAGGGTAAAAGTGATTTTCAGGATTCACCCACTTATCAACAAAAAAAAAAAAAAAAAAGGGAAGGATGGGTTAAATTTCATTAGTGAAAACTCTATCATTATTTAATTTTGAAATTAGTGTTAGTGTTATGGATAGTTATTATTAATTACCATTTACAAATAAATGTAAGTTAGTTTATTATAATTATTTAAGAGGGTTTCGAAGTATGTGAAAATTGAAGGCTTTTAGTGTTTTTGGGGTTTATGGATGGCAAGCCCTCCCATGGACTTTGTGAGGTGTTGGGGGCGAGCCACTGTAATTTGCATCTTTTCCTTTTTCGTGAAGGTAGGCTAGGTTTCTCATCATATGATATTTCATATCCCTTTGTGAAGGCATTTTTCTCTCGAGGATTAAAGCTTTTACCTGGTCCCCATCTTGCTGCTTTGGTGGGGTTTCATCTATTAGCACTCAAGTTTTTACTCACAAGGATTTGGAGGTGTGTTGATCTACCGTGGTTTGAGTGGGGAGCATGGCTAACCAAGATTTGGTTGATTATGACTTAGTGACCCCATTCTGGGGTCCTATTTTTGTCTGCTCTGGTGGTTTTGGACCTTAGAGGGAGGGCACCAGCTCTTTCATTGGGAATGTTGAAAGGGGAATCCCTTTTTCCAGAGGTTTCTCGTGGTTAGAGGATTGTTTTCCTATTGAGGTTTCTTAACCCCCATCTGTTAGTTTCCAAATCCCATGTCGATGGTTACTCACGTAAACAATTTTAATGCTTCCCTATTTTTTACACAAATCGATTATGATGGTGGTTTTCCTCCTCTAGTCCCACCCTCTTCTGGTGTTGGTCTGCTAGGGTTTTTCGAGTCTTTTTCAACAGGTTTTCTAGATTTGGGTCTACCTTTTCCATCTGTTAGCGGTGGGGTTTCGGCTTGTCTAGTTTATTCTTCTCGTAGTGGTTTTTCGGTGATGTTGGAGGCCTTTTCGAATGCACCCATAAAATTTGTGCCTCTTCCTTCTCTGGGTGTCATTCTTCCTTAATTCCCAAAGTTTCATGAGGGTTCAAATCTTGTTGGTGATGGTCTTAGCCCAACGGCTTCGGAGGTTGAATTGGAAATCCCTAGTCCTTTGGATTATGGTGATAAAGGAAACGCTCCTTATAAAAAAAGAAACACAGGGTTTTAAAGCGGGACATTCTTCCCGCTCCATCCAATTTATGCCTTAGGGACAACATGGAGATGTCCCAAGCAGTGGACTTAGCTGAGAAACCAGTGGTTGGTCGTGTTCGCAATCAAAAGTTTTGTATGGAGACCCTTATCGACTGGTGGGACTAAAGATTTGTTCGAGGGTTTCAAAGGTTCCAAAGATTCACTTGTTGGCAAAGGGTTGGTTTCAACTCATCTTCAAATCTCATGAGGTTGTAGCATTAGTGTCAAAAGAAGTCTGGTCCATTGACTCTACTCCTATCATTTTCAATTTTTTGTCACCTACATTTGAAGCTAGCAAGGAGAGGCTAGATGTTGTCCCTGTGAGGGTGTGTTTTCCAGGTTTGTCGACTCACATGTGAAATCTCCAAAGCTTTGCAATTTGGGTAATAGCCTAGGATGCTTTCTCAAGGCAGATTATTCTTTTTAGGAGTCGAAGGACTTATCTGTAGCCAGGATTTTAGTTAATATGAACCGAAGAAAGAAGCTTCATGATATGATGAACAATATTAAGGAATGTGGCAGGCTTCAAATTCTCGATTATGAAGGGCTCCCTTTCCGATGTCAACGGTGCCACAAGTATGAACATTTGGTTCAAAATTGCAGAGTTCCTTTAAAAATAGTCATGCTCGGAATAGACCATAAAAAAGCAAAAGACTTAGGTCGTGCTTGTTGAACAAAGGGGGTTTTTTTTTTAAGAGGGTGTGGCAGTGGATTTCTAGGCATCAATGGGATTTTCGGTTCCTAGTCCCATGTTGACTGCTCCAATGGTCTCCTGCCCAGCAAAATTAGCATCATCACTAATGTCTACAAATTATATGTTGACATCTCACACTCCATCTTCTAGTACTTCTAATCCCATACCATTTGTCTCTTTACTTGTTAGTTCTTTTTTCGAAACTTGGAAAGGATAGGGATTGTTTCTCTACAGGTATGGATGTGGTTATTTCTCATAAGTTGTTCACTAGTTTATCCCCCGTAAAAGTTGCTTGTTCTGTTTCTCTAAGGTCTTTAGGTTACACATCTCCCAAGGTGTCGGTTTCCTCAGGATTTTTTTGGAATTTTGGATGGGAGTGACATATTACATAAACTCAGGTCAAGTCTTATTATTTCCATGTCTGAGGTTATCTTGGGTGGGCTGGGTCAAATCCATGGTTCTGGTCTCCCTTCTAAGGGAAGGGGGAGGAGGTCCCATATCTCATATGCCAACACAACTACTTGCAAGGAAATGGCTGCAAGCAAACAATCATCAATTAACGGGGCACTTAATGCATTGTTTGCCCTTCGTGGGGTGCCTAAATGAAAGTTCTCTCTTTTAATTGTATGGGTCTAGCAAGTAACCTTTAAAACCATGATTTCAAGAGGTTGTTTTCAGGTGGAACATCATGATGTCATCGTCCTTCAAGAAACACTTGGGGTTGGAGATTCCATCACTAATTCTTAGAATCCTCCTTCCTACTTAGAAATTATGTGCTTTGGATGAAAGCGGTTGATCGGGGGACCCGGACTTCAAGTAGGATTCACTAAAAATCTAGGTTAATAATGTATGGAGTATCTCATTTGGCCTTGGCATGATTGTTGTCTCTATCAAGATGGATTGCTCCTTCACCTTCATCAATATATATGGTCCTAATGAGGATCATATGGCATTCTAGCAAGTCTCTTCTAAATGTGGAAAACCTGATTATCAATGGAGACCTAAACTTCTCTATGGGTGTGGCGTACATGCTAGAATTAATACACAGATAATTTCTTTTTTCTCATCGCATTGATTCCAAGAATCTATCTGATCTTGTTCCAGGGCATATTACACCTACTTGGAGAATCTATGAGTGGGGGGAGATTATATTGCAAAAATACTGGAGTGATTTCTTGTGGTTGAGGTTACGGTCCATAGTTTCACCCTCCTGCGTCAATGGGTTGGCTTTGGTGGTGTCTCCATTCACACCCTTATTATGTTTGAAATAAAGGGCCATTTACATAAACCTCCTAGTCCGTTTAAAATGAATTCATGATGGATAAATAAGTCGAGTTTTTATGAGTTGATCCAGTCCAATTGGAGACCCTATGTGGTGGGTTCGGGGTTGTCCACAGCCACTCAATTTGAGTTTAATTTGAAACATATTAAACTCTTAATGAAGGAATGGGTTGCGACTAATTGGAAGAAGGAGGAAGACCTTATGGCTATTGAACAACAAATTAAGGCTTTCTCTTACTCAAATTATGTGAGCTCCTTTTCACATGAGTCTAGGAGTCGTCTATGTATCCTAAAATTGAGGAGTAGAAAGATTGTTTCCAATAGGGAAGCTACCTGGTGCCTTAAAATTAGGGTTATCTAGCTAAATTGTGGTGATGAAAAAGTTATTTCATGCTCATGCAAAGGGGTGGAAAATATCAAACATTTTTTTGGTGTATGGAGGATCCTTATGGCCGAGAAGTCACATATTTTGAGGGCCTCACCTCTTTGAGCGTGTATCATTTAAAATCTATTTTTTTGGAACCTAAGGGAACTACTATTGATGAAGTTGTTCGTACAACTCAATTTTTTCCAAGCTTTGTGGAGGTCAATGATAATAGGGCCTTGATGGAGGATGTGTTTGTAGAAGAACTTAAAGTTGTTCTCTCGTTAAAGTAAATGTAAATGAAAAGACGTCTACTCAGTGTAAGTTTAACCCTTTTTCCAGACTGAGTTAGACTATCTAAGAAAAAGGAATACCTTAGTCGAACATGGCTAAGAGCTTCTCCTGCATATTTTTTTTGCCTTTTCGGACTCGAGATTATTTACGAAAAGGAACCTTTGGAGTTTTCTTTTTCGGTTATTTTTCAAACTCTCTAAACATGATCAAGGAGCCCAGTTAGACCTTCACTCAACTCGTTAAAACATCAAACAACGATGGAATCATCGAACATGACAGGACCGAACCACTCCTTCTCAAGGTTCGTTAAACATACTCGGAGGGATTCATCTCAAGGATGAACTTATAGATCTAGCATATGTTATCCTCCTCAAGCTTACTAAAAAATAAAGAGGTATTGACTAGAAATGGTTGGGGAAATTGGGAAAATGGGATACTCTACCTATCATGATAGCGAGTCGCTCTTAAACACGACACTCTTCGACTTCATCTTCACGGTTGTTGGGTTGGGAAATATTCTTGTCTTTTGGTTCATCATACCATTTTAGAGCCTTCATTTTCATTTTTGGGTCAATGTTTCCAACTCCATTCAGTGTCGTTGATGTGTTCAAGAGCAGTCATTAAGTTGATATCTACTATAATACCCTTAAGCTTTCATTCCATGTTTGTTGTTCCTGAACCAGTTTCACATTAAAGTCATTCTATCTCAAAATCATGATACCCATTTCATGTCGTTGATGGGGATACATCAAGGCCCTCCTGCGACGGGTCCCTTCTTGTTGACATTAGCTCATTATCGAGGAAGTTGACTTAGAAACTTTTCCTTTAGTACCTTTGGACTTGTATACATCAATGGCAAGTTTCCTCACTCTCGGTGACAGGTTTTCATCATTGGCCTTCGACTGACAAATTTTGGGTGGTGTACAACTTTAACTCATTCATTCACACCATACAGATTGTATTGTTGTACCTTGAGAGTTGTTAACATCATCAGTGGTTTCTCTTGCATTTGTTAATGGCTTGCACCATTGGCTAGTGATAATATGGTGTCTACCATGTTCGACTCCAACTCCTTTATTCACATGGTTAGACTCATAAATTGAACGATCGAGTGAACAAGATAGAAGACCCCAGATCTAGTTTCATCCATCCATGTTGTGATTTCAGGATTAATACAAGATTACAAAGCATGATGGTTGTGATCATACAGGCAATCATCCAATCATGGATCCACCCTTTGTCATCAGTGGACATGTCTTCTTGATCATTATACATGTAATGTTAGCTTATGTGTTGAGCACGGATATGCATCCCTCAGCAAAGATATCATGATGTAAATGTATTGTAATAGATGATGATCCGACCAGTTCTTCTTGATCCAAACTTGTCACAAGGTAAAGCACTTCAGTCACAAGTTGCCATTTCTAACATTGCGCTTTAGGGGGTAATCTGTAATAGGCCATTCTGTCACATTTGGTCAATATGCCTACAAACTGGATCAATCAGCATCCATGAACACCTTGTCATCATCCCTACACAAAGCCTTGAGCATGACTCTCCCAAATCCCTGAGTTTTTGACTTTGACTGCTTCATTCTAGTGCTTTTAAAGCCCAGTACACCATTGCCCTTTTGGGACCTACATTTAGCAACATGTTGCTGAGTTTTGCACCTGCTCTGATCAAAGCAAGTTGTCCCTTGTTGCGGGTGTGTTGATTATAGAAATTCAAGAAAAATAAAAAGAATCTTGAAGCTTCCTCTTCCCGAAGCTCCGAGGAGTTGTTACAACCATTTACCTTGTATAAGAACTTCGAATCCTATCTCATCCTACCTTGGATATTTCACCTATTATCTATTGAGCTCATCCTCATCTCAATTCTAGATTGATAAATGGATAATAATCCCTAAACTACCATCTCTCCTATATATTTGTTGCCATCCATAAGCTATAGATTGGGTTTTGAAGACTAATCATACCCTTATGTTGTTTCTTTGATCATGAGTTATCATTCCCATGCATTAAGGTGGATTTGAAGTGTACATTGTGGCAAGGAAGGACAAGTCCATTTGGGAGGATATCTACAAGATCAACTTCCACTTTTGGTTGTAAACTTTCTCCCTTTCATCCTAATATTTTTACACATCAATTTGTCACCATGACACTTGATCAGTTTATGGGTCTTTTTACCATCTGTGAACATGTTTGATTGAACTTCCTTAGAATTCCAACAACCAAAAATATCTTGAAGGAGATGGGAAATTTGGGAAAAATAGTTGGTTCACCTTGTTAAGTATCACCTGCGCTGATTTTCTTAGATATTCCCACGCATTCATTGGAATTAACTCTGAGAACAATGCAATTGCGCTTTGTCTGCCACTATAGCCCACACAGGTGAATCAAAGAAAGTAAAAATAAAAAAAGTACATTCTAAAAACATAGTTGGTCGAATATTTCCTAACTGAAAGCTTCCAGGTTATGACTATTCGAGCTATAACCCTTAGATGATGCATCTTAATCCCTTTCCTCAAGGAAACCTTATCCCTCAATTAAGGGATCTCACCCTCCTCTTTTGGATCTAAAACTTCTTCCTCTTAGCCTATAAAATGACTAGAGGGTAGAAGGATTAAGGAGGTTAAAACTGAGAGAAGATAGACTTATGCTGCTAGTTTGAGATTGGAAAGCT
Organism: Pinus tabuliformis; assembly: GCA_031772625.1. Classification (NCBI taxonomy): domain Eukaryota; kingdom Viridiplantae; phylum Streptophyta; class Pinopsida; order Pinales; family Pinaceae; genus Pinus; species Pinus tabuliformis. Next base: position 114,918,774 of record CM062804.1, read on the forward strand.
TATCATCTAAGGAGGAGATTGAAGGCATTTGGGAGGAACCTCACGACATCAAGGCGAAGATTGTACAACTCTTCTTTATCGTTAATTAATACAAATGAACATTTTTCCCCATTGAATTGTCTTATTGGAATGATGAATGGTTTATAATTGTTTAAAGTGTTTATTAAGGAAAATTTAATTCCTAATCTCCTTGATCATTAGATTAAGTTTGTTTGGATTATTATATGCTTTTGATCCTTTTCTTGTTTATCTTATCAAGCATTGAGCAACTGCATCAAGTCACAATAAGGGATCTTTATCGAGCATTTCATGAAATAGGTAAGAGGCTCATCCATTGGCTTTAATACTTATAATTCAAACAAGTCCAACTTAGGGAAAGAGTTAGTTCAATTGTTTGTTTGTTTCTAGTTTTCGTCAAGGATTTAGGGAGGTTGCTTGTGTCTGCACTTGTGATTTGTCCTCATAACAAATTGGCGATTATGCTGGGAAACATCTTGCTCTCTTCCATCTCCTTGTTTTTTATTCTTGAACCTTTTTTGATAGCTTTATCTGAGTCTTGACAAGTTAATGATCTTTCAGATTTTGTGATTTGTTTGGATACTTCTTTATTTTTTCTTTAAGTTTCTCGACCTGCGCGGTTTCTGTTTAGAAACACAACGTAGATTTGCGCAGATTACCTTTAGAAACAGTATGCATGTGCACTGTACTATATTATCTACCTACACATACTTTGAGATTAAAAAAAAAAAAAAAAAAATCTTTACTTCTCATTTAAATCTGTGTTTTTTTTTTGTTTTTGTTTTTTAAGGTTTCATTACATTTGTTTATGCCTCTAGTTAGTCTTCGTGTGTTTGATCAAATGTTGTGAAGGAGTTTTCTTGATATTTTTTCGTTTTTAAGGATTGAAAGGTAGGGTTTTTCAATAATTGATGTTTTGATGAGACGTACTTCTTATGTTGCATTGAAAACATGAGTCATTTTTATTCCAATACTGAAGTTTAATCAAAATTACACTTTAAGCGTTGATTTCATAACATTCATTCAAGCATTTTCATTTTAAGGATTTCTTTGGGTGTTTTGAATTTGAATTTCTTTGGTCATTGCTCAAAGATTTGTCTCGGTTTCTTAACAATTTTTGCATGTTTTTGCTTTCATTTTTGCAAAAAAAATCCCCAATTGTGTTTGAGTGTTAGTGGCCTTTAAGTGTCATTATTTTTATCTTTGGAATTTTGATCCGATTTCCTTTTCTTACACTTGATTGGTTCTTTAGTTGTATCAGTGAAACGAAATAGTCTTGTTGTTCTTTCGCTGACTTGGAACCATCTTGTGTTTGTTTTTAAGAATTCTCTTGCATAGATTACATTTGCATGGTTAGAATTATCGTTTTATGAACGAAAATTGCGCATAGAGTACATTTGCATAGTGTTCACAGGAATTGTGCATAGATTACATTTGCATAGTTTTCAAGCAAATTGTGCATATATTACATTGCATGGTTTGTAACTTATAGCTTTGAATTGCATTGAAAAATTAGAAGTGGTACATTTTGGAGTTAATATTTTAATGAAGAACCTATTTACTTACTCTAGCTAGAATTCATTGAAATGAAAAGATTACAAATTTCATATTTGATGCATTAGAGTTTTGAGTCAAGTCATAATACCATCAATTTCACATCCATTTACCCTTTGAGTAAATAATAGCTTAATAACACAACGTAAAATAAAATCAATTAGTATTTTGCATTTTTTAGGGCTCTTGCCACCTACAGTAACTTAAGTGTAGGTATTTGGAATAGGGAAGGAAGTAAACTTTCCAAAGCTACAAACAAACAATATAATCTTGAGTTAGGGAGAGAAATCCAATTATTTCAGTTTTGCTCTGGGAAGCTCTTCTTATACATGAGTTAAGCATGAGATCATGTCGAATCTGGTGAAGTGATCATACCCACTTCATTAGCCAAGATATAATAATTTGCACGTATTACAATTGTACCGAAAGGTACTTGGGGTCACTTGAAAGTAAACCTCCAATTGATCATGTGGAGGATCCTTCAAGGGGATTGAGCTTGTTACTCTGTCCTTGTGTGTACGTCCGACCTACGACTGTCCCCCCAGGAAAATTGTTGTATGTGGTAAACTTAGTGACCATAATCTTAGGGCTTTACCTAAGGTGACAATAGAGGGAAGGTCCTGCTATACCTAGAACAGACATTGACTAGACTCACTTGGACGTTTTGGAGGGTAATCTTCGCTTGAGATGGTATAAGCGAAGTTACTTGCACCAAAATGTTTCATTAAGCAGATTGTAAGTGTAATTGGTTCCACTCACTCATATCTACAGCCACTTCTCACCTTGATTTCTACGACGTTGGATTTCATTACAAACTAGTGATTTCACTGTGAAAATCTTGTTTGCATGGTTTGAATCCCTAGATTTTTTAGCGTGTGTTACCTTGTTTATTTTTACTTTTTATAAGCCCTTAAGTGTGGATTGTGAATATTGTTTAATTTTAATAATAAAAACTTATTTGAATTGAATCTAATGGAAACAATGCCAGAAGTTACCGATAACGACTTCCCTTTTAACGGGAATCCTAATCCTTTCCCTGATTTTGCAAATGTCGGTCCTCCTTATATGGCTACATTGTCACTTCCGGGATTCACGATAGGTTTACCAGCTCAACCAAGTTTTTCACCTCAACCAAGTTCTCCATCTCAACATCACCAACCTATTGTTGATTATTTACCTTCTTCACCCAACATGTCCTCCTCCCTTTCTTCTCTTTGCTTGGTAAAAGCCTCGATGCCAATAACCAAGTGACTAAGAAGAAGAAGAAAGGGAGGAAGAATAAGAAGCAAGATAAGAAAGTAGTCAACCAACCAACCATGGTTGTAAGTATTGGTAATGTTGAGGGAACTTCTACAATGCATCGTAAGCCCAAATACCCTTGCAAGCTTTGTAAGGGTGACCACTTCCTTATCAATTGTCCTGGTATTCCTAAGGTTTTGGAAGTATGTTCAAATAAAACTTATCAACTTACCGTTGATCCATGAACCCGTGATTCTCAGATTCCAGGGAAAAAGATTAAGGTCAGGTTTCCTTGTAGGTTATGCAAAGGGACTCATCATAGTCACCTTTGCCCTCACATGGATGAAGCCTCAAAATTGTTGGAAAAACTTTTTGTTTCACAGCAACAAATTCCAACTAATTACCATGAACTCTCTCCCCATCTACCGTCAGTTGACGAAGTGATTGATCTAAATCTGTAGTATACCTAGGTGGAATATTATGAGGTACAGAGGGAGGTACCCAAGGGAATAATGTAATAATGTGATGGGCCATAGTTAATAAATAAAGTGGTAACTATGGCCCATCACATTATTACATTATTCCCTTGGGTACCTCCCTTTGTACCTCATAATATTCCCCCTAGATATACTACAAAATCCAAGTACAGTTAATCTCATTATTCCATTGAAGGGTGAAACATGTATCACTCAAATTGATGGACTATTTATTGATCAAGTGGTCGAATCGATTCCATCTTCGGTCTATCCCACTCTCCCTTTAGAGGGTGAACTTCATACCGCTCAGGCTCTTCATGTTACCTCAGATTCTTCTACACATGGGGGCATTTCATTTGTTGCTTTTGAACCCCATCCAAGCAATGAGGTTATTTCCTTTGATTGGAGTAGACTGACAGAACCTCGTCTTCCTTCTTCCACCCCTTTCCAAATCATTGTGAAGGCTTATGGTGAGAATTTGCGTCTCACAAATGTAGATGAAGGTGCTTCTGTCAATATTTTATCCTCAACCGCTTAGCATGCTTTGGGCTCCCCTCAGCTTGTGCCTGTTATACAAAATCTGTTAGCTTTTAACATAACCGTTAGTGAGCCTTTAGTGATCCTTCCTAAGTTACCTATTACTCTGGAAGGTAAAACTGTTTGTATCGATCTTATGGTAATCTAAGGTCCCTTGGATTTTAATTTGCTCATTGGGCGAGGCTATGTGTATTCCATGAAAGTTATTGCATCGACACTCTTTCACGTGATGTCCTTCCCTCACAATGGAAACATTATGACAATTGATCATCTTTCATACGTTGATATTGCTTTGACTACTAGTCATACAATACCCCTGAATGTTCCCTATATGGAAGTGGTACCTACCCTGCCATGGGTTAATTATGTGGCAACATGTCCCATGTTTCCAGTTACCGATGCAAGCGAGCATCTCAGTATTTGCTCGAATTCTTTTGACTTAAATCTAGTAATTGACATGGTCAAAACTTCAATGGGGGCATTTGAATGAGATTTTCTTCTCCCTATTGATCCCTTTGACATGTGTTCCTTCCAGGGAATTTTTCTTCCATTTGATGAAGACCTTTTGGAGGCCATGATCAAGGGGTGTCCCTTGACGTATGTTTCTTCCATATGGAAGCCATGAAAAATTTATGTGAGGATGGTTCTTTTACTGTGTCAACCTTGTTAAAAAATGAAACAGAGTCTGATGAGGATGGTTCTTTTACTGTGTCAACCTTATTAAAAAATGAAATAGGGTCTGATGAGGATGGTTTTTTTACTGTGTCAACCTCGATAAAAAATGAAACAGGGTCTCATTGAGGATAATTCTTTTACTATGTCAACCTTGTTAAAAAATGAAACAACTTCTTTTGAGGATAGTTCTTTTATTGTGTCAACCTCGTTAAAAAATGAAAACAACTTCTTTTGAGGATAGTTCTTTTACTGTGTCAACCTCGTTAAAAAATAAAAACAACTTCTTTTGAGGATGCTTCTTTTACTATGTCAACCTCATTAAAAAAAGAAACAAGTGCAAGAGGATAGTTCTTTTACTGTGTCAACCTCATTAAACTAGCATTTGCACTAGATGTTGCAAAGGAAACGCCGTAAGGCATAAATTGAAGAATGCAAATATTTAATTTTTTAAATAAATGAGAAATTTATATTGAAAAATATTAATTAAAGTAACATTTTAAAGCTTAATCCAATTTAAGCCATGAGATGAAAAAGCTAAAACATGGACAGTTGACAGTACTTGGTAGGTCGGGGTGGAAATTTAAGTTTAAATGCATAGCAATGTAAATATTATTATCTCATCTCATTTTATTTTGCAGCATATGTTCGTTTGTAAATTCCATGAATTCCATTGCATATGTTCGTTTGTAAATTCCATGAATTGCATTCCATCGGTAGTCTGAACCAATATTTAACTGTGCATATTGTCATTTTTTGTTTTATGTACATTGTTATTATGAACTTCTCCTTCTCTCAGAGTTTGAAATGGAATTTGTTCGTTCTAATTGCATGCTTCCAAAAAAAATTGATAATTTTAGTAATTTGATTAGAATTACACAAAGGGGTCTTCTCTAGTTATGTAGGATCTTCTCTAGGATGTTATTCCAATATGGAGTTTACTTTATATCACTGTTAATACATTATTAAAAACTATCACTAATTATTTTAATGAAAATATAGAGAAACAATTAATTTCCCCTTCCTGCACCTAAAAAATTATAGAAAGTAATGCATGCATCCCAAAAATTTATGAAAACAAGCATTTCGATTAAAAATGAATGCAATGTAACTAAAAAAACCCTATTTGTCTCATCTCATTTTATTTTGCAGCATATGTTCGTTTGTAAATTCCATGAATTCCATTGCATATGTTCGTTTGTAAAGTCCATGAATTCCATTCCATCGGTTGTCTGAACCAATATTTAACTGTGCATATTATCATTTTTTGTTTTATGTACTTTGTTATTATGAACTTCTCCTTCTCTCAGAGTTTGAAATGGAATTCATTCGTTCTAATTGCATGCTTCCAAAAAAAATTGATAATTTGAGTAATTTGATTAGACTTACACAAAGGGGTCTTCTCTAGTTCTGTAGGATCTTCTCTAGGATGTTATTCCAGTATGGAGTTTACTTTATATCACCATTAATACATTATTAAAAACTATCATTAATTATTTTAATGAAAATATAGAGAAACAATTAATTTCCCCTTCCTGCACCTTAAAAATTATAGAAAGTAATGCATGCATCCCAAAAATTTATGAAAACAAGCATTTCGATTAAAAATGAATGCAATGTAACTAAAAAAACCGTATTTGTCTTTGAACTCATTGGCTTGAGTCTGCTAGTGTTTGTATGTCCCAATTAATGACAGTTGAACCACACTTGTTGGTTCGAAACGCGTCGACAATTGATTTTCCATGTGATTTTCGCCGAAGATTCTCTCTCTAAGTTGAAACTTTTGACAAGAGTTCATCAAACTTGTAATGGAAACAGTCAGCTTGCAATAAAATAATCCAGTTCTAAAATGCAGGGACTAATAATGATTACGCCTGCTTCTGTTTCATCTTTGCCCTTTCTTTATGCCTATGTCACACCCCTATATACAAGGAATAATACAATATACCTGAGATAATTTTTTTATGGTAATTAAATATAAAAGTTCACCCTCTAATTATTCACAACAATACGCATACATTTGGTTTATTTACTGTGTTACAACTAACCATTGTAATTATGCAACAAAACCTTAGCTCTTAACTTCAACGCTGGTTGTGAATCACATAATACACGAGACCCGAGTTTCATTCATTAATAATCTGTAAATGGTTTGATCTTCCGTATAGTGGAGGACAGGTCCTTATCCTCTTTGATTTATTGCCCCACCCCTCTAGCTCGGATTTCAGGTCTTATCTTGAGCTTGGCGTGACCAGGTTACCGCTGTCATACACTTCTCCAGACCAGCAGTGTTAATGCATGCAGTGGTGCTGTCAGTGAACCTCGGGATCATCTGTCTCATCTACGGTGGAGGTTGTCGGTCACTGATTTGACGGCTATGGGATATTCTAAGTGTTTTACCCTCTACAGGGTCTAGCTACGCAGCTCATTCTGCCCATTCCTCCTTGTGCTGGCTCTGCTTCTAGTCCATGGCGGAGGTGCTTATGCTGCGAGCATGTCTCTTGTTGCGGTTGGATCGTTCCGTGAGCTTCTTGAGGGTTCCGCGCTCAAGTTAGGGAGTTCTTGGGAAATTACCCAAGTGAGGTTACCCTGTTTTCTAAATAACGTTGTTGTTAATATCAGCTCAGGAATTGATTTCAGTTTTCTTTTGTGTGCTAATATTTGGAATTATGCTCCGCAGGTTTGGCAAGGGCTCTTCATCGCGTTCAGGGAAAAGCCTCCCGAAGATTTCTACATCATCCTTACGGGGTTTGTGCTTCTGGGGTTTTATCCGGGTAAGCTTGTAAGGCTCCCCTCCTGTCCTAAGTTCTATGGCATCTCCTTCTTGCCTGAGGTGTAATTTCAACGTTTTGGCGTACTGGGTTCTTCTACCAGGGTTTGACTCTTGTTGAAGTTTCACCAGGAACAAAGTTTGTATTTGTTTAAGCAAGACCTATTCCGGCTTTCAAGGAACCTCTGTCTCCTGTTGCGATTGGATCGTTCCATGAGCTGCTTGAGGGTTCTGCGCTCAAGTTAGGGAGTTCTTGGGAAATTACCCAGGTGAGGTTACCCAATTTTCTAAATAACGCTGTTAATGTCAGCTCAGGAATTGATTTCAGTTTTCTTTTGTGTGCTAATATTTGGAATTATGCTCCGTAGGTTTAGCAAGGGCTCTTCACCGCGTTGACGGAAAAGCCTCCTGAAGATTTCTACCTCATCCTTACAGGGCTTGCACTTCTGGGGTTTTATTTGGGTAAGCTTGTAAGGTTCCCCTCCTGTCCTAAGTTTGATGGCATCTCCTTCTTGCCAGAAGTGTAATTCCAGTGTTTTGGTGTACTAGGTTCTCCTACCAGGGTTTGACTCTTGTTGAAGTTTCACCAGGAACGAAGTTTGTATTTGTTTAAGCAAGACCTGTTCTGGCTTGCAAGGAACCTCTGTCTCCTGTTGCGGTTGGATCATTCCGTGAGCTGCTTAAGGGTTCTGCGCTCAAGTTAGGGAGTTCTTGGGAAATTACCCAGGTGAGGTTACCCCATTTTCTAAATAACGTTGTTGTTAATATCAACTCAGGAATTGATTTCAGTTTTCTTTTTTGTGCTAATATTTGGAATTATGCTCCGCAGGTTTGGCAAGGGCTCTTGACCGCATTGAGGGAAAATCCTCTCGAAGATTTCTACCTCATCCTTACGGGGCTTGCGCTTCTAGGGTTTTATCTGGGTAAGCTTGTAAGGCTCCCCTCCTGTCCTAAGTTCGATGGCATCTCCTTCTTGCCTGAGGTGTAATTTCAACGTTTTGGCGTACTGGGTTCTCCTACCAGGGTTTGACTCTTGTTGAAGTTTCACCAGGAACAAAGTTTGTATTTGTTTAAGCAAGACCTGTTCCGGCTTGCAAGGAACCTATGTGATTAATTTTTCGGTATTTCCATTAATACAATATAGGAAATGAAAATTCCAAGAGCATCTAAGAAAAATCCACTATAACTCTATCATATAAATATATTACAGTCCAGTATGGAGTTTACTTTATATCACCATTGATACATTATTAAAAACTATCATTAATTATTTTACTGAAAATATAGAGAAACAATTAATTTCCCCTTATTGCACCTAAAAAATTATAGAAAGTAATGCATGCATACCAAAAATTTATGAAAACAAGCATTTCGATTAAAAATGAATGCAATGTAACTGAAAAAACCCTATTTGTCTTTGAACTCATTGGCTTGAGTCTGCTAGTGTTTGTATGTCCCAATTAATGACAGTTGAAACTTCTGACAAGAGTTCATCAAACTTGTAATGGAAACAGTAAGCTTGCAATAAAATAATCCAGTTCTAAAATGCAGGGACTAATAATGATTACGCCTGCTTCTGTTTCATCTTTGCCCTTTCTTTATGCCTGAGATATGCCTAATTCTAATAATATCTTGTTTACATAATTTTTTATATATAATTTTATTTTCTCCATGTTATTCTGAATATCAAGTATTTTGTGAGGCATTTGAATGGTTTAGTGAAAAATTTGTTTTTCCAGTTATATCTGGAAACTTATATTGTAACTAAAATAGTACTTTGTCGAGGAATCTGAATAGTTTAGTAAACAATTTGTTTTCCAATTGCAACTAAAAATGCAATGGAACTGAAATAACTAAATCTAGTGTTGTGACTCATAAAATAGTTATATCTAATGTCGAGCAGAGTTTCCACCCACAGGTTATTATCATTAGAAGAGCTTGTTACAGTGTAATGGAAATAGTAAGTGAACATAAAACGAATACTGAAGATCTGGAGAAGCCAACAGCGTCTGATGAAGTGACTATGAATGATCGGCTTGTTGATGAGAGCAAGACTGGTGGATTGAGGAACGCAGTGAAGGATTTTCTGTTCCCTGATCTGTTTCGACGATATAGGAATCAATCAAGGATGCGTAAATATATTACTGGTCTTCAGTATGCATTCCCCATCCTCGAATGTTTGCCCACATATTCTTTTGGTCTCTTCAAATCCGATATTATCTATCGCATTACCATTACCAGCTTTGCCATTCCACAGGTATAAGCTACCCAAAGCTCTGGCTTCTCTACTTTGGTACAAGAGATACATATGTCCTAAAGGCATTATAGTATATTCACATTCTCTTAGACAATGTAAGATGTTTCTTAATTTTTTTTATTCATTTGATCTCGGCTTCAAATGAAAATGGTAAACAACTCATAATACATACTAAATCAATGGGATGATACTGCACAGAATTTATAGAAATAAACTGTAAATCTCATTCAAACTCTAGCTTTTTACTGCACGTTAAAAACTCTTCCTCTACAATTAACCAGAGCTCTAGCTTGAAACGCATTGGAAGAAATAGAAACATTGGAAGAAACGAAAACGCCAATGTCTGAAATGTACACCCAGAAAGTTGCATCGTCGTACTTGTCGGGTGTCACAACTCCAGTTTTCTTCCTGCACTCTGCGGCAACTGCTCTCCTCCTGCGCTCCGCGAACACTGCGATGCCAAAAGTAATGAGATACCACGTTGTAATTGGTTATGCCTCCTACGCTCTGCAGCCACTGCTCTCCTCCTGCGCTCTGCAGACACTGCAATGCCAAAAGTAATGAGATACCACGCTGAAATCAGTTATGTTGACCAGTGCGCAAACCATTTCCCAAACGAATTTGTAACCATTTTGTAACCATCCTGATCGAACAGTTGAAACTTTTGCAATCGTCTAACATAGGATCCTATGGCATACGAGGATGACAGGTGGGCAGAGAGGGGAGTTCATTTAAGAGGGAATGCCTTACGGCATAAAAAATAATAATGAGAAATTATAAATGAATGTTATAAATAATAATGACCAATTTATTGTGGAGGAACTTATTATAATTGGAATAATCTCAAATCCCTGGAAACTTGGTGGGATTTTTTAAATTTATTAAAAGTAATGGACCATTTTGCTAAATTATATTTTCTTATATATAAATAAATATTATAAATAATAATGAGGAACTAAGACTTTTGTGATCCATGATGTAGAGAATAGTCTTTCGGATTAATCACATGTAAGGATTGGGTTGAAGTTTCAAACCAACTAATGTTGTTCATCCTCAGGACAAGGTGAGAAACCAATGAATCTGAGAGAATTAATAGCAGGGATGCATCAATGTTCAGGGTAAGCCGTTCAAAAAATAGCCGTTGGTGAAGAATTATTAAGTGATAAGAAGTTTATTAAAATAACAATTATTTAGTTAGAAAATAGCCGATATGTAATAATTAATTATTTCATATCGAAAATGTAAATAAAATAATATTATTAGGGTTGACCTATTCAATGTGAGTTAGGTAAAAGATATAATAATCTAAAAATTAATTAATATATTTATCGATTAAAATGACAATTATTTTATATAATATTAATATTATTTAAATAATAATATTAGGTTGAAGATAAGTTGTTATGAATGAATTGGTTAGTGATAATATTAAAAAATATAATTTATTTACCAATTCAAATAATAATATTATCATTCTAAAAAATAAAATAATTCATATGACATTATTAGGGATGACTTGTTCAATGTGAGTTAGGGATGTCATTAAACTACATCCCCAATAGCCTTCATTATTTTGTTCAATTTTGAAGCCCCTTTCTAAATCTGCAACATGTCCATGTTCTCTGCCTGCATCATAAAATGGGTGCTCATCAGGAAACACAAAGGGGCCTTTCTTTAAGTTGAATACAATGAACTCATAGAGATTGCATGATGAAAGATTAATTGTTCGTCAAAATAAAAGATATGAGATTCACAATCAGATTCTTCATTATGTTCACATTCACTAGCAAGACAACCCTAAGAGCTTCCTCCTGGATCTGGCACATTATTGTCTTCGAGATGGTGAGGGATAGTTTCTTGTAGAACATTTATCCCTAGAGCAAACAACATTGTTTAGTCCCAATTTTGGGCCTATGTTATCCTTCAGAGTAGTAGATTTATCACAAGGAAGTTTTCCAATAGTCTCCTTCAAGGTGAGCAAGAAGACCTTCCTTTTCTAAGCCTGCCAATAAGTGTTGGTGGGTGTCTCCAAAATATGCATTTCCGGGCCCCAACATTTGAGAAAACATTCAAAGAGAGCTAGCATAGAAGATATGCTCTTCAAGATGCATAAGTGCTTGAACCCATCTTTATGCTTGTACTCCAAACAAAGAAGAAATAATTTTATGATGGCATCTTCATGTCTTTCCTTAAATTTTGAAATAGACCTCATAAATGTCAAGAAATAATTTTATGATGGCATCTTCATGTCTTTCCTTCAATTTTGAAATAGAACTCATAAATGCTAAGACATGTAGAACATCGCAAAAGAATCACCATTGAAATTTAGAGGCTTCTTATCATTTTTTGGAAGAGGCTTATTTGGTATCGAGGGATATTCTCAATGTCCAACAAAAAAAACAATTCATGCAAATCTTGAGGGGCTATCTTTCACCCATACAATTTCCACCATGAAAATTTAAATTTTATAATAAATACAATTTGTACCTTTTAACAATGGAGTTGCCATGGTGACTAATCAACACATTCACAATGGTGCCAGGACTTATTGGCAGCCCTACAAAAGGAGGACTGATTATGACAAAGATGTAGTTATAGAAAAAGATCTTGTTCCACTCCTTGAAGATAGTGATGCCAACAATGAAGAGCATTTTCAGGACAACCCTAAATTTAAAGATAGTTTTGTTGCTGGTTCCATTGAAGAAAGTACCACAAATCCAGAAGAGGATAGTTTTGAGGATACTATGTTTTGATGGGCCACCATTTTTTTATGACAAGCATCATTATAAGGGGTATTTCTTGACAGACTTCATGTGATAGATTGTAGCCTAGGTCCCCTGAGAACTGTTGGCAGCTCTAAATTATTTAATATCCCCAACTGATAACAAAAAAATAATAAATAAATAAATAGACAACATATGGTATTCGCCCAAAGGAACTAAACGCCCTGGTATTTGCCAGTAGTTTTCAAGGGCTTTAAAATGAGGAAGGAGTGCAAGGGCTTTAAAAGGAGGAAGGAAATCAAGAATTTTGAAGCTCCTTTCCAAATCTGCAACATGTCCATGTTCTCTGCCTGCATCATAAAACGGGTGCTCATCAGGAAACACAAAGGGGCCTTTCTTTAAGTTGAATACAATGAACTCATAGAGATTGCATGATGAAAGATTAATTGTCCGTCAAAACAAAAGATATGAGATTCACAATCAGATTCTTCATTATGTTCACATTCAATAGCAAGACAACCCTAATAGCTTCCTCCTAGATCTAGCACATTATTGTCTTCAAGATGGTGAGGGATAGTTTCTTGTAGAATATTTATCCCTAGAGCAAACAACATTGTTCAGTCCCAATTTTGGGCCTATGTTATCCTTCAAAGTAGTAGATTTATCACAAGGAGGTTTTCCAATAGTCTCCTTCAAGGTGAGCAAGAAGACCTTCCTTTTCTAGGCCTGCCAATAAGTGTTGGTGGGTGTCTCCAAAATATGCATTTCCGGACCCCAACATTTGAGAAAACATTCAATGAGAGCTATCATAGAAGATATGCTCTTCAAGATGCATAAGTGCTTGAACCCGTCTTTCTGCTTGTACTCCAAACAAAGAAGAAATAATTTTATGATGGCATCTTCATGTCTTTCCTTAAATTTTGAAATAGACCTCATAAACGTCAAGAAATAATTTTATGATGGCATCTTCATGTCTTTCCTTCAATTTTGAAATAGAACTCATAAATGATAAGACATGTAAAACATCGCAAAAGAATCACCATTGAAATTTAGAGGCTTCTTATCATTTTTTGGAAGAGGCTTATTTGGTATCGAGGGATATTCTCAATGTCCAACAAAAAAAAACAATTCATGCAAATCCTGAGGGGCTATCTTTCAATCATACAATTTCCACCAAGAAAATTTAAATTTTATAATAAATACAATTTGTACCTTTTAACAATGGAGTTGCCATGGTGACTAATCAACACATATACAATGGTGCCAGGACTTATTGGCAGCCCTACAAAAGGAGGACTGATTATGACAAAGATGTAGTTATAGAAAAAGATCTTGTTCCACTCCTTGAAGATAGTGATGCCAACAATGAAGAGCATTTTCAGGACAACCCTAAATTTAAAGATAGTTTTGTTGCTGGTTCCATTGAAGAAAGTACCACAAATCCAAAAGAGGATAATTTTGAGGATACTATGTTTTGATGGGCCACCATTTTTTTATGACAAGCATCATTACAAGGGGTATTTCTTGACAGACTTCATGTGATAGATTGTAGCCTAGGTCCCCTGAGAACTGTTGGCAGCTCTAAATTATTTAATATCCCCAATTGATAACAAAAAAAAAAAAATAGACAACATATGGTATTTGCCCAAAGGAACTAAACGCCCTAGTATTTGCCAGTAGTTTTCAAGGGCTTTAAAATGAGGAAGGAGTGTAAGGGCTTTAAATGGAGGAAGGAAATCAAGAAGGGAATGGGAAGAATTTTGAATCTTTCTCTAGTGATTTTGATCCAGAGCTTAGGAAAGCTTTTCGCCTTTGAGAATTTTAGGCGAGATCCTCTCACTAAATTCGAGGAGAGCCAGTCCCACCCTAGCCAGCAACCCGCAACCCAAGCCAGTGTCACCCTTGCCAGCAACCCGCAACCCATTGCTGGTGCAATTTTAATCTTCTCTGGGAAAGGGGTTTCGTGGGGATTGTTTCTGGGAACAAATTCTTGTGTTATTGCAGGTCTCATATCATCTTGGGACTAGTATTGCAAACGCTGCATAAATTTTCCACAGAGATCGCATCTGGCGGAGGAATCACGAGGTGGCTGCCAACAATTAGGGCGGTATATTGCCCATCTCCAGATCGAGAAAAGAGAACCATCGCGCGGGGTCTGAGGACAAGGAATTCGTGGAGGTGAAGCGTGGCACAAGAGATAGGGAGCATTGGGATAGACACAGGTTGCATACTCTGATCCCACGGCTGGAACGCGTCCTCACACCCGGCAAGAGGCAAGTTTACTGATTGGCGTAAGCACGGGACGTTGAGGTGGCCTTGAGGGCGAAGGCATAGTAACACAAGCATCGATCGCAGGCATGGGACAAATCGCTATTCAGCAGTAAGTATATTCGAGGCATGGTGTTGACCAGTGGATAAATTATGGGTGCACATATTCTTTGGGGTTTGCATTCAAACAAGTTCATAAAGCTTGACATAGCAAATGAAGAAAGGGTATCCAAAATTCTGATGTATCAAAGTTCTGTTGACAATTGGAACACCCCCCAATCTAGAGGACGAAGGTGATACAATTGCCATATGTGATAGATCCTTGAGTATGTGTGATCTCCCTCCCAATCACAATATTGGTAATGCAAAATCTGAGCAGTTAGGTAAGGATAATGGTGATACAAACCAGAGATATCAACTTCATGCCAATTTTTCAATCCATTTGGAAACTATGGGCGTAGGTTTAAATCATCCACAATCCCAAAAATTGCAACAACAAAGATATTGAAAAAATCTTGAAAAATTGCAATAGCAAAGATATTGAAAAATGCTTGTTTTAAAAAAAACGGGGAATGATGAGTACATTGATAAGCCAAAATATATATTCGTCACAAACTATCATATAAAAATGGAAAGGTAGTCATATTATGAAATATGAAAACATAGAAAAAAACAACATAGCACCACTAATTTTCCATGGGTTCACAGCTCGTTCCGTCGGTGGCCTTTATGTGGTGGCGTAAAACATTTGACACAACTCTGATCCTTTTTTCCCTGCATTTCCATTTTTTAAAATGGCTGTAATATGAAAGGCAAGGGATGTAAAATTTGAATTGATAATAACCATCGACATACATAATTCCTATCTAGAGGTTGTTCGTCCCGAATGGAAGTCATGTTTTGGTTGCTGTGGCTCCTGAGTTTGTTGTGTTCATTGCCCACTTAGACACTGCAACTGTTATGGCTTTGTACAAAGAATCCCCTTCTTTCAACGCACTCACGGCGGCCTCCTTCAATTCTTTCACTCTCGCCCTTACCCTCATCCCGCCTTCTCCTTCCATCAACTCCCTAACAACTCTCTCCACTTCTCCTCTCTTTACGAAATCATCGCTTTCCATCTTTGCTGGGATCCCCACTTTAAACTCATCAACCAGTAGAAGCCTGTTCATCCTCTGTTCCGCAAAAAGAGGCCAACAGATCATGGGCACTCCATGTGAGATGCTCTCCAGTGTAGAATTCCAACCGCAATGAAAAAGGAAACCGCCGGTGGATGGGTGAGAGAGAACAGGAATCTGAGGCGCCCATGAAGCAACAACAAGTCCTCGGTCCTGGGTTCGGCTCTCGAATCCCTCGGGTAAGAGTTGAGAAATCTCTATTTCCTCGATAGACAGAAAGCTGCTCGACGGACTGCACAGCACCCACAAGAAGCGATGGCCACTTGCTTCCAATCCCAAGGCGATTTCGATCACCTGAGCCCTTGGGAGACCGGTTCCGCTTCCGAAAGAAACGAAGAGAACCGACGAAGGCGGCTGCTTATCTAACCACTCGAGGCAATCCGCCCCTCCATCTTCGACAGGTTTGTCATTTTGTAACCATCCTGATCGAACGGTTGAAACTTTTGCAATCGTCTAACATAGGATCCTATGGCGTACGAGGATGACAGGTGGGCAGAGAGGGGAGTTCATTTAAGAGGGAACGCCTTACGGCGTAAAAATGAAACAAATACTTTTGAGGATAGTTCTTTTACTGTGTCAACCTTATTAAAAAATGAAACATATGCTTATGAGGATAGTTCTTTTACTATGTCAATCATGTTAAAAAATGAAACATATACTTTTGAGGATAGTTCTTTTACTGTGTCAAACTCGTTAAAAAATGAAACAACTCTTCATGAGCATAGTCCTTTTCCTTTATCAAGCTCGTTAAAAAATGAAACAAATCCTCCCCTATTTGACTTGAGTCTTTAAATAGATCTCATAAATTTTAAGTTGAGTCTTTTTGATCTCGTAAACAAGCCTTCATTTCATCCACCTATTAGCAACTTGTAATCTACTCACGTGAATGAAATGAAGTTTGTGGGGGCATGTTCCCTTGCAGTGATTATGCTGGGGGCAAGAAAACTTATCTCAAGCACAATTTTCTTTGTTTCAACTTGTGTAAAAATGAAACCTATCTGGAGTCCATTTCGGTTATTATTTTCAAGACTTGTTAAAGTCATGAAAATCCCGAGCTTCTTTTTCTATCTTTTCATGCTCGTAAAACATACATGAAATTGCGAGTTATTTATGTCTTTTCCTGCTCGTTAATTAAATTGAAAGTCAGTAAGATGAGTATATTTTTATCACTTTTTCGAACTCGTTAAAACTTATGAAAAAGAGAAACCACGGAGTCCTCTTTTAAGCCCTTTTTTAGACTCTTAAAACATGAAAAGATCATCGAGTACTTGATTGCTCGAACTCGTAAAAGTAAATGAACAACTGTCCACTCAGTATAAGTTTACCCCTTTTACGGACTAAGCCATGAATATTTACGAAAAAAGGTATACATTGACTAATTATGGTCAATAGAGTATTCTCTTGTATTATTTTATCCTTTTTCGGACTTGAGAAACTAAACGTACAAAAAGAACATGATGGAGTTTAGTTATGTTTTTCTTCTGACTCCCTAAAACTAAAAAACATGGAGTTTTACTTTTTCCGGGCTCGTAAAAATTTTTACGGTAAAAGAACTGAATGAGTTTCCTTTTTGTGTCTTTTTCAAATTATTAAAAGAAAATGACATCAAGTTACTCCTTTACTGGACTCGTAAAAAATAAATAGTACAGGATTCGTTAAGCATGACAAGATCGAACCATTCCTTCATAGGATTCATTAAAAATACTAGAATGGACTCGTCCAAAGGATGAGCTTATAGGACAAGCATATCTTATCATCCTCAAGCTTGTAAGAAATAAAGAGGGAAATTGGGAAAAGGTGTCCATTTTACATTTTATCATAAAGCCAGTGTATCGGTCTTGAACACGACACTTTGTCACATTTATTTTCCGGGTTAGGAAATCCATTTGTCTTACAGTTAATCAAACCTCATTGAAAGTTTTCATGGTTTTGGGTATTATCGTTAAGTCAAACATTGCCAAGTCAATTGTCTTATCGTTATGTGTTCAAGAGAAGTTCAACCTTAGTTCAGGTTCCTTTGCAAATTTTAGCCTTCAATCACGTCAGTCGTCCCTGAGTCAGTGCTTGCAAACTATTTTCAAAAACTTGACATTGTGTTTCGTGTCATAGGCTTTCCTACGACGGGTCGCTTCCTATCGACTTCAGCTTAGTATCTAGGAAGTTGATCTAAAAATCTTCAATACCTTGAAGCCTGCATGCCTTAATGACAAGTTTCTCACCTTCGATGATAAGTTCTCATCATTGGCCTTCGATCGAATGATTCTATGAGTGTTCAACTTCGGATCACTTATTCACACTTCATATATTGTACTAAGAGTACCTTGAAATCCATTGTCGTTATTGGTGGTTTCTCTTGCACTTGTTAACAATTCACGTCATTGACTAGTAATCAAAGTGGTTTTTGCCATGTTCAACTTCGAAACGTTCACTCGCATGGTTAGATTCGTACAATGGATGGGGAGATGAAGATCAAGACCCTAGATCTAGTTTCATCAATCCATGTTGCGAGGAGATTTATATTCATGATTATGTAGAAAAATTCATGACAGATGGATGCGCCCATATTGCATCTACTATCTATATTATTTTTGGTTTTTTCATACTTATTCGTTGAGTTAGCTTTACTCTGAGTATGGGAATGTCTACATGAACGATGATTATTTATATACATTTGCATTGTAATCCTTGAATGTTCCCTACAGGTTTCCAACCATTGTCTCTAATATGATCCTTTATATGATAAAGCGCTTAAATCTTTTAAAACTTATTTCATAGACTTCGCACTTTAGGGGGCAATCTGTTACACATCAATTTGTCGCCATGACACCTGATCAGTTTATGGGTCTTTTTACCATCCATGAACATTCTTGATCGAACTCCCTTAGAAGTCCAACAACCAAAAATATCTTGAAGGAGATGGGAAATTTGGAAAAATAGACGCTTCACCTTGTTCAGTATCACTTGCGCTGATTTTCCTAGATATTCTTGTGCATTCGCTCGAATTAACTTTGGAAACAGCGCAAAACTGCGCTCTGTCTGCCACTATAGCCTGCACAGGTGAATCAAAGAAAGTAAAAATAAAAAAGTACATTCTAGAAGCATAGTTGGTCGAATATTTCCCAACTGAAAGCTTCCAAATGATGACTATTCAAGCTATAACTCTCAGATGATGCATCTTAATCCCTTTCCTCAAGGAAACCTAATCCCTCAATTAAGGGATCTCACCCTCCTCTTTTGGATCTAAAACTTCTTCCTCTTAGCCTATAAAATGACTAGAGGGTAGAAGGATTAAGGAGGTTAGAACTAAGAGAAGAAAAAACTTATGCTGCTAGTTTGAGATTGGAAATCTTATCATCTAAGGAGGAGATTGAAGGAATTTGGGAGGAACCTCACAACATCTAGGTGAAGGTTGTATGACTCTTCTTTATCTTTAATTAATACAAATGAACACCTTTCCCCGTTGAATTGTCTTATTGGAATTATGAAAGGTTTATAATTGTTTAAAGTGTTTATTAAGGCAAATTCAATTCCTAATATCCTTGATCATTAGGTTAAGTTTGTTTGGATTATTACATCGCATATGCTTTTGATCCTTTTCTTGTTTATGGTTGCAGATCTTGTCAAGCATTGAGGAATTGCATCAAGTCACGACAAGGGATCTTCATCGAGCATTTCGTGAAATAGGTAAGAGGCTTATCCATCGGCTTTAATACTTATAATTCAAATGAGTCCAACTTAGGGAAAGATTTAGTTCAATTATCTGTTTGTTTCTAGTTTCCGTCAAGGATCTAGGGAGATCGCTCTTGTCCGCAAAATAGATTTGTTCACTGTAACAAATACAAAGAGTATATTGTTTTCCTACATGTGTTATGTTATGTTTATATACATGTTTCAATGTTATGTTGATCCATTGAATAAAGTGATTAGATAATGCTACATAGATGTCATATATCTTTGGCTTGTGTTGTTTGTTTGTGCCGGTTCTAATTATAGCAATTGAAGCTACGATTAGAGCTTAAAAGCCAATAGGAGAGAAGACTTTGCGACGGATCACAAATAAGTATCTTTCAATTCTCCGATTCTTCTAAGGAAAACTTTATAGTCTTTCATTTATGTTGTTCTTGACTAGGCCACTAGGTCTAGGGAAGATACTTTTATCTGCAGTCCTTGATTCCACATAACAAGTAATATGTGAAATCTTAGGTCATGCCAACGAATAAGATAAAATTTTGAGGCCATATTGTGCCTTGATA
Source organism: Pinus tabuliformis (assembly GCA_031772625.1). Lineage (NCBI taxonomy): Eukaryota > Viridiplantae > Streptophyta > Pinopsida > Pinales > Pinaceae > Pinus > Pinus tabuliformis. Next base: position 114,938,716 of record CM062804.1, read on the forward strand.
GTCATTGTAACATAGATATTTTGCCTACAAATGTTTGACTCCAAAAACTCATTCATGACATTTATTTATGGATATAGATATTTAACATTTATTTGTACATTGATTTCAACATTTTTTTGGTATCCTAGAGGAACCCAATAGCCTGCCTGACATGTAACTACTAGTAAACCTCTTGGGGTCTACGACATGTACTCCTCTCCATAAACTGGGTCACAATCGGGGGGATTTGAACCTTGGATCTCTTAGTTTTCAAATATTTCACATTACTTCGATCACCATTTGAGTTGGCCTCATGGGACTACATTGATTTCAACATTAAACTAATGTAATGAAGTTGTTAATGTGAAAAGTGTCATGGTTGTTAGTAATACATGAAAGTTTGGGCCATGCCAATGAATATAAGAAAAATTTGGGGTCATATTGTGCCTTGATGCCCATTGTAACATAAATATTGTGCCTACAAATGTTTGACTCCAAAAACTCATTCATGACATTTATTTATGGATACAAATATTTAACATTTATTTGTACATTGATTTCAACATTGAACTAATGTAATCCTTCTCACAATGAATTAATCTAAGCATCAAAATCTTGAGTTCCTTCTTTAAGTGGATTAATTTCAATGTAGAGTTGTTATGTGTAATTTTAGATTGCATTTTTTTTGTAAAGTAAATATTTTATATTCCTTCCAATTAGAAATATACATGTATGACTTCAAAATTCTATTGTGGTATACCACTAGGGAAACGAGACTAGATACTGAACTTCATTGTTTTGGTATCCCAAAAGCAAAAGTTCTGAGTAAATTCATGATAACAAAAGAAATGAGTTTAATTGTTGGGCCTCTAGGGCCATTCTTGAACATTTTTTTTTGAAATTCAACATAAAATTTGAAAAACTAAAATTCTGCATGACAATCAACTAGACCTCTTGAATTTGTGGCTTCAACTTGAATGGGATGCTTGTTGCTTCTTGGGAAGCAACTAGGATTAGGAGGGATGCCCAATTTATTCTCTATATACCTAAGCCTTTGATCCATTGCTATCATGTGCCTCTACATATGATTCAAGGTTAGGAGGATGTCCTCCTTGATCTTATTTCTATCAATAAGAACTATGCTAAGAAGAAATTTCAAGTGCCAATAAATGTGTAAGTGCACATGTATTGGTTGTAGTGGCCTCTAGTGTGCCCTACATCCAGAACCCAACCTTCCACCTCCATTAGAACCTATGTGTCCATGAGACTATGACTTTCATTAGCTAATTATTATTCTACTTAAGCAATTTCCTCTTGAACTGACTAAGGGGTGACTTTTTGGTATCTAGTTGTCAAGCTCTCGACCTGCACTTGAGCTCTCGTATGACCCCGTTCCTGGTAATATGTAGCACCTCATCATATCCTTTAATCTTGCTAATGGGGCATAATTCCTAGTAGCTGAGAGAGTGGGTTAGAGGTATTGACCAATTGCCACCTAAAGTATCAAATGACTAGTGGAATTTTCTCACAAAAGTTGACAAGTCTGACACTAACATGGACATTAGTCATGTCCCCCGAATTTCATTCCAAACTAGTCACCTTGGGAAAATCATCATAACTTTCTCTCTGAGCATCAGTTTGAAATTTCGTAAGAAGTTATAGAAAGAGGACTTCCTGTAGTTTTTTGTATATCAGTTTCAGGTACTAAGGTCAAAACAGTGACACGTGGCACTTCATACAAGTTCACTCTTCTGAAAAGGTCTATAATGAGGTCATCATGGGAGATTTGACATAACACTTTCTTGCAGAATCCAATCTTGATCAAACTTGTGGCATTAGAAAGCGAACACAGAGAGATACCATAGGAAGAAATTTCAGAACTTGGAGATATGAAATTACAGAGTTACATTCGTTTCAAGATCGATCCCCTAAAATCAAGAAAAGGCGATATGAGGAAGTTTGATGGCAAGGATCCGGTAAATTGGATACTTCAGATGGAGCAATATTTTGATCTACATGGTGTACCACTATTACAAAAGGTATGTATTGCATCTTCATATTTAGAACCAGATCAATTTTTATGGTATAAAGGGCTTTTTTCTCGTAAACAGCTTGTTACGTGGTCAATTTTCACAGAGGAAATGATAACACATTATGAGGATACAAAGAGTAACAACTTCTTTAGAGCCACACCATAACAATTGGAAGAAAAAAAGAGAAAAAGGGCTTTGTTACAAAGTGGAAAGCAAAATCATGGCAACAAGGAAGTCTACCCCTCACAACTATAAAGATGGAAGTGTTGTTTCTCCTAGCCTTCCACAACCTACAAGGGTTACACCACAACAATTGGAAGAAAAAAGAGAAAAAGGGCTTTGTTACAATTGTGATAACAAATACATTAAAGGTCATAAGTGTGTTGAGAAGAAATTATTTTACATTGATTGTGGAGAGGAAGAAGAAAAAGGTTCAAGAAGTGAGAGACCACATCAAGAAAGAAGAAATGAATCTGACCATATCTTGTAATGCATTCGCCGGAATTACCACTCCTCAAACTATTAAGATAGAAGGACATATCAAGAAGAAAAATGTTCAAGAAGTGAAAGATCACATCAAGCATCAAGAAATGAATCTGACCATATCTTGTAATGCATTGGAAGAAATTACCACTCCTCAAACTCTCAAGATAGAAGGACATATCAAGAAGAAAAAGATTCAAGCATTGAAATATCACATTGAGCATCAACAACAAGTTCTCCAACTTTTAAAGGATAACGCCGCTTTGTTGCAGAATCGAATGAAACCACAGGCATATCAATAGCGTAGTGAAAGAAATTTTGATGTAGGAGATTGGGTATTTTTATGTCTACATCTCAAGAAAGCTAGTTATGAGAAGGAAATGTTGGAAATACTACATGCACTTAAGAAATGGTGACCTTACCCAATGGGGATACACTTCAAGGTAAAAATGGATCATGATAGTATTAAATACTTTTTAGAACAAATATTATCCTCTGAAGAGAAACAAAAATGGGTCACAAAGATGTTGGGTTATGACTTTGAAATCATCTACAAAAAAGGGAAGAAAAATGTTGTGGCAGATGCACTCTCAAGAAAGGATGAGGATGTGGATGCATTGTTGTCCGCCATTTCTATTATCCAACCAGATTGGATAAACGAAGCAAGGTATGAATGGATGAAGGACGAAGAAGTGTGGCCACTCATTCAAAATTTGCAGAAGATCCCAGTTCAAACAATATTGCCAGAACTTGATGAGGAAGGAAAAATCATTTAGAGCCTCGAGTAGTCACAGAAACAAGAACCCGACAGCTACGAAATCGATCAATTTCAGAGTATCTCATCAAGTGGAAGAACTTACACACTGAAGATTCCACATGGAGGACAAGAATTTTATACAGAAGCAACAAGAACTACTCAAGCATTGAGGACAACACTTTTTGAAGGAGAGGAGCATGTTAGGTCCCTATACTACTAGTCTAACCCCTTATTGTTATTAGTACAACCCCCTTATTGTATTGTTGTGCCCATGTAATCCCCATATTGTTATTATTGTGCCCCATAGAAGCTCACTATTGTTATTATTGTGCCCTTACATTATTATTGTTATGTCGGCTCTGATTATATTATGACCCCTTAAACTCCTATATATAGAAAGGAGGTCTTGTCATTTGTATCATCCAAGAATTGTTCATTTGTGTAATGTAAAGGAGGTTGCCCCCTCAAAGAGGCTGAATTCTAAGGCATTGATCTATCTTTTCTATCTTTTTGTGAGTTGGTTTCCTAACATTAATGTAATGAGTAGTGATGTTCCTTCTTACAATGCATTGAATTCAATGCTTCTTCTATGTTATGCGGTATACATCTAGAGTAAAATATTGAACAAAACAAAATCATGTCTCCTAATAGTGTTTATATTAAAAAAAAAAGAAGGATAGTGCAAGAATGTGTGATGAGTCATAGAGGGAATGAACCCCATGAACAAATGGAAGAATGAAGAAAACGATATTACAAACAACACAACTTACAAAGAAGGAATGAGTCAAAACATATCACTCTTTTACAAGGGCGTGAACAAAGTAAACAAAATACCAAACTAAAGAATGTTCAATGCGAGGAACAAAGGTATATAATTTTGGAATATTTATTGGGAATTGTGGTTGCCAAGACATATTACTTGATTGGAGTCATCCGACATGTTCTTGCGATTGAGTATTTTCCATAGAGAATCCACTTTCTTTTTAAAGTCCCAACTAGTGTTGCAACGATTGATATATCTACATCAAAAATGAACTTTATGCTTTATATACTAATGAGGGACATGACTAATTTACAAGTGTTGCATTTGATTAGCTTACAATAGGTGACAAGGCATACCAAATATATCCTTATTGAAGAGAGTAGTTTTAGATTTTTAGAGTAACAAAATTGATGCTTGACTTCACCAAGATTTTCTTGAAACTTCATTTCTTGCCTTTGGAGTGGGGTTAATTATATTGGTTAGTGATTCGGGACAATTTTTTGATCATGAATATAGTTTTAACCAAACTTCCTATGATTGGAATTAGCTTAGATCCATCTTAACCCCATAAATAGGAAGCATTCAAAGGGACCAAATATCTTAAGGTGCAAACATTTACCTTAAGGAATTTGACCCTTCTTAATGCTTGATCAATTCAAGGTTAATATGGATCCAAGTTGCTGTATATAAAATTGCATAAATAGGTTGGCATATACTCCTATAAAAATTAAGATCATTAACCTTTTAGTTATGAGTAACATAAATAAAGTTGATTTTTATATATTACTAAAATGCATTGATTCTTCCACCACTTTGAGGTCATGATATATGATGTCAAAAATAAATTTCTAAAACTACATAGGTTAGTTTTCTAAACTTGGACACATATATAAATGCAAGTAATCCATAACTTGGAGAAGTTCTTCCTCACTAATTGGCTCCATATGATTGGTGTTTTCATCCTCGTTCACTGTTATTCTAAGGTAACTTAAGAGGTCTAAAATTTTTGTGACAGACTCTACTCTTTCCTCCTTTATCCAATCAAATAATGGATAACTTCCTTTGATGTACCTTTGAAATTATTGCATTCTTTACCTGAAGTGCCCTCACTTACTAATTGGTATTTTAGGGCTTTCCATGAACAAATTGTTTATGAAGAAACTTTGTGCCAAAATCCCCTTCCATTAACCATTTTTCTTAGGTTTTTTTTCTACCACTGTGCTTCCTCCCATGCCATTATCATGTGTCTTTTCATCTCTAATGTGTTCAATTTTGTTAATTTCTTAGAGGACTTTTGCAAGCCATCAAATTTTTCTAGCATGTTTTAAATTTTCTGTAATGTTGAGAGTAAACTTGCTTCCTTCTAATACAATAAACTAAGACTCCATACAATACAAATACCTCTTGAGTGACCTTTTGAACATATTGCATAATAATTCCAATCGAGCAATAATTATGTCCATATGTTTAGGAAAGTTGCTTCTTCCAACATTTTACCTTGGAACATGCGAATATTTGGCTTAAGGATTGAAATCAACCTCTTGATCAATGTCTTTTTAACCAGGCCATTAATTTCCCTAATTTCACAGGATATTAAAAATCACAAGGGATCCCCTTTTTTGGGGTTTTCATTGCTCTAAGAACCCATTTGATAGTTAGCTAAGGATCCACTTGTATTTCCCTATTCACTTGTTATTTATCTTTAACAATGTTCCTTTTCCTCAAGGATTTTGAAACCAATTAGACCATACCCCAATGAAATCATGTTGCAACTCCTTGAAAATCTCTCAAGCTACAAATATTTTATGATATCTACCTTAAGTGCTCATACAAGAGTTCTCATTTTTTTACTATGGGGTCAAAGATATGGAGTGGTAAGGAACATATTTTCAAGAAAAGTTAACGTGGATGAAAGGATGTTTTCCTTTGATTGATTTGAGTAGCATGCATAATTTTCCTTTAGCTAGTAAGGCACCCTAGACTAAGCTAAAGCTTCTTTGAAATTGTCTTAGTGGATGTTTGGCTACTTTTTTTAGTATAAAGCATCTCTTTTCACATACTTGTTTGCAATTTAATGCCTCAAGCTTTGAGGTTTTTCCAAATCCTCCATTTTTTATTACTTTTATTGTCTTGGAAATAAATTAAAAGGAAGTTCTAACGTTTCCATATGTGCCATTTATCTTATGCCTTTTGTCATTTGTCTTTCCTCAACTATTTTTTTTAGCATAAACTCTACAAATATACATGGCAACGATAATGTATACACTTGAGTAGAATGTTTTCATAATCCAATACCTACCGAATATCTCTATCACCCCCTTCTAGATTGATATGATCCAGTAAAACTTCATCTATGTCCATTTCCATGCATATTATCTCCATTAAACAATATGAAGAATTAAAGTTCTCCATATCTATTTTTAGATTCAATAAACTAATGTAGTTCCTTGTGATCTTCAATGAAGCTCTATATTCTACAACATAGTTGGTAAGTAATGGATATTGACCCATAATGGGTATTTTATACTCTCTCTTTCATTGAATTGCAGCAAGGGGTCTATATAAATACATATAGGTTAGAGTATCCCAAGAACTAAGGGAATCCATTCAAAATTATTCATCCATCATTTTATAATCTAAGCAAGAAAATAATGAAAAATATTTAGTCCCATCAATGGGATAGGGATGTACATAAGAATTTTACTCCATTAATTATCAATCGAGACCCTCAAACTTCTTTGTGGATAAAATTTGGCTTGGAAATTACTTATCAATGCCTCTCTTAGTATTCCTAAACTAATTTAAAATAATGAGCTTGATCCTAACTCCATCCTCACCATTCCTTCTTGTTTTTTTAGAGAGACCTTTTTGTTTTTTCACTTCTTCCATTATGGAAGATTTTATTCTTATTGTCGAGTCTATGCATTTCCTTAATCTATATCTCATCTATTATATATGTGATTCTTATTTGATTGTCCTTTATATCTTTGCCCTATATCAAATGTCTGCACAATAATTGCCAAAGAGGATTTCAAATTCAACCATGCACTTTCTCCATTATTAATCAAACTAGGTCATTCCATGATTGAAATAGATCTGACACGTTCTAGCGGGTACATACAAATTTTTGCACATCTAAAGTTTTGATGCTCTCGCAAGGATCGATTATCCTTGATTTTAAGTGCTCATAAGAGATATCCTCTAATATGGAAGCCTTTCTTGATGTGCCTCGTAAAGAAGAAGCATTATGTGTGATTAATACCAACTAATCTCTACTTGATTCAAGGAGATTCCCGATAGTGTGTTTCAACTTACCTTCAAAATAGTTGCTTTGAAATCAATTGACCTAACTCAAGGTATATTTTAGGGTTATGTTGTGGTAAATAAATAACCCTCATTTTATTTTACTATCATAATAATAACGGGGACCCTTTAAATTTTTGAAATTTGAATGCGCTTTCAAATTCTCTTTAAAAATCCATAAAAAAAATCATTTGATATTTTTATGTATAATTTTTTTTTCCCAAGGAAAAATCGTAATCTTTCATTAGATTTGAAAAATTACATATAGTAGATGCTTGACAGCATATGCATCAATTGTCTCTGTCAAATATGTCAAAATAACCATCAAAAACCATTCCTGTAATGGTTGAAAAAAGAAACATAATCACCACGCAGGGTGATAGCCAGAGTGTGTCTAATATGTATGTTCAAAAACTGTGAGATCTAGAATATGTACACCACGCAGGGTGACCTCATAAATAAACTATGATATAAATAGTATAATATATAACCGAGAACTTCCAGCAAAAATTTAGGTTCCATCCACCCGATGATATGCCTGATCTATGTATGGCCTGTGATAATATTGGTACTGTGCAGTACCCCTCTGCTCATGTATCATCCACTGTCCTCTGGGAAGTAGCGTGGCCTCCTTGGAAAGGTTGTCAGCGCTGTCATTATGCTCCCTATAAATATGATGACATATGATGGAATTAAATTGTGATTTGAAAATATTCACTTCATCCAAAATGTTTCTAAGTGTGTGTGCATGGCAGATCATGATATTATTGAACCAATTAATAATAATTTTGGAGTCTCCGAAAATTTGTATGTTTCTGCAATCATGGCTAAGAGAGAAATGTAATAAATGGCGAAGGGTGATAAGTTCTGCAAAATTGTTTGTTCCTTCGCCCAGTCCCAGCTTGACCCTGTAATAATGATGTTCTGAGAGGTAAAGCAGAAAGCCACCCCCACACCCATGTTGTTGTGCGGCTCCGTCGAAGAAAGCCCATGGGATGGAATGGTCAATGAGTTCGGGTGCTAGTGGTCTGCGAGGACACGGCTTTATATATTCGGGGAGCTCATGATATGAAGAAACGATTTTAGCAGTGATAAACTGCCATCTGATTACACAGTCATTGAAGATCAATCTGTTCCATGCCAACCATATTGACCAGCAAATAATCATAGGAAGGCAGAGCAAATTGGATACGGAGTGCGAGCTGTGCCAGGAATTTCAAGCTTGTATGATGTTATCCCCTTCCCAACTGCCAGAAAAATGAATCTCTGCTGCAACGAATCTCCAAAGATTGATTGTCATTTCGCATTTCAGAAAAAGGTGCTCAGTCGATTCGGAGGCTTGCTTACATAGAACACACCAGTGTGGTCCGTGGATGGCTCTGTGTGTAAGGGATTCCCCAGTGGGTACTTTGTTGCTGAGGATACACCAAAAGAAGAGCTTGGTTCGGGGAGGGGATTTGAGTTTCCAGATGGCCTGCCACCAGTCATGCATGCGCTCTGGTTTTCTATTCTGTAGCAGTCCTAGATAACCAACCTTTGGTGTGTAGGATCCGTTTTCTGCCAGGCACCACATGATTTCATCCGAACCCTCCTTTATTCGGATATGTGACTCGATCAATGCAATAGTGTAATTGTTCCATAATTGGTGCCAGTGAGGTGGAATATTTAACTGAATTGCAGATTTCCAGGCTTGTGCGAAAATGGAGGTATTTCCCTGATCTGCTATATGAGCAATCACATTGATGTCTCTCTGATTTAAGTGGAGGATAAGCTCTCTTGGAAGTTGGAAACGCCCACCTCCCCCTGTCCAGGGGTCCAAGCCAATGCGCACTTTTGTGCCATCATTTATCCTCCATGCTAGATGATTGCGGATGTGTGGGAGAGAGTGGAGTAGTGATTTCCAGACCGATGAAATACCAATCCTTGTCCATTGTGGTAGCCTTACCCAATCCATGATTTGGAGAGGCCATATATATTTATGATATGTAACAGAAGTCCAGAGATTCTGTTTGTTGAGGAGAGTCCAACCCATCTTTGCTGCCAGGGCTTGAGCAAAGAGGGTTAAATCTTTGAGTCCCCAACCTCCCCATTTTTTGGGCAAGGCGATCTTATTCCAACTAACCCAGGAAAATGTTCTCTTGTCCTGATTACCATTCCAAAGATATCTGCTGCAAATCTGTTGGAGGTGAGCAAGTATACTTCTGGGTATCCATGCTAAAGCCATCCAGAATACAGGGGTAGCCTCCAAGACTGATTTTATAAGCACTAGTCTTCCAGCTCTGGACAAGAAGTGGTGGCACCAATTTGTAAGCCTTTTCTCTAATTTAATGACCAACCATATCCAATCTGCAATTTTTTGGCTCAGGGGTTTGATCCAGAAGCCCAGATATTTGAATCCATGGTCAAGCGGGTGAATACAATAGGGGAAATGTTGTGCAAATCGGGATTCCTGGATAGATGTATGAGCCAGAGTAATGGTAGATTTCCCATGATTTGCCAGCATACCAGTGGCCCTAGAGAAGGTGGATAGAAGCTTATCAAAGGCTATCGAGTCTCGAATGCTGCCATCCAGAAATATCAGGACATCATCAACAAAAAGGAGGTGTGTGAGATAGCATTGATCATTTATTTTCAGACCGAAAAGTCTGCCACTTCGCTTTTCATGTGCTATTAACCGACTGAGTCCTTCCATGACAATGAGGAAGAGGAGGGGGGATAGTGGACATCCTTGTCTGAGTCCCCTTTCAGCATGGAAGAAATGTGAAGCAGAGCCATTTATGAGGACACTGAAGGAAGTTGATGAAATGCAAGAAATGATCCAGGTGGTGAATAGATGCAGGAATCCCAGATGTATAAGAAGCATTTTGATGTATAGGCAACTAACACGATCGAAGGCTTTTGCTAGGTCAATCTTTAGAATGATTCCTTTTAGCTTTCTGGATCTGATAGAGTGAATATCCTCTTGTGCAGTGCCAATGGCTTCATGGATCTGTCGGTCTTCAAGAAAGGCAAATTGTTCAGGTGAAATATGATGAGATAGTATGGGTCTCATTTGATTGGAAATGATCTTAGAGATGATTTTGTAGAGACAATTATAGAGAGAGATGGGGCGGAAGTCATTGAAGGATGATGGGGAATCTGTCTTGGGTATGAGGGCAATGAAAGTGGAATTTATGGCATCATACAATTTTCCTGTAGTCCTGCACTCCTCCACAACATTGAGTAGGTCTTGACCCAAGAGATCATAGAATGCCAGATAAAACTCAATAGTCCACCCATCTAGTCTAGGGCTTTTATCTTTTTTGAACCACTTCAGGGTCCCCTCAAGTTCAGCAGTTGTTACTGGTGAATTGAGTTCTTCTGCCTCCTCATCATCTACAAATCTAGGGAAATAGCTAGCCACTTGAATAATATCTACTAGATTGGTCTCTCGAGGAGATTTGTATAGATTTTGGAAGTGTGTGGTACCCAAAAGAGATAGCTTTTTGAAGGTGTCAGCCATACCTCCATCCGGAAGAGGCATTTTCTAGATTGTGTTAGCTACCTTTCTTCCCTTTGCAAAGTTCTGAAAAAACTTTGTGTTATCATCTCCAGCTTGTAGCCATATTGCCCTACTCTTAAGTCTCCAGGATTCTTCTCTTTCCTTCAGTATCTTGTCCTTCTTTTTCTCAAGCTCAATGAGATGTGATTTCTCATTTGCAGATGAAAATCCCTTATTGCTATCATCCATAAGCCCAATCAATTCAGATTCAATCTCAGATAGGGTCTGGTCATCCCTCAATTTTTTCTCCTTGGCCCAGGTGATGGATAGGTGTTTAAGCTGAGACAGATTGTGGCAGAATCCTTCAGCCAATGATCTGTGGCTCGAGATGGGATGCGATTTCCAGTAGTCCGTGACCATCTTGATGTATCCCGGATCTTGTAGCCATACATGATTGAATTTGTATGGGGTCTTAGGTTTGGATTCAGGTCCAAGGATCTCCAAGTATATAGGGGAGTGGTCTGATATGCCCCTGATGCCTACCCATTGCCTATATCTATTGAGCTACTACAGCATGGGCACCTTTATCAAAAATCGATCAAGCCTTCTAGCCAGAGCTGCATCCCCTACTCTTCGATTTCTCCAAGTGGGCTGGGGCTTGATCATAGGGATATCCGTGAGGTTGTGCAGCTCCAGTGAATCCCTAAAGTATTCAGACAGGGGGTCTACTTGTGCTTGGGATCCCCAGGATTCCCCAAATCCTATGGAGAAGTTAAGATCACCCCCGATGACCAGATGATCAAATGAAGTGATTTCAAGATTAAGGAAATGCTGCCAGAATTCTTCTCTCCGCTGACAAGGTCCATATACATTAATAACCCAGATATTCATACCCAGGTTGGCAGAGAATATATCCATACCAATGAACCCTATTCCTCCCCAGGATGCTGAAACTTTTATAGTGCGCGGGTCATATCCAATGGCTAATCCCCCCGATCTACCCGCAGCATCAAGAGAGTAAAATAGCCAACCGGGTTTTAATGATACTAGGGTTCGATTGATGAGATCGACATTCCCCAGGGTTTCTTGCAGCATGATGATATCCACAGGCTCGACTTCAAATAACCTATACAGGGCTAGTTTTTTGGAGGCACTAGCCATGCCTCTGCAATTGAAAGATAGCCATTTCATGGTGGAACCCTCCCAGCGGTGTTCATAGCTCTAAGAACCCCTTCAAGAGTGGATTGTTTGCCAGTGACTACTTCTGCCCCAGCCTTCTGGATGGCTTTCGAAAGGTTAGATTTTCGGCCACGAGACGATTGAATAACCAGGCTAGGGAAAGTGAGACCTAGTCCTATGGGATTAAGGTTCTCTGGAATGAATCGGGATCGAAGGTTGTATGGATGAGACAGAGCCACTCGATCCATGGCTGATGGGAGGGGGAAGGAACAGATGGAGAGGTGGTGGAAATGGTGGGAGGAGGCGAGGTAATTGCACAAGGAATGGAGGGAGAAATGAACATAGGAGATGTAGTATCTAATGATGCACAACAAGTAAGTGATACATATGATATAGATGAGATAGGGAGGGAGTAAGGAGGAGTACCCACTTTTCTTGCGGCCTCGGCTGCAACAGCTCGGGCACGAGTCATCGGAGGTGATGGAGTCCTGTGTGCTTCTTCCGCAGCCTTGGAGGTTCCGACCCGATCAGGTGCTCTGTGAGCCGAAACCGAAGTACTGACCTGGTTAGCTACTACTTTGCCTTTATGGATAGAAGGTGTGCTCAGAGGATCATATGTTTTCATGATCAATGGACATTCCTTGTAGATGTGCCCTACCTTGTGGCATCTTCTGCAGTGAAAAGGGACACCTTCGTAGTCCAAAATCTGTATTCGAGTGTAATGCCTCCATTTTAATGTAATTTTCTCCTCCAGGCCCTCTTGCGTATCCAAATACACTAGGATACAAGCCAAGGTTTGATTCTTGGTCTGAACATAGGTCTTATTATAGTCAAGGTAGGTGCCAAGCGCATTCCCGATCCTAACAAAAACTGCTTCAGACCAATACTGAAGAGGGAGACCTGGTAATTGAACCCAGATGGGTCCAGCTCCTATTTGCTCCCTTTCTGGGTCGAACAATGGACTCCATCGTTTAAGGAGGACCGACGCCATCTCAATATGCCAGTATTTCGCTAGAACTAGGTCTGTGTAATCCTCTTTGGAAAAATGCAGCGCGAACCATCCCCTTGGTAGATTCTGGACCTCCGGCAATTCTTTGAGGGTACTACCCCAAATTTCCTTGACCCAGAGGGTTAATCTCTCCACAGTGTAAGCCCTTCCCTGGACATGTCCAACCAGAACCATGTTGGCCTTGTTCGCAACCTCTCCCATTGGGATGTCCTCTCCAAATGATATTGTGAGTTCCTTTGAGGTGGCTTTCACACACTTTACCTTTCGTTTCCCGGTCCGTGGAGCTGATGGATGTCCCTGCAACGGATCCGTGGATGTTCCGCCCTCCTGTTACTACTGAGCCGCTGATTTAACCCTAATCACGGGGGTTTCAAAGCATCCAGAAGGTAGTGTGCTAGGGTTTGGAAGATTGGTACTATGAGGGTCTCCAAATGCCTGAACCGATGTCTGCAGCGGGCAAGATGGGTGCGATTGGACGCCCAGAGGGCATGGATTGAAAGAAGGCGATGGAGGAGTGATAGCAGTGAGCAAGTTCAAAGTCCTGGGTGAGAGCGGAGGACAGTCAAGGCCAGGGGAATCAATGGAGAGCGAGCTGAATTGTAAAGAGGAAGCAGTATGGCCAGGAAGGGTGACTACCGAAACAGAGCAAGGGGGAAACAAAACGGAAGGCCGGGGTGAAATAGAGTTAGTTGGATTAGGGTTAGGGCTCCGAAAGATGGACTGACCGGGAAACGGGTCCAAGGAATAATCGACCTCATCGAATTCCATGCTATCCTCCATGTTGAGGCAGGGAACCGACACTGAGACTGCCGGGAACAGTTGACCGCGACGCAGGGAGACGGAAGGCGACGGATGTCGGAAGCTGAGGGTTCGGTTAGCTGCAGAGTAATGTCGAAATTAGCTTAACCCTTTGCTAGGCAGGTTGTGTGCGTGAACCCTTTCCATCCTCTCCTCCTATGGGTCTTGATATTTTGATATTTTTATGTATTATTTAATTTTATGTTTAAATTAATAGAACATATAATAAGGCTTTAAGACCAAGAACCACCACATCTAAGATTTAATAAAAAAAAAATCTAAGTATCAAACCTTTTATTATATTAAAGTCTCATATTAATTTTTTAGCCCTCATTGTTGATACACTTGACACATAGCCTAGCGATCTTATCCCAAGTCGTTCCAAAATTGCACCTTTTTAATTACATCCTGGATCCATCTCTCTAGATGATGTGGCATGGCTTTGTTCACTTTAATCTTCCTTTACATTGGCTAAAATATTTTATTGGTCCCTCGTGCTAACTCTTTTACACGTTATCCCAACCTTTCTTGCGTGGGAGATTCATATAAATCATTTATTTGAAAGCACCGGGATGAGTAAGCGTTGGGGCAACTTATAGATTTTGGTTCCAATTACCTTAAATTATTGCTTTGTCATTCGATGCGAGACATCACTTGTCAACGTCTGCCCTCTCCTACTCAACCCACTCTTTTATATATTGCATTAACTTATTTCGCGCGAGATCTTCCTTCCAGGATGAGTTGGTATATACATTCAACGCATTCATGACTTCTCATTGGAACATCCTCGTCTCTATTACACCTCAGCTCAAAGCCTAATAAGCCGAGACGTTCTCAAATAACGCTTATTCTATTCCTTCCAGGATTTAGCTCACAAGATAATGTAACATCCCACGTAACATGTCAACTCATCCTTTTTAAGCAATAAATCCTTTTTAACTATCATCTTTAAAATACCTTCACCTTGATATGAATAATCGAAATTCACGATTTTGGTTTAATTTTGTACTTACCACCGTTAAATTTAATTTATTGTTGCAGTACTGGACTTTTATGCCTCTGATGATTAATTTAACTTATGGTTTTATTCAATTATATGTCATTCTCATGGTAAAACCCTCTAATTCTTACTTTTGCTCGTAACAACCGACTGATACAAAAAAATTTGCTCACACTACTAAAATGGTGAAAGTAAAGAAGAAAGCTCCTCTGCAAAAAGTACTGAGACCCTTCAAAGTAGCAATTGATGAAAATTTGTTGTATACTTTTCTCTTCTATAATACAATATGCACAAGATATTCCAACCACTCATCTTGGAGCTCCATTTACGAGATGTTCAAGGAGTAATTACTAGAAGAAGATGAAGACCCACCAATAGTTGGAACTAAAAACCAAGGTGGCAATAAACCCTTTGAAGCGAGGTGTTGACGGTGTTGGAAATCTGTCAACCAAGGGGGTCTCCCCAATGTGAAGTCCCAATTAGACCTCACATCGTTTGGAATAGGAGCCCCATCCCGAGTATCGACCTGATTGTCATATATTCTTACAAATTTGCCTTAGCTTTAGCTGTCAGCAAGAGGGATAAGCGCATATGTGCCTTTGAAAAATAAAGTGAGTGTGCCTGGTGAATGTTTGGTTGTAGGTGTACCAAGGTTCTCCTACTGCAGGGAGGAAGAAAAGTGAGGCTCTAAGAGAGAGGTAATAATACCACCCTAGTATAGTGATCTGAAATGGATTAGGTTAGTAATGCTATGCTAATTCCCCATTCAGAATAAAACCCAAGATGCTTATCATTTTCTTATCAAGTGCTTAAGGATCACCATTTTTTCTTAATTAACTAACTCCCATGAGAGTTTCTTATGTAAATTTTATAAACAATTTAACATAAAAATATGTTGAACAACAGCAAAATAACAACAAAGAACATAAAAATACAACACACAACACAAATATTTGATGAAGAGTTCACCCCTCCTGGGCTACGTCTCCTTGGTCCAGCTTCCAATGCTTGGGCCTCTCTATCATGCTCAAAATTACAACAAAAGTGTGTTTACAATGCTCAAATGCCTCTGAAACCTGTCTCAATGAGTTCAGAATTGCCAAACTGCTAGAATTTACCCCTTTTTCACCTAATTTGGATAAGAACCAAAGAAGTTATGACTTCTCCTAGTTTCCCCACTATTCGTTCCACAATTTGCTCCACATCTGGCATGATCCTACAAATTAGCCCCAAAAAACGCATTAATTGGGTGAAATTTCACCACGCGGTGGGCCATAAATTGTCGGCCGTATCGCAAATTGCAATCGGTGTAAAAACCCAGTGGATGGTCTTGTGAACAAAGCGGTAATTGTGCAATTGTGATATTGGGGGACCCGATGGGATTATTAACTGGAATGCATAACTTATCGCATCTGGTATCCCATTGCTCATCACAATCGACGGAGTCTTGTCAGCGGTCATAAATATCTAGGACTTGTGTGCAATTGTGATCTATGATATTGCATTGCAACCTGCACTTGGCGAGGGCCAATTACTGAAATGCCTTCCCTTCGCCGATTACGATTGCGATATGCAATTTCCTTATCGCGTCATAACCCTGGTTGTTCTGGGGCCGATTTTAAACACCTTCCCACCTGCGACTTGCGATTTGCGATATGCGGGGCCAATGGTAGACTGCCACTTGGCGCCTCCTCATTCGCTGAAGGGCTTTGCCATGTCATCCAATCCTGCCATGTAGACAAGTCAAACTTGAACTTTGACTTTCTCTAACTTCTGCATACGAGCTCGGATTTGAGTGTCGTTCACACTGTTGGATTCAAAATGACAAGCTCTTCGATCTGAAGCTAAGCTTGACAAAATTTCGAGACTTTGATTTTTGAGCATAACTTTGAGCACTTGATCACTCCTCCCCACTAGAAGTCTTTGGACCCCAAAATATCACTTTCAATTGATCAGTAGATGAGGGTACAGTTCCCTCACCTTCCCCTCTTCAATCCATTTGTCCTTTGATGGATTTGTACCTTTGATACCCACTCGAAGATAATCAACATTTCCCCTCTTTGATGATCTCGTTTTTCTGTCAAGTATGGTGTCTTGTTGAAGCTCATCAAGAAAATCTGGAGAAAAGTCTTCAATTGATGGAATGCGTACACTAGTGGAGGCTCATACAATCTCAAATTTTCAACATTTTCAATGGAATAAATTTGCATATATGAAAGCAAATCAAGCTTGAAAGCATTATTACCAGTCTTTTCCAGAATTTTAAATGGACCATAACAGATTCGTTTCAACTTTTTACCTTCACCTTGAAGCCTTTCCTTGCTAAGGTAAAGCCAAACTTCATCACCTACTTGAAACTTATGATCCACACGATGCTTATCATGCCTTGCCTTATACTTGACTCTTTTCTAGTTGTTCTTGAACTGTTTGGTGAATCAACTGAATTTGCTCAATGAATTTCTTTGCTCTATCTATGTCGCTATGTCCATCTACAACTACATCTTTCTCAAAGATGAAATCCAAAGGCGATTTAGGCAAATAACCAAGACATGCCTCAAAAGGTGAAGTTAGAGTAGAAGAGTGTTTTGCTCAGTTGTAAGCATGTTGAATATAATGCAATTGTTCATCCCACAACTTAGGATGTTTGCTGCAATATCCTCTTAGCAAATGAATAATTGTCATGTTAACCACTTCAGTTTGACCATCTGTTTGCGGATGGAAGGCTGTAATTTTCTTCAACTAGGTGTCCAACAAGTTCCATAAATTTGACCAAAAATTCTCAACAAATCGGGAATCACAATCACTCACAAAAGGAGTAGGTAATCCAAAATGAACCCATACATTTTGAAAGAAAAGTTGAGTTGTTTGTTCAACTGTAATTTGTTTTTTTACAAGGCATTAATATGCACATCTTGTTGAACCTATCCACAACTACGTACAAATAATCATGACCTTTTCTTGATAAAGGAAGACCTCCTACAAAATCCATAGAAACACTCTCCCATGGACGTGAAGGCACTGGAAGTGGTGTGTACAATCCTAGTTTCCTATTACTAGGCTTACTGACTGCACACAATGAACAACCTCTGATAAAATGTGACACACTTTCAAGCATACGAGGCCAGTAAAAATACCTCTGAAGATTTGCCACTGTTTTACTTACACCGAAATGTCCAACAATAAGAGAAGTGTGCGCTTCCCTTGTGACATTTACTCTCTCTCCCTATGGAACACAAAGTTTTCCCAAATGATACAACATATTATCATGTACATGGTAGTCTAATTCCTCAACTTGGTGGCCTTGACTCAAGTTTGAATATACCTCTTGAAAGTCAGCATCATGTGCGTATTATTCAACATAAATTTCAGGCAAAACATAATGATTCTTGAGTAAAATGGCTACACTAACAATCGGTCTAGAAAACATATCAATAACTTTGTTATAAATACCTTTCTTGTGCCTAATTACCAAGTGGAATTGCTGTAAGAATCCCATCCAATGAAAGTGCCTTGATTGCTGCAATTTTGTTTGAGATTGCAGATATTGCAAAGGTTGATGATCGGTGTGAATAATGGTTTTTTTCCCCATTAGATAATGCTTCCATTTCTTCACACTTTGCACCAATGTGTAAAGCTCTTTATCATATGTAGGATAGTTAATAACAACACCATTAAAAATATCAGAATGAAATGAAATGAGCTTACCATGATGTAAAAGAACTGCACCCATGGTGTAGTCACTTGCATATGTTTTTATTTCAAATGGTTGTTTCAAATCCAGCAATGCTAAAACTTGGGCTGATATGATCTTTTTTTTTTTAAAGCATCGAATGCTTTTTGTTGTTTTCCTCCCCACTGGAAGACAACCTTCACGCTGGTCAAAGCATGTAGTGGAGCTGCTATAGAAGAGAAATTGGCAATGAACTTCCTCTAGTACTACATTGCTCCTAGAAAACTCCTTACTTCTGTGATTGATTTGGGTATTGGCCAATTCACAAGACCAAAACTTTAGAGGGGTCAATCTTCAACTCACCTCCTCCAACTATGTGGCCCAAATACACCATGGAAGTTTTCATGAATTCACATTTAGACATCTTCATAAATAATTGTTTTTTTTCAAGACATCCAACACTTTCCTCACATGCTTGACATGCTCTTCTTGTGATTTGTTGAATATCAAAATATAATCTAAATAGGCAATTACAAACTCATCAAGAAAGGATCTTAAAACATCATTCATAACTATCATGAATGTATCTGGAACGTTGTAAAGACCGAAAGGCATAACCAACCACTCAAACAAACACTGTTTGGTTTTAAAAGCAATCTTCCAAATATCCTCCTCAGTTATTCTAACTTGATGATATCCACTTCTCAAGTCTAATTTAGTAAAATATTTTGCATTCTTCAACTGTTCTAGCAAATCATCTATTCTGGGCAATGGGTATCGATTCTTTATGGTAATTTTATTCAAAGCTCGATAATCTACACACATGCGTCAGGTTCCATCTTTCTTGGGTACGAAAACAATTGGTGAAACACATAGCGAAGTAGAGGGACGAATTATGACTTTATCTAACAATTCCTGGACTTGTTTCTTACTTTCTAAACTTTCCAAAATTGACATTCGATACATACCGATATTTGAGAGTGGACAATCTTGTTGTAGTTGAATTTCATGTTGAATTCCCCTTTTTGGTGGCAATCCCTTTGGTTCTTGAAACACATCTCCATATTGATTGACCACATCAACCAATTCAGCGTTCAGCTTCACGTCACAACTTGTAAAGGGTTCACGCTCTGTGTCATTCTTCTGCTTGATCATAAGGAGCACAAGATTCTTGCTGGAATTGACCGGTTGCTTTATTTGCCCTGCGCTTGCTAAAGACATATTAAGCTTTCTACGATGGGCTCTCACAATATACTCCACTCCATCTTTGAACAAATGATGTTTGTTCTCAAATCTATGGAGAATGGCTTTCTGGTCATACAAATACGGGATTCCCAACACAATTCTAGAAATATCTAGCGGCACTACATCTAATTCGACTTCATCAACAAAATTGGCAGTGATAGCAAACCTGAAAACACATTTCCTTATGACCTGAAGATTTGCATCCCTGGTTATCCAACCCAACGAATACGGTTTATGATGAGGCACAGTTTCTAGATTCAACTTCTTGACCAAGTTTGTAGAAATTAAATTTGTGTGGGATGCACTGTCAAACAACGTATCAATCTTGGTGTGTTTGGAAATAAATTTGATATGGAACAACTCAATTCCGTTTTCTTCATTTGAAGCGTTGTTGGAGTTATTTGTTGCGCTGGTGCTTGCCACGACTTCCTCTTTGCTTGTTTTTGCCCCAACTTTTTCTTTAGTGACCGTGGCTGCAATCTTTGTTTCATCACTTGAGTCGAAACCGAAGTCTTGTTGTACAGTAGCGTTTGTCTTCTGTTTCCCTTTATTTTTAGATTTATTCAGTCTTAATTCAGGATGAAGCTTCCAGCAATGTGCTTCATCATGGCCCTCTTTGGAACAATTCTTGCACATGGGTTTCTCCCCTTCTTTCTTAGCATAAGCATTTTTCTTCTGTATTCCTTTAGATTTCTTTCCCTTTTCACCACTTTGGAATGGCTTCTTCTTACCTTCTTATTGTGCATTTTTCCCTCTTGCTTCGAGGTGTGTAGCTTGAACACAAACCTCAACAAGATTTGTCAGATTAAACATAAGAATGGTGTGTCGAAGATAGCTATGAAAACCTCCTATTTATTTCAGCAAAGTATCTTGTGACTACAAGTCTACTCCTAGCATAAGAGCTCTTCTCCCAAACTCCCGAGTATACTCTTGCACATTTTGACCTTTTAACTGTCTAAAATTTTGCCAATTCATGATAGCTTTTTGCATATGAGCTAAAGGGTGGAATTGTCTTTTTATAGCAACACTGAAATCAGACCAAGTAATAGAGATCTTACCATGTTTTTTGATCTCATCTTGAGTCCTTGCTTCCCACCATACAAGTGTTGCACCCTCCATTCTCAAGGAAGCTAACTAAATCTTTATGTCATCCTCCTGAAGGTTTTTAATCCTGCAATAGACCTCCATATGATGAATCCAGTTATCCAACTTCTCGACATTCACTTCACCATTATACATGGGCAACTCGAATTTAACATCTAGTTTAAGTAGAGGTGATTTTCCAGCTCCTTTTGAAGAATGATGATGAATATGAGTAAGGGTTGTATTAGTGGAAGAGTGTGAAGATGCTTGTGAAGAAGAAGATGAAGAAGATGGTGGAGAGGGTGGAGGTTTGTCTCCATTCCCATTACCTCCTTTTCCATTACCTCCTCCTGAAGAGCCTTCTCCTTTGGGAGGTTTGGAACTTTCTCCTTGCAACCTGCTATTCCTCTCTTCATAGAGGACCTTCACCATCTCTTTCATATCAAAGAAAGTCTTTATGAAGGTCTTCTCATCTTCTTTCATGTTTGTAGGTTCTCCTTCATGAGACATGATCTCTGGAGTCTCAACTGCAACTTTAGGATGTACCGGTGTAGAAGACTTTGGCAATCTTTCTCTTCTTCCCATTGACCCAACTTCAGGGCTTTCAACCAGCTTCCATTCTCCTCTTTTGAGTTTTAACCTTGTTAGCATGATACAAAACTAGGAAAAAATACTCCTTCTTTGCACAAGCAAATCTAGTAAGAAAAAACTAGTGCTCTGATACCAACTTGATTTGAAATGGAGTAGATTAGTAATGCTGTGCTAATTCCCCATTCAGAAGAAAACCCAAGATGCTTATCATTTGCTTATCAAGTGCTTAAGGATTACCATTTTTGCTTAATTAACTGATTCCCATGAGAGTTTCTTATGTAAATGTTATAAACAATTTAACATAAAACGTATATTGAACAACAACAAAATAAAAACAAAGAACATCAAAATACAACACACAACACAAAGATTTGATGAGGAGTTCACGCCTCTTGGGCTATGTCTCCTTGGTCCAGCTTCCAATGCTTGGGCCTCTCTATTATGCTCAAAATTATAACAAAAGTGTGTTTACAGTGCTCAAATGCCTTTGCAACCCGTCTCAATGAGTTCAAAATTGCCAAAGCTGCTAGAATTGACTCTTTGTTCACCTAATTTGGATAAGAATTGAAGAAGTTATGACTTCTCCTAGTTTCCCCACTATTCGTTCCACAATTTGCCCCACATTCGACGCGATACTACAAATTAGCCCCAAAAACAAGGTAACTAGGTGAAAATTTCGCCGCACGTCGAGCCATAACCTGTTGACCGTATCACAAATCGCAATCAACGTAAAGACCCAGTGGATGGTCTTGTGAACAAAGCAGCGATTGTGCGATTGCGATATCGGCAGACCCGACGAGATTATTAACCAGAATGAATAACTTATTGCATCCGAGATCCCATCGCTCATCACAATCGAAGGAGTCTTTTCAACGGTCGTAAATATGCTGGACTTGTGTGCGATTGCGATATGCGATATCGCATCGCAACCCGAACTTGCCGGGGGCTAATTACTGAAATTCCTACCCTTCACTGGTTCTGATTGTGATATGCAATTGCCTTATCACATCACAACCCTAGTTGTTTTGGGGCTGATTTTAAACACCTTCCTGCTTACGATTTGTGATTTACATTATGCGGGGGCCAATGGCGGATTGCCATTTGGTGCCTCCTCATTCGCTGAAGGGCTTTGCCATGTAGACAAGTCAAACTTGAACTTTGACTTGCTCTAACTTCTGCATACGAGCTCAGATTTGAGTGTCGTTTGCACCGTTGGATTCAGAATGACGAGCTCTTCGATCTAAAGCTAAGATTAACAAAATTACGATACTTTGATTTTTGAGCATAACTTTGAGCACTTGATCATATAGACACACACACAAATAGGAAAAACTCATATAACATCAAGCGGAATAGCCCACTCAGATGCGACAATTATTATAACCATTGCAACACATTCTCAATGTGATAAGCACTAAAATAATCGAAATAGTTCAACTACTTTAATACATGTGAAAGCAAAAATGAATCGTAAACATTTACAAAATAATCTTACAAATATCCATAATCCATGCATGAAAACGTGTCGGCCATCAGGTTTCAAGTATTAAGTAAAAGTCCCAAGATACTTGAATACAACAAACATTACTAGCTCCATTGGAGCCACTACTTGTTCCCCAAAAGTACTAACTTTGTCTTTGATTCCTTAGGGGAAAAGCCAAGGTGAAAAGTCCTTTTCATGCGCTATGAGGGTGTATATATAACAAATGGGGTTATCATTCACCTCCCTTGTGACTCTTTGACTACCCTCATGATCGTTTGACTTCTCTATGACCTTTCGTCTTCCTACATGACTTTTCATCTTCCTACATGACTTTTCATATTACATGGATGACTTGATCTAGGTGGATATTGGTGGCCACCAGCCAATTCCACTTGGACACCCACCACTGTTTCTTTCAGTTTTTCAGTTTCCTTATTTGTAGCACAATTTACTACTTTTGGCAGTTTTTTGAGTCTTGAACTTCTGGAGCCATTTTGAGGCCCTAAATGACATTTTTTGGGAAAACTGGGAGCAACATGGGGCCATGGACTAATGTTTCTCATCCCAAAGTTGTAGTCCGTGGATAGATATTTCTAACGAGGTATTGTGCGCGTCAAATGAAGATAGTATGCCAAAGTTACGACCTTGGGAAGTTGATGTACAAATTTACCCAAAACGGGGCCCATAGTTTGGCTCTTCATCTCCTAGGGTTAGGGTTTTGGATGTTTAGGGTTTTCCATTGTTCTCAACAATAAATAGGCCTTAGAGGCTCATTGTAAGATAGTTTAGAGGCATGTAGCTGCCACATCTCTCCTCAGAGATAAGCTACTATTGCCCGAGCTAGTTTATTTCCATTATTGTTTGTAAGCATATTTCAGTATTTTACATTAATGAAATGAAGTATTATTTTTGTTGTATCTTTGTATTTATGGTTATCTCTGTAATTTGTTGTGTTCCTGTTTAAATCTGGATTAGTGGTATCAGAGCAGTTTGCTCTTTCTTTGTTTTTCTTTGCATGTCCCCAACGAGGCTGGGATATAAGGAATCAAGGCTTGAACTGGTCAAATCTTTGCAAGACCAGCATCGCAAATCTCGGCGACCTCCCATGGCGGATGAAAAGAAAGATGAGGGGGTAGGAGATCCTATCAAAATCTTGCTCAAAGAGGCCCTCAAGTGACAAAGGAATGCGATGATGGACAACTTTGCCCAGATCCTTCAGCAGCTACCCAGGGGCGACACATCTACTTCCAGCAACTACTTTGGAAGCGCCACACCCTTTAAGGTACAAGTTAACTTTGCCATTCCCATATTTGAGGGTCAGATAGATGAAATGCTTTAGATAAATGGTTAAATCTGCTAGAAGGATATTTTTTCTATTCATGATTTTTCTGGCCGGGAAAAGATTACTTTCGCTCTTCTCAAAGCCGCCCCCCACGTCAAGGACTAGTGGGAAACCTACTGCGAGCAGAAGGATGAAAGTACGGCCTCACTGTTTTCAGTCGCACCCACTTGGAATTCATTCCGGAATGCCATCAAGGAGCAATACTACCCTATCAGAAGCTATGAGGATAAATACATAAAGTGGACCACGCTGCGGCAGGGAAGGGACCAAGACGTGCCAGAGTTTACCAATATTTTTCATACCCTTTGCACAAATTTGGGTATCAAGGATTCTTAGTTTCATTTGGTACTCAAATACCGCGACTACCTACACAGGTACATCCAAGATGAGATGGAGTTCTTGGACATCTCCTCGCTCGACACGGCATACCGATACGCTGTCAAGATCGAGTAGAAGTTTAAACAGAAGAAGCGAGACTTTGGATCTGCAAATCCGAAGCAAGGGAAAGGTGCCCCCAAACTGTTGAACAAAGGACAAATCCAAGGGGGGGGTGGCCCAGGACAACTCGCCAAATCCGCAAGAAAAGAACAACACCGGGAAGTCGATGAAGGACAAGGGAAAGTGGTGTGAGTTCCATAAGAGCTCCACTCACAACACAAGTGAGTGTCGGGCCAAGCAGTCACTGGTGGCCGAGCTAAAGTCTTCGAAATTAGATGCATGTTCAAACTCTAAGTTAAAACCCAATAAGGGGAATGACAAAGGGAAGTAGATTATCGATGCGGAGCCCAATGCCACCATTGCTACCATAAAGATCTAGAAGGAGGAACCCAAAGATCCAGAGGAGGAGGAGCACCTCTTCCACTCCCAGATGTGGGTCCCCGCTACAATTCATTGTCGATAGCGGGAGCCAAAAGAACCTCATTTTGGTATAGGTCATGAAGCAGCTGGGCTTACCAACCACAACACATCCATAACCGAACACCATCGGGTGGCTTCACTAAGGACGAGATCTTCGTGTTAGCTAGCAGTGTCACCTTCCATACAACATCAAGCCCTTCACAGATGAGGTATTGTGTGACGTTGCTCCCCTTGATGTTTGTGATGTATTATTAGGCCAACCATACTTGTGGAAGCGACATGCTGTATATGAGTCAAGGCCTCGTGTTGTTATTGTTACCTTCGGAAATAAGTTGTATAGGATACCGGAGGTAGCACCGCCTACCGCCATCTTTTTGGTTACTGCAAAACAATGCAGTAAGCTCATTTCCAAAACCGGAAAATTTGTTTTCCTGATGATATGCCCTCAAAGAAAGAAGAAGACAGTGACCACAACCTCTAGACAGGGCCCCTCCGCGCGACAACTACAGATGGACAAGGTCATGGAGGAGTATGAGGACATCTTCACCTCCCCTGCAAGGGTTTCTCTGCACTGTTAGGTCAAGCACTCCATCGATCTGACCCCAGGTGCGTCGCTGCCCAATGGACCAATTTATCGGCGCTCCGTTTTGGAGAACGATGAAATCAAGAGGCAAATTCAGGATGTATTGCAGAAAGGTCACATCCGACTGAGTTCATCGCCCTGTGGGAGCATGATCGTGTTGGTATAGAAGAAGGATGGGACTTGGAGACTCTGTATTGACTATTCGGCACTGAACAAGGTCACTGTCCAAAATAAGTACCCGATCCCATGGATTGATGACCTTCTGGACCAACTGAAGGGGGCAAAATATTTCAGCAAGATCGATTTGAAGTCAAGATATCACTAGGTACTAATTGAACCCTCCGATGTGTGGAAGGCTGCCTTCAAATCCAAGGAGGGCCTTTTCGAATGGTTGGTTATGCCTTTCAGGTTGATGAATGTTCCTACAACCTTCATGAGGCTAATGGATGACATCTTGCAGCCATTCACCCACTCATTTGTAGTGGTATACTTGGATGACATCCTAATCTTCAGCCAAAGTTGGGAAGAGCACCTCCACCACATCCGACAGGTTCTCTAAACACTGCGGCAACACAAGTTATGTGCCAATTTGGAGAAATGCACTTTTGGCATGACCCAAGTTCAGTATCTAGGATACATTATTGATGAACAGGGGGTGCATGTGGATCCAACCAAGATCCAAGTCATTCGGGATTGGCCATCTCCAACCGCTCTGACAGAGCTCCGCAGCTTTCTTGGTCTTGCCAACTTCTACCGTAGGTTCGTGTTGGGATTTTCTCATATCACTTGGCCCTTGAGTCAAGTTACGAAGGGAGGAGCGAAAGCAAAATTCTTTTGGTCTGAATCTCAACAGAAGGCATTCACAGAGTTGAAACATCACCTCTGCTTGGCACCAGTGCTTGCATCACCAGACGTGCAACAACCATTTGAGATCGAGACAGATGCCTCTAACTATGCTAATGGGGCAATCCTTACTCAACACGGGCACCTAGTGGCATATCACAGTGAGACACTTTCAAACACAGTTCGGAAGTATCCCACTTATGACAAAGACATGTATTCCATTGTGAAGGTCTGTCGATAATGGAAGCATTACATTTTGGGGAAGTAAACGGTCATCCACACAGACCATCGGCCCCTGTAGTCCATACAGATGCAAGGGAAGTTGCAGAATGATCACCATCAGAAGTGGTCCACATACCTGCAACAATTCCATTTGAATATCAAGTATAAGAAGGGCAACACCAATAATGTTGCAGATTGCTTTAGTCGACCTCCGATCATGGCGTTAACCACCGTGCTCAACTCTTCTAGCCACAAGACTTCTGATTGGCCACTTCTTTACAAAAGCGAACCAGAATTTGGGCACACATACCAGACACTCTTGGAGGGTCAGCATGTTCCATATTTTCACCTCTAGGATGCCCTGTTATGGCACTTAGGTCACCTTTGTGTTCCTTCAAGTGAGCGTGCCAAGATATTTGGAAAGCACACTACAGTCAAGCTGTTGGGAATTTCGAGGTCGAGAAAACAGTGGTAGTACTGTAGAAGTATTTCTATTAGCCGAATCTTCGACAAGATGTCAGGAATCACATCAGTTCCTGCATTGCCTGCACCATTGCCAAACCGACCATCAAGAAGAAAGGCTTCTATACTCCGCTGGCTTCTATACTCCGCTGCCTACCCTTAGTCGACCTTGGGAATCCATCTCAATGGATTACATGTTGGGCTTTCCTTCTATCAAGCATGGAAATCACTGTGTTTTTGTGGTCATCGACAGGTTCTCAAAGATGGCAGTTATGGCGGCCTGCAAGAAGAATATCATAACAAAAGCCACTGTTAAACTCTTCTTTGAATCAGTGTGGGTACACTTTGGGATCCCATAGTTTATCATCTTAGATCGGGACAATAGGTTCCTCAGTACATTTTGGTCTAGTCTCTGGTCGATGTTGGACACCAAACTCACTAAGTCCACAACCTTCCATCCCCAAACTGATGGCCAGACATTGTTGTCAACAGGATGATCGTACACATTCTGCGCATGTACAACTCAAAGCATCCACGCACATGGGATGAGAGTTTCCCCTATGTTTAGCACAACTATAACCGGGCTCTCCACAACTCGACTAGCCACATCCATTTTCAAGTGGGCTTGGGATTCCAGCCACTATGTCCCATTGATGTGGTCATGCCATTTGCAGCTACTCAGGCAGATTCGGCTCATGTCTAGTCCGAAACAGATAAGGAAAACAACTTTATTGAGCACATCCAACATATCTTCTAGTAGGTCCACGACATTCTGGAGAAATCAAATGCCAAGTACAAGTAGCGACATGATCAACATTGGGTGCCACACAAGTTTTAGGTGGGCGGCAAAGTCTAGTTGCATTTGCAAAAGGAACGCCTTACCGGAGCCTATCGGAAACTTAGACCACTCCGATATGGTCCTTACACCATTACCAAGGCTATGGGAGACAATGCATTTTAGCTCATAATTCCCCCATTCCTTGGCCTGCACCCAGTGTTCCATGTGGACCGCCTTTGGCCATACTTTCCACCATTACTAGACACATCCGACATTACAGAACAACTCACACCAACAGAGTTAAATCCAAATTACATGGAACAAGCTGCAACTGATCGGATCATGGATACATAGATCAAGCACACTCTCCAGCAGAAGATCCAACTGTATCGAGTTGTCAAAGTAGACCAACTCCTTCACCAGGGCAAGTGGCTCACTAGGGACCAAGTTCAGCAGAAGTTTCCTCATCTCATGGAGGAACTCAACGCAATGGGGACCATTGCTTCCTGGGGGGGGAGGAATGATCCAGGTGGATATTTGTGGCCACCCGCCAATTCCACTTGGACCCCCACTACTGTTTCTTTCAGTTTTTCGGGTCTTGAACTTCCAGAGCTGTTTTGAGGCCTTAAACGACGTTTTTTTGGGAAAATGGGAGCAACATAGGTCGGTGGACTGATGTTTCTCATCCCAAAGTTGTAGTCCTCAGATAGATCTTTCTAACGAGGTATTGTAGCATCAAACGAAAATTGTATGCCAAAGTTATGACCTCAGAAAGTTGATGTATCAATTTACCCAAAATGGGGCCCATAGTTTGGTGCTTCATCTCATAAGGTTAGGGTTTTGGATGTTTAGGGTTTTCCATTGTTTCTCAATAATAAATAGGACTTAGAGCCTCATTGTAAGACAATTCAAAGGCATTTAGCCGCCACATCTCTCCTCAGAGATAAGCTACCATCGCTCGAGCTAGTTTATTTCCATTGCTGTTTGTAAGCATATTTCAGTATTTTACATTAATGAAATGAAGTATTATTTCTACTGTATCTCTGTATTTATGGTTATCTCTGTAATTTATTTTGTTCCTATTTAAATCCGGATCATGACTCTTGGACTTACACTTTTACATTACATTTCTCCAATATTGAATTTACATAATCCACAAAATGATGTGGCGCATGATGACTCATGACATGACACTGATGACATGGACTTCATGATGGCATTGAAATGTCAAGCCACTTTTTTCTACTTTGTTTTTAATAAGAGATGTATTTGATACTTCATCTCCGTAAGAGATATGATTTGTTCTTCATATCCACCCTCCAAAGGGTTGTGAATCAATATGCAGTCTTCATGTGGTCTTGATCTTTGGTCTTCTATTGTACTCTAGTGTTCCTTCGTCTTCTCGACTGATGATAATCTTATCTTTTTAGCTCAATAGGTGTATTCTAGCATGGTCTCCTTCTCCTTTTCCTCCATAATAATTCTGTCATGATAAGATACATTAACTGCAACTGAAGGCCACTCATAACAAGATGACATCAGTCTGAACTCTTTATCTAACATGTTTCATGAAATCATTTGTTAGGGTTGGAACTAGGTGATTGATTGAGTGATTGTCTTAGGGATTACGCAGTTCCAGAGGCCAAGGTCCGACATTGAGGCTTGAAACTGTGCAATGCGCAGTTCACGATGGCCAAGGTCAAAGGATTGCATAGTTGAGGGGCTCAAGAGCTCCAGGTTCGGGCTTGAGGCTTGAGGTTTCCCAATGTGAAGTTTTGGAAGGACAAACTTAAGGAACTACATAGTTGAGGGACTCAGGAGGTCAAGCTTGAGGATTGAGCCTTGAAGTCTGCTAATGTGCAATTATGAGGGGCCAGGCTGGGTGACTGCGTAGTTGAGGGGCTCAAGAGTTCAAGGTTGAGGTTTGAGGCTTGGAGTTTCCCAATGCATAGTTCTTGTAGGAGAACAGTCTCAAGGATTGCGCAGTTACACAACTCAATGTGTCACGCTGGAAGCTTGAGGCTTAACACTGCGTAGTGCACAGTTAAGGCTGAATGTGAGGGAGAAATTGTGTAGTTACAGAGTTAAAGGGTTAAGGCTAGGCACTATGACTACGCAATGTGCATTTCCAAGAGGCAAGGACAAGGCCTGAGGGCTGAGACTGCGCAATGCGCAGTTCAGGAGGGATGAGTGAGGTCAAGTTGCCTGAGAGTGGATTTTTCGGATGAGGCCAAGTGTGGAATCAATGATATCAACGTGAAAAAGGACAAAACTTGAGCATGATCACACACTTTTAAAAATTGAAGAAACAACATTGATCACTCAAAATTCATGAACAACATACTTCCCTCAATGTGACGACATTGCGACGGCTTGCCCCAAGTGTGACACTAGAGGTATACTTTGCAACGATAATGACAACACTTGTGTGACAATGCATAAATCTTTGAGAGTGAGTGTAAAACACATCTACATTACTAGAGGGACTTATCAACACCAAACTTACCCTTTGAAATAAGGCCAAAACTCCACTTTACATGATAAGCAACACATCCCATGCTAAAAGACGACATTTGTTATATGAAGAGAAAAGTGTGAACGACATTTGCGATATGCGAACAATGGTGAAATAAACACATTCCAAAGAAATATAACATGAAAATGACACTAATTAAGGTGAAATCAAGTGAAAGCTATAATCGAAAACATGAAAGTGACACTCCCGAAAGTGACAGTTTGAACAACTCACCGAAATAGAAGTACGATCGCAAACAAAAGTGAGAAACTATCAATTGAGAGTACACACTGACTGTCAACATAGGTTGAGCATTGTATAGGAACCATTTTTATGGTTTGTTCTTGGTCTGTTCAAGCTTGCATAAAAGGATGCGCTCATGAACTTGTTGCAGATTGAGCATGTGTGAGCAAGTGACTTCGACACTTATAGTCCAAGAAGGGAACTCAAAAATTTCATAAAGCATCAACTGACCAAGAAGTGACTACAAAACAATCGATTTCAATATCCACAGTAGGCTCCAAAATTCAAGTGTAGACAAAATTTTGGAGGGTGTTTGTTGCAGCAACAACACTTGGCAACACACTGGGAGAACTCCAGCATCTCTGCCTTGGTAAAATATTTTTGTACAATGTCTAGTTCCTCGAGGAGTATTGATTCATCATTTGGATTACCCCAGCTTCCCCACTTACTCCATTCATAAACATATCCCACTTCATTCCTCCTCGGTTGAACACAAACATAGATCTAGTGATATCACAACATTCAAGAAAGGAGAAGGGTAATGTAGCACACGAGCTTTAGATTTTCAAAGTTTGTCATCTTTAATGTTGCTCTGTTGTCAATGGGCTTGGACAATAACCTGACACAGACACTTAAGGAACACAAACATTGCTTCGCTGTCAGCGAGCTTGGACAGTACCCTGATATAGTTGCTTTCTTCACCTCCTTGTGCAGGAAGCCTTTCTCTTCTATTTCCCTTTATTTATTTTATTTTATATGGGACTGTGCATCAACACTTATTCATTTCATGGGAGAAAGAGGGATCCCAACTTATTGAGAGAAGAATACGTTGTTCCTTCAAATAAGCATATGTAAGACCTCTGATATTGGTTTGCTCATTTAGATTTTCCCCTTGTCTTTCTCTACTTGATTGAATCAACATGGAAAACATTGAAACGTAGAGAATCGATCGTAGGGATGAAGTTTCTAGAATAGACACAGATATTTCCTCACGAAAGGATCGTATTTTCCGTCAGAACATAATCGACCAAAAGGTGTAACCATTATGGAAAAGGACTGAAGGTTAGCCAAATGTTGCAGTGTCACAAAGCCCTTCTCTATTTTACCACATTATCTTTCGAGCCCAAATGGGACACCCTTCATGAAAAGTTTTATTAAACAAAACACAAAAGAAGAAACGAGAAACAACAAGGAAACAAAATTAGAAAAACAAAACAAAAGGAGGCTAAACCAAAATAACACGCGAGGCAAAAGTAAGAAAAGACAAGAGTGAGTGAAAGGTGAATGCGAAGGGGGACTGGTATGCAGCTAAACCTACTCCTAACCTAACCATCTAGAAGTTCAGGGTTACATATAATGGAATTTTTAATGTAGCCATTGTAATTATTCATGACCTACAGTCACAAAGATACAAGCAATAAAAACATGTATAAAAAATGTGTGATGAAAAATATACGAGCTTGAATAACTTGCATAATAAATGGAAGGTCTTGGTTGTCAGTAGAAAGATGCGTCATATCCACTACTTCTAATCATCTCCCATTCTTACCTTTTCATCGAAAATCATAATTAAACAAACCTTGAATTCTTGTGAATGTATCTTCATCTAGACTGTACTCCTTAGCAAGCATGAGAAAAGATCAAAATTGTTATTTGCGATGGAGCTTGCCAGGTAAGATTGCTCCAACCATTGAGAGATTGGATCATGAAATTCAAAACAATCCTCTTGAGAACCCTGAAATCTTTGAAAAGATGAATTTTCAATTGAAAGAGCGAGATCAGGATGAGAATCTCGTAAGTGAAAATGAATCTGATCATATTCAAAAGGCTTGGGAAGACAGTGAGGGCTTGGCATAAACATTAGCGAACGCTGAAGTGCCTCAACTGCGTGACAAGTATTCGAGCAGTGAGATGAACCATAAAGAGTAATCAAAGTGAAACAAATGTCATTAGATATATTAATGGGAAAATGATAAAACAAATGACAGTCAATATCATGATCAGATGGCTTGTTTGTGGCATGTAACACTCTCCTCCCACATCTACCCAAGCAACCGATAAGCCAAGGTAAACATGCAACAAGAGGCCACTATGATATGATTCAACATCCTAAGTCATGTTAAGGAAGTGGAACCGACGAAAACACACCATACAGACATTCAACATCAACATTTGGACCCTCAGGAACCAATCCAACCTTTCTGCCAACCAACTCCTCGGTCCCACTGAGATTTTTGACCACTTGACCTCTGGACGCTCTCATGTTATGGGCATGCCAGCGTCCAAGGACCTTTGGACACTCTCATGTTATGGGCATGCCAGCGTCCAGGGACCTTTGGACGCTCTCATGCTATGGGCATGCCAGTGTCCAGGGACCTGTGGATGCTCTCACAGGCTTGCAAGCCAACGTCCAGGGACTAAATTGCTTGGTTCTATGCCAACACCCCCATGATTTAAGCCACTTTTTCAATCCCAAAACCCAGGTCACTTCCCAGAGTGGAATGACACCTTGAAAATAGTAAAATATTAGGGAAACAATGATGCAAAATCAACTAGTTTGACAAGCCCTTAACTAGACCCCTACTAGCCATGACAAGCATTTCATCAAACATGTCACAAATATGTAATCTAAGGTGTAAATAACATATTTAAGCATAGGGATCTCATACTTATCTGAGAATTGCTAAGTTCCGCTGTTCCCTCATGACATTTGTTGCATTATCATCTATTAGGTCATAGATACATTGTCCATTCATTTACAAGTAAAAACATGATGAGAGCCATACATAGCTACTGTCATAAAACACATACATAAACAACATAATAGCAATAGAAATACCAATGAAATCACAACCATATGATCCACATATAAACCAATATAATACTCATAGAAGTACAAGGAGAGATAACTTCATATTGATGATGTGAAATCCAAACCCGGGATGGGACTTCTGTGTTCCACTTGACCGTAGAATGGCTTAGCCAAATCTATCTTCAGTCATTCACCCCAATGCCATATTCTAAGCATGAATATGGGATCCCATAGAACACATCAATCCAAAACCATCCAGAGCTTCCAGAGGCCAACCACCTCAACCCATCAAACAGTGATTCTACCTCATGGTCGGACATCACAAAACCATCATTAGATTGGTCTCTATCCAAGCCTTCCAGGGCTCCAAAGCGTTTGTTCCAACCAAGGCTCCAGGACTAGAAACTCAACCCACAAATTTTACGGGCTCCAGAGCATTTGTCCAAACAAGGCTCCAAGACTAGTAACTCAACCCACCAAGGGCTCTAAAGAGTTTGTCCAACCAAGGCTACAGGACTAGCAACTCAACCCAAGTTGTTACAGGGATCTAGAGCATTTGTCAAATCAAGGCTCTAGGAACTAGTAACTCAGCCCAAGCTAAGGAAACGTGAGAACCAACCAAAACAAAAC
Source organism: Pinus tabuliformis (assembly GCA_031772625.1). Classification (NCBI taxonomy): domain Eukaryota; kingdom Viridiplantae; phylum Streptophyta; class Pinopsida; order Pinales; family Pinaceae; genus Pinus; species Pinus tabuliformis. The sequence goes on from CM062804.1 coordinate 114,972,861, forward strand.
AATAAAATGAACCCACAATCTCCATGGTTATCCAGGAAATGGCAAGGTTATGCAATCCACTGTTAATGCTGGCCATCCTCTATGCCAATGACAGATCACAACCAACAAACCACATGCATATGCTATGCATGCCAAAACTAGTGAGGAAAACATACATGCAACCCTGTAACTATAAGCAAAATCCGATGTAGCTATTGATCCCAATGTCCTCTTGCGATTTCCTGCTCTTACTTTGCCTTCTTGGTCCAAAAATCCAAATATGCTACACTCTCCAAAAGTGCTCCAAGAAAAATCTAAGTGTCCAAGAGTATGAGAGAGAGAGAATAGAGAGGGAGTTCCAAAACTGAACTGGCATAAGCTTACACTGACCAAGCTTGCCCACTGATCCTCATAAGCCTTTCTATCAACCAGGCCTCTATTTTCTTCATTTTCCATTATTTTCCTTCAATTTCCTCCTCACATGCAACTTGTGACCTTTCACCTCCCTTTTCTCCTAATTTACCTTTTTTTCATAAATAAAATGCCAATTAATGCCTCATGCATTTCCAAAGCCTTTGCGTACTAATTTCCTCAATGAACACCCACTAGGATGTTTTTACCACCATTCAACTTGGAATACGTGTCCCATGACCGTGATATTATATATTTTTACATGAATTTTTAACCAGGGTTGTTACAAAACCCTCCCCCTTGGGGGAACACTGTCCTCGGTGTTCAGTGACACCTATAACCAACAAGACTGCTGAAAACAAAACATACTGCCCATGGAGCTTTATAACACAACTCATTGCAGTATTTACAATGACCATCTGCTAAAACATGACAAACATATTGTTTACTAGAGCTTTGTAACACATCTCATTATGGTTTGGAATCCACATATAGTTATACACATGTTCTTCAACCAACAAATAACCATACGTCTATGGAGCTTTATAAATCCAGCTCAATACAATATTTACAATAATACACACATATACACATATACACATTTTCTCAACCAACAAATAAAAGGATACGATGCCTGCATCTGCAACAAGGGAATCTGGAGGCTCACACCTCCACCCTCAAAGTAATACTAGGATTCACGTCCTTCCCAGGAAATCCATAATTCACCTCCTTCTCAAGGTTGATCATCTGACTGCATGTAACACTTGTACACTCAATACTAGTCTACAATTGATGTTACACTGCCTTGGAATCTCCACCACAATTAGGGAACTTGAATTCTCTACATGCACTAGTTATTTTGGGTTGATTGATTAGTTATCTAGATGATCACTGAGTTTGAATGAATTCCCACTGCGCAACTGACCTTCCACTAGTTCCTCCAATAGTTAGAACTAGTTTAACTGAAAACAACTTGAAAAAACTTACCTCGATTGCTACAAATTAGCAATCACACATGCTTAAATTAACTCTAACTCCTCCAACTTGAATTTACTTAGATAATTGAGTGACAAGAGCTGAGTGACAAGAGCCATGTCACCTCTGTTAACTGCATCCAAGTTGTCTGCCGATGTAGAAATTCAAATTTTCTCAATTTATTCAAGGCAAAATCAAATTTAGAATTTCTTCCTACATTTTTCAACACGAGCTTCTTCTTATGATTCAGTCTGCTTCAAAGAAAAACAATTTTCTTCATATAGTTTTCAGCATTTTATGATTTTCAAAGACACTAGAAGATCTGCTCTACCACTACATTTGCTCAAGTTACCTTAAGGTGATTGTTTCATAGGAAAAACATCTAGCTCTTTTATTCAATTTACTCCCAAAGCTACTACTACAATTTAGATTTCTTCTACAGATTCTCAAGATTAGACCTCTTCAGTTAAACCATTGGCTAATGAATTTGCAAAATAATGGTAATCATTTGGAGATTACTTCAACATTAGTACAATAAGGAAAGGAATCAATAGTTCCTAAACCAAATATTGATGATAATATTGTGCAACAAACAATTACTACTCCCTTAGATTTTTCTATGTATGCTCTTACATAGTCTAGTATCTCCAAGACACCTATTATTTCTCGGCTCAATCTAGAAACAATTCCAACACATTCAACCCCTGAAATTCAGATGAATGTCAAGGAAATTACTGCAATTGAAGTATTTTATAGTCCTCAACAAAAAGTTATTTCAAAGAAAAGTAGTAAGAGGAAAGTTGGTGACACACATGATTCTACAATAAGCTCCACATTGCAAGCTACATCATTAGAAATGGTCTAGAAAGATGCATCAATTGCTCCTCATGAGGAATTTGAAGAATTAGACGAATCTTCAGGGGCTTATGCGTCTTCTAGTATAAATAAGGCATCCCATGTTAAGGAATTTATCAAAGAAAAAGAGGAGAGGATTCAATAACTAGAGCGAGAAATTGCACAATTGCAGGCACAAGTTGCTTTAGTTAAAAGGCAACATGATTATGAGATTAAACAGAAGGATGATAGGATATAGAAATTGCAACAAAATATATAACAAGTATAATCCAATGCTTTTGACCTTGTTAAATTCAAACATGAAGCCAATGAGCTAAATATTCAACTACAACATCAACAACAATTTATTTGCAGCAAGATAGGTCTATTACAAGCTCAAAATGTTAATTTTCCAGTGTTTTATGCTTAACATAATCACTTATTTCAATTCTTCTTCAATTAGCAATCAATTTCCAATATAATTCAATCTTCCATTAATAATAAGCAATTGTAGATAGAACAATAAATCAAATACACAATAGAAAACCAAGAACAATAGAGATAATATTTGGTTAGGACCAAGGAAAAACCCCACAAGGGGGAAAACCCTTTCCAAATTCTATTTCTATTATATTGTCATCAAATTTGTAGTAGAGAGATACAATATCCAAGTACATAAAAAATAAGTCAAAGGTCAAAGCCTTGACTAGTCCAACCAACCATCTAATATCTAATCAATGATGATCCCAAAAGTCAAATATGCAAATCCTTGTCAAAGTTAATAGCAGCCAAATATGCCCTAACGAGTCTTGTTCAATGGCTGAATCAACCTCCAAAATGTTCGGTTAAGGCATCTAAAAACTCGGCCTCTTTAGCTTAGTGAAACTCAGTCAAAATAGTCCCAAAATATGCCTCTGAAATTGGTCAATGTCAAAGTCAATCCTGCGGTCAAAGGGTAGCTTCAATTCTGCGGTCAAACAAGGTCAAAGTGCTACGAAAAGTTAGATCTCCTTTCTCTTGAATTCAATCTCCATGATAGATCCAAAATCCCAAAAGTCAATATTTGTCAAAGGCCTAAAAGAAAAAGTCAATGCAACAAACAAACATGTCTTCCTTCCCTTCGCGCATGTGAACTTGGACCTGCAATTTCAAATCTGTACAAAACCAATCAAAAGATGTGATGTGCGATTGATGCCTTCAAGTGTTGTAACACGAGGTCTATGTATATGTGGCTAAGGGGATTGAATTTCCTTGCCCAGACCGACTTGTACTTTTGTGCAGTTGTGGATTTCACATTAAAAATAAAAAATTTCCTTGAGCAAATTAAATTCTTGCCAGGGCTAGTAGGGTCTCCAAATGGTGAGCAAGGCTTACAAAAGGAGGGAAATTCTCCCCGAGCTGCCTAAATTTAACACTCCCTCTCTGCTAGGGAGGAATTACCGACTGTATCACAAGTCTCATCTCAAATGTCTCGTCATCATCATCACTGTATCATATCTCGACTCTACTCATCTTTGCTCATATGTTGAACACTCTCGAACCTAAACAAGAAGAATCATCATAAGGGAGATAAGCCCCCCACCCTATATCCAATGAAAATGGGCGAGATACAACTTATCATGAAGGTAAGGATCACAAGCATCCCTGATATTAGCACCTTGACCCTCAAGTGTCGAGTGGTAGAACACCTGCATCCTCAACTTGGGGGAGATACTCGACTTACCAGTAGCAAGGATAACACACACCCAGGTTACCTCACCCATTGGCTAGATGGGTGGCAATCCCAACAAGACCAACTTGTGGGTAGGATACCAATTGGGGTTTACTCTACCAAAGCTGATAGGGGGAGATACTTGACTTGCCATAAAAGACAAGTACCATGCACACACTATAGTGACAATAAGGGAGATACACGACCTACCATGAATGGTAGGGATCACACACACTATTGTCTATAGATACCTCAACCCCAAAATCTCTGTGACTCAATTCCTCTTCCTAGGAGCTCAAACAAGGGGGAAGAGCATAGATCAGTGTCCTCGATCAACTGTGACCCTTACCCGAGAGGGTCACATCCACTAGTCCAAGCTCCTCTCTAAAGACTAAGACCTTCCCTTTTGGCAAAGCCTTGGTAAGAATATATGCTATCTACTCTTCAATCAAAATGCGATGGAGTCTTACGGCTCCTCTCTGCACCGTATCTCGAATGCAGTGATATCTAATCTCAAGATGCTTGGATTTGTTGTGGAACACAAGATTCTCTATTAGTCATATCCCACTATTGTTTTCGCAATATATCATTGTTGTATCCAAAACCTGCTCAAACAAATCTCAAAAGTGCTTCCTCAACCATACTGCCTCACAACTAGCCATGCTAGCTGCAAGATACGCAACCTAATTCGTGCTAAGGGAAACATAATTTTGCTTTGTGCTCATCCAAGATATCATCGAAAATACAAGGCTAAAACAACACCCTGATCTGCTCTTCTTATCAATAACATTTCTGGCCCAGTTAGCATCAATATAACCATGAAGTCTCACATCTCCCATATATCTCAGACCTAGATTAATCGTCCCATGTGAATATCTCATCACATTATTAACAACGACCCAATGTTCATGTAGAGGCTTAATCATAAATTGACTCAGAGTGTTAATTGCAAAATATATGTCTAGTCGAGTGTTCACAGGGAACATCAGTGCCCAAATCAACTGTCGGTACTTAGAGGGATTTTCCAAGTCAGATCATGCAACTTCCCCACAAAATTTATTGAAGTTCATCTCCATCGGTGCGGTCATGTACTTGCATTCTTCCATACCAAATATTTCTAGTAGTTTCACAACCTATTTCCCTTGTGAAAGGAAAATCTCCCCAGGCGTCTACCACACCTCTAGGCCCATGAAATAGTATATCAATCCAAGGTATTTCATCTCAAATTCAGAGGCTATCTCCCTCTTATACTCGAGAATTAGAGGCTCCACCACCTATCAAGAATAAATGATCAACATATAATACCAAAATAAGGGGCATAGCTTGGACATATTTTAAGAAGAGGTTCGGGTCAACATTGATTCTCGTAAAACCAAGCTCCATGAGGTAGTTATCAATGCTCGTATACCAAGCCGTAGGGGCTTGCATCAATCCATAAAGTGCCTTATTCAACCGACACACATGAGTCTTCTTGTCCCGTACCTTCAAATTCCTGTGGTTTCTTGACATATACTTCTTCCTAGAGTATGCCATGTATAAACATGGTCTTCACATCCATGTAGTGAAGAGTCCATCCCTCGCTAACAACTAGAGAAACGATAGACCGAATAACAGTGTAGCAATCAACTTGTGCAAAAATGTTATCATAATCTTCTTCTCAACATTGGTAAGGGGAGGAGTGTCCCTTGCTTTCCCAAGGGTAGCATCTCCATCAAATGTCACACCCTTGCTAAAATCTATATTCCTTTAGTAAAGCACATGAAAATATGTGGGACAACCAAATATTTTCAAATGTCCAACATCGGGCTTTATACCTGTGAACAATTCTTTGGGAATCTTGTCACCTAAGGCTTGATGAGGAGTCTTATTTTGAACACAGACAACAATATTTGCAGCTTCACCCCATGGAAATTTCAACAACTTTTGATCATGCAACATAGCTTGATAAAATTCCATGATGGTCCCATTCTTTCTTTCAACTACTCCATTTTGTTGAGGGTTGTAAGGTATAATAGTCTCCTTCTTGATTAAAACATTCTTGCAAAAGTCAATAAAATCATTTGAAATGAATTCTCCACCATTATTGGACCTGAAGACTTTGATTTTCTTCCTTGTTTGATTTTCTATCAGTGCCCTAAAATCCTTGAACATATCAAATGCCTTGTCCTTGCACTTCAAGAAGAATATCCAATTTTTGCGAGAGAAGTCATCCACAAAGATTATATAGATAACCACCACCAAATTTCACCGACATGGGTCCACATATATTAGAATGAATGAGTAGTAGGATTCCACTAGTCCTACTCTTGTGTTGTGGCCAGCAACAACCCCCCCTTTTTCATTTAAGTGTTGTCCAAAATACTAAATGAATGGGGACCCTTAGTTAAAATTTAGGAAAAGCAAGAGTTTCCTTTCTTCAAAATAAGGTTACCATCGTAAGCTTAGGAAGATCTTTTGAATATTTTAAAACCTAAGTCTATGATAAGGGAAAAATATTTAAAGCCGCGTTGCAAAAAAGATAGGAGGTGCCTCCATTTCGCTATAATATCGGTATGTACAAGACTCTCATGCTAAGCAATATATTGCATCGCAATAAAGTAATACTCATAACGGAAAAACTTCGAGATTTACCGATCTGCGATAACACCGATCGCAAGATCGCATATCGCAGAAAATGAGTTGACAAGATTTGGTAAGCATAAAACTTTTGCGATCTGCGATGTTGTGATCGCTGCGATGTTATATTCGTGTGTTTGCGCGATCTGCGATGGTGCGATTTGCGATGGCGCGATCTGCGATGTTACGTAAGCAAATCGTGAAATCACTTCATTACGAATCCTTCGGGCACGCGATTCAAGAAAAGCCACTTACCATAATCTGACTCAAGATCATGCGCTTTTAATGATAGTAAAGGGATTAGTTGTCAGCTATTAAATGAAATGTAGACACGTGCTTTTGTAAAGAATTACTTCACGTAAGGTGGCATATTTGATATATCTGCTGCATTTAAAACTCTCCCATCACCTTTCTTGATCAGTCATTTCCATTTCACTTGTGAGCTGCAGGAACGGAGAGCGAAAGATGATACACAGCCATACGCAGGAAGAAATGGGAAAGAAAAATAGAGCTCAGGGCTCTGAGGCGAAGGAAAAGACGAAGGAAATGACGCCTTTGTATACAGACACAGCCTGTAACAAAGACGCAGGGATATCGACGTGGGAAAGCATGTACAGACTGCTTGAAGAAGAGAATCCCAGAATAATGAAGGTTACTGCTGTCGCGGGCTCACAATTCTCTTCCGAAGCATCCTTAGAAGAGCTAGCATGCTCATTTCTTCATCGGATAGCAGCAAGGCCCAAAATTCTACCATATACGGATATGATCAAGTGGATACTTGACAATGCAGAGATGCACAACAGGCAATTCAAGATTCAAGGACAAGGGCTCATCGGATCATTCGCTGCACAAGATTTAAAGCTTATGTATCATCTTCCTGAACCGCAGACGACTTACAATGCACAATTCGTTAAGAAATTTGTGGCAGAGAACCCAGACCTATTAGAGACCACCAAAGATTGGTCCAGAAAAGAGGAACCGCTCAAGAAAGACAAAAACGGTATGTACAACACTGGTTCCCTCACCTCTCCATATTGTTTTGCTGCGGCCATGCTTTGTAGATTATTTGGGAGGCCAGATATCGATAAGTTTTCGTCTGAATTGTTACCATTAATAGATGCTGCCACAAATTCTGATATTATGGATTGGGCCAAGATCTTTTCTGATAATCTATACACGGCTATTATCAATTACCGGTCTAAAAGATCCTTGTCTCAAAGGATCTATCCTCCTTTTTATCTATCCGCATATGTTATGGATTCTATTTGTTATGTGTCTAAATTTCCCATTATGGGTTGGAAATGGACTACCCAGGGCCCATTGCCTATCCATGTTTATCATAAGATACTGTGGGATTCTCAGTTCATCCCACATTTCTACCAGATTTGTCACGGGCTTATCTTACCCTTGTATAGAATGATGTATGATGAAGACCCCCCGAAGTGCTCACCCGAGGCACAGATAGATATCATCCCCATCGCAAGATGGTTCGGGGAAGAATGGTTCACCTATATTAGAGTATTTGGAAGCACTGTACCTCCTCATGTCCTGCCTTTGTATATTCCTGACAAATTATTGGCTCGAGAAATTGCATATCAAACCTGTTCAGAAGGCGGCCTAACTAAAGACCTAAAAGACAAAAAGAAGGCCATATGGCCTCAGTTTCCTGAAGCTTGTGGGGCCTTTTCATTGTTCGATGTAGGTCACGCGTTCACCGAAGTGGACAATGTGACGTGTCTACAATTATTTAAAACAATGTAAACTTTGAAACGGGAACTATAAACTCAAAACGAGAACTCTGGCCCAAAAACCCCAAAAAAACCACAAAAACAGTGCTCAAAACGAAAAGTGTGTATATTGGAACGATGTTTTTTTTTTAGGTGTCAATTTTGCGGCTGTTTTAAAAATGGCAGTGACTACGAAATTTTCTACGAAATTTTCCTGCAAAATATAGCTTCAGAACGAAAGTGTTGATACTGGAATAATGATTTTTTTTTAGGGTCAATTTTCATACTTTTTAAACAATGCTAATAAAACCAATTTTTTATGTCTCAAACAAAGTTAAATTTTAAGGAAAAACACATTAATGTTTCTGGTAGAATATCATTTTTCTTTCCTAAGTATAAATTTAACATGTTTTCAACCACAAAACTAAAAAAACATGACATTATGAACAAATTATATCACTGAATGAATTCAAAAGTCTTTATTTGTACACTAAATAAAACAGACATTATATCTCTAATTTGATATTGCATTGTAGATATTTAAACAATAAAATTTATCATACTTAAGACATAATCCAACAACATAAAAATGCTTCATAACTTCTCATTTAACAAAATATGGAAAACATTAATTTTATTTGAAGATACGATGCATACATCAGTTATATAAACTGTCTTAAACAATTATTCAAAATCACTCATATTTTCTTGCACACCATCAGAATTTACATCTTCAGATGAGTGACTGGATGCTGACGAAGATGTTCCATATTCTTCTCTGTCATCAACTAGTGCCCCATCTGAGTCCACATGCATGCCCAAGATTCCAGGTTTGAAAAGTCTTCTAGATCTACGACTGGTTTCAGCAGAGTCCCATGTCAACACTGTTCCTTCTGGTAACAACCTTTTCAGAATCTCTGTCGTCTTGAAGCGAAGAGTTCCTCTCTTTGTTAATTTGAAGTCATAAACAAGTATGTCAACATCCTTCAATTGTAATATGTCTGTGCGGCGACGATTTATATTTGTACCCTTTCTTTTTCTTTTTCCACCATTTTTTTTGTCAACTACCATCTCTGGCTTATACACACCATTGAATGGGTGTGTATTTGTGGCATACCAATGTACTTCAACACCTGTAACATCCTCATTTTCTATAAAGACCTTTATAACTTTAGCAACCCAAAATGGATAGCCATTGGGATCTCCATCTGCTAACACTGCAATCATGCAACCCTCCTTAATATCCTGTACTGAACCCCTATAAAGGTCTTCCATGGCTTCACGTTGTGCACGAGATCTTCTGGAACCTATATACATCTCTCTTTCCTCTGCCTGTGAAGAATTAATAATACCTTGAGATTGTTGCTGTTCAACAATGTTTACTTCTTCATGTTCATTCGACACATTTTGTGGCCAAATAAATGGATTTTTCAAAGGTATATCTTCATTTCTTGTTGTCGAAATGAGATCACTTTGATTATTGAAAAACGACTCCCACCAAACTGAATCAACAATGTCAAAGTACTCATATGTATATCTAATACATTTTTTAATTTCTTCCAGGCAATCAGAATAATTTATAGCCCTGTTCTGTCTACGTGCATTCTGAACTTCACCAACTGATTGTAATAACAATATTTTTGATGCAAATATTGGATGATCTGGAATGAACTTCAAAAATTGCAATCCTGATGACGGTGCCTACTCTGTAGTAGTTGAATACTTCTTGCCCCATATTAGTGTTTTCCCATCAATTTTTTTGATACGAAATTGATGTTGGAAGCTAATGTCATTAAGTTGTTCAATGCATTTCCCCTCACCATATGATCCCAGAATAAACCTTCGCATGTCAACAGTTTCTTCCAACACTTCAAAAGCAGGCTCTGGCATGTATGATTTCTTAATACATTCAATTAGTGATGGCAAGCTCCCAACTTCCTTCCTCCTCAATGTGACTGAAAAACGACTGAACATATGATCAATATGGTCATGAGTGTGCCCAACAAGAAGGAAACGAACCTTTACCTTTTGAAAAATTCTCAATTCAACGAGCATGTTCAGATACCCAAAAACAACCTGATTTTTGTTTTCACGGCAAGTGTTGTCCAATTGTAGATACAAAACTTCAGGAAGATTACCAGACCAATGAGAAATCACATCATGAATTATGGTTATGGTCAGATTTGCATCATTATGAATATTTGGAGCTGTGAAGTACACCTTGGCAACATTTTCCCATTGAAGACCATACAACCGACCAAGTGAAACTGAATAAAATTTTCCTCTTGTAGATTTTTGGGTGTGCGAACAAAATGTGGTAAAAGTGTTTTCTTCTGGTCCATACCATCAATTATCAAACCCAAATATTTATTTGGATTATCATAACACTTCTTTCGATGCTTGTACAACTTCTTCCTTTCATTTGTTTGTTGTTCGCGATGCTCCTGAAGTTCTTTGACAATTAAATCTACACAACATAAAAGAAATTCATTAAGAAATATGTTTTCATAGTTGATGACTATACAATTTTAAAAGTAAAAGTTATGAACACTTACCTCTTTCTGAGCCTTCACATTTGTCCCTTTTTGATTTAAGAGAAGCACATGTACTGCAAATCCCCATCCTTGTCTTCTTAGGAATACGAACATTATTGAATTCTTTCTTCCATATCTTCACAAAATATTGATATGTAATAAAGTGGCCCTGTCCCTCAGCACTTTCTGCATATTCTTTGTATAAGTTGTAGATTTCTCGTCTTGAAAAATTATCTGGAATATGTATTGTCTCTCTATTTGGCATACACTCTCCATGCTTTGAAAAGAAATCTTTCATCCATGACATTGCAGTATTTGATAATGGCCCAAACTGTCTTTTATAACGTACTTCTGAATAAAATGTGGGATCCTTTTCCAAATTTTCTTGAATTCTCGAGAGACGAAAATTCCCAATTGAATGAAACATTTTGAAAGCTTTTCTACACAATAAAAAATTCCTAATATGATAATCATAACCTGACAATGTAGATTGCATGCAGCCAACTAAATATGAGTTTTGCATGCTTTTATTCATTGACAAATATCTCTTCCTGCTTTCTAATGCAAATGTGAAATCCATACGTTTCAAGCAATTTTTTTGGCAACATTCACTTGAAATGAGAGCGCTGATAGAACTTCTTCTCGTCAGATATTCTGCTCTACCCCTTGTATAACTAGAATAGCTTGCATTGATACGAAAAGGTCTGCTCCTACTCCTCGATACAATATTTCTTGGCAACATCTTCATCATTGGATCATCATTTTTATAAGGATTTTCATCATCATTAAGAGGAATGTTATCCACACTATGATCAGCTCTGATTTTCAAATTTTGACTGAGAGGATACCCTTCATCTTCCCCTTCTTCAGTGCTACTATCATAGTCCTTAGAATTCAGACTAAATGGAAAATCTGACTCGATGTTTAATGGATATTCTTCCTCATGTACATTGTCAGTGCTACTCTCATAGTCCATAGAATTAGGACTATGTTGAAAATGTGGCTGTTTACTTATTGAAGATGCTACATCCTGTCCTTTGTCACTGCTACCTTTATACTGATTAGAATTATGACTAACTGCATCATCCTGTTCTTCATCACTGCTGCTCTCATAGTCCTTAGAATCAAGACTAAGAGGACATTGTGATACTCCAATGTTTTGAAAATCATCATCCTGCGCTTCATCATCGCTGCTCTCATAGTCCTTAGAATCAGGACTAAGAGGACATTGTGATACTCCAATCTTTTGAAAATCATCATCCCGCGCTTCATCACCGCTGCTCTCATAGTCCTTAGAATCAGGACTAAGAGGACATTGTGATACTCCAATCTTTTGAAAATCATCATCCCGCGCTTCATCACCACTGCTCTCATAGTCCTTAGAATCAGGACTAACTGGACACTGTGACACTCCATACTTTTGAAATTCATCATCATGCTCTTCATCACTGCTGCTCTCATAGTCCTTAGAATTAGGACTAAGTGGACACTTTGACACTACATTTTTTTGAAATTCATTATCACATTCATCATCACTGCTGCTCTCATAGTCCTTAGAATTAGGACTAAGTGGACACTTTGACACTCCATTATTTTGAAATTCGCCATCATGCACATCAAAATTGCTGCTCTCATAGTCTTCAGAATTAGGACTAAGTGGACATCGTGACCCTCCATTCTTTTGAACTTCACCATCACACTCTTCAAAACTGCTACTCTCATAGTCCTTAGAATTAGGACTAAGTGGACACTGTGACACCCCATTCTTTTGAACTTCACCATCATGCTCCTCATCACCGCTGCTTTCATAGTCCTTAGAATTTGGACTAAGTGGAATCTGTGACTCTTTATTAATTTGAAATTCTCCATCCCCTCTTTCATCAGTGCTGCTCTCATAGTCTTTAGAATCGGGACTAAATGGAAGAATTGACTTTCTATTCATAGTGGAAGAATTCCCGCTATATTCATCAATATGAATAGAGTTGTTACGCGATGAAGATGTTGATGGTGTATAAACCGAAACTTCACCATCAGAGCAATCCATCACTTTCAAATAGAAAATGTTGAATGATACAAATGGAGTCTCCTAAGAATATTATATAGCTTAAAGAATGAAATATTCCCTCCAAAAATTTTCGCGAAAATATTTCCCTCCAAAAGTTTGTTAGATTTATTTACCTTTATTATTTTATTCTACAATTGATTGAAAAACGTAAACTAATTTTTTTTTTATGAAATAAATCACTAAAATTCAAATTGTAAATCACAACTTGTACATTAATTATTCTAATAGTTAAAGTATATAATATTTACTTAACATTTTTTTTTTTTTTTTTTTTTAATTTTTATAATATATTCTGAAACAAATTAATCCCACATTCAATCCGTTGTAAAACAACTCTACAATATTCGCTCTATAATAATGTAAAACAAACTATCCCACATTAATCGTATGGAAAAACATCTTCGTAATTTCACTTATATAATAAATTTCACTATCACTATTACTCGCCTCACATCTAGGTTTTCTGAAGTCCCTTGAAAGACTCGTGAATTTGTGGAGCAGCGATATTGCTATCAACAATATATACAACGAAGAATTGTCGCAATTGAAAAGTAAGTTCAATTATTTTTTCGAAATTTTCATATTAAATTACTTTAATGAAGAATATTTTTTTTTTAAATAAAAAAATTTTCCAAGCCAAATTTTAATATTGCTATCTACCCCACCCCGCCCGCCACACCTCCCCCCTTCTCCAACCCCTGCCCCCCTAACTCCCTCCCCCCCCCCTATTCTTTTTTTTTTTTAAATTAAAAAATTTTCCAAGCCCACCCCACCCCGGGCCCACCCGGCACCCGCCCCCACCCCGGCCCCCCTGCCCATCCCACCCGCCCCTCCCCCCTTCCCAGCCCCTCCCCGGCACCCTCGCCCACCCCTCCCCCACCCGGCGCACCGCCCCACCCCGCCCGCCCCTCCCCCTCCCCCGCCCCCTGCCCGACACCCCCGCCCGCCCCTCCTCCACCTGGCGCACGGCCCACCCGGTGCCCGCCCCCGCCCCGGCCCACCAGGCCGCCCCACCCTCCGCCCCCTCCCCCCTCGCCGGCCAGGCCGCCTCACCCCCCTCCCCCTCCCTCCCCCGACCGGGCCGGCCCCCCCCCGCCCAGGCCGCCCCACCCCCTTCCCCCCCCCCCGGTCGGCCCCCCCGCCCTGCCCGGGCCACCCCACCCCCCTCCCCCTCCCTCCCCCGCCCGGGCCGCCCCACCCCCCTCCCTCCCCCTCCCCCCGCCGGCGGCCCCCCACCCCCCCCCGCCCGGGCCGCCCCACCCGCCTCCCCCGCCCGGGCCGCTCCACCCCTCCCGCCTCTCCCCCTCCCGCGCCCCCTCCCCGGCCTCGCCGCACCCCTCTCGCCGCTCCCCCTCCCGCGCCCCCTCCCCGGCCCCGCCGCCCACCGCGCCCGCCCCTCCCCCTCCCCCGCCCCCTCCCCGGCCCCGCCGCCCACCCCGCCCGCCCCCTCCGCCCGCACAGGGCCACCCCCGGGCCGCCCCGCTCAGGGGCGGAGCGAGGCGGCCCGGGGGTGGCCCTGTGCGGGCGGAGGGGGCGGGCGGCGGGGCTGGGGGGGGGGCGGGGGGGCGGGGGAGGGGCGGGCGGGGGGGGCGGCGGGGCCGGGGAGGGGGCGCGGGAGGGGGAGGGGCGGGAGGGGTGGGGCGGCGCGGGCGGGGGGGCCGGGCGGGGTAGGGCGGTGGGGCGGCCCGGGCGGGGGGCCGGGGGGGGAGGGGGCGGCCCAGGGGGGGGGGGGGTGGGGTGGCCGGGCGGGGGAGGGAGGGGGAGGGGGAGGGGGGTCGGGCAGCCCGGGCGGGGGGCCGGGGGGTGGAGGGGGCGGCCCGGGTGGGGGGGGGGGGGGGGGGGCGGCCCGACCGGGGGAGGGAGGGGGAGGGGGAGGGGGGTGCGGCGGCCCGGGCGAGGGTGGCCGGGGGAGGGAGGGGAAGGGAAGGGGGAGGGGGGTAGGGCGGCCCGGGGGGGGGGGGGGGAGGGGGCGGGGGTTGGGGGGGCCCGGCCGGGGGAGGGAGGGGACGGGGGAGGGGGGTGGGGCGGCCCGGGCGGGGGGCCCGGGGGTGGGCTGGGGGGCGGGTCGGGGGAGGGGGAGGGCAATTTTGATTATACAAATAAAAATTTTATGGTATATTTTTGTTGTTAATATGTTTTTTTATTTACTAATTTATGTGTTTTTTTTAGGAAAATGGCATCAAGGAAAATTTCTGTGAATCTTTCTGGACCAAGGAGTCTTAAAGTTGTATCTTCAAAAAACATTGGTGAACGAACTCCACCTGAGCTCATACCTACAAATATTTCAAGTGCTTTAAGTGATAAGAAGCTAATCTCAGATTGGAAAAGTTCAAAAGAGGTGAAATTTCCATCAAGAGCCTGGTATGTGAAAGAAAGAGAGAGCACAACTGTGAATATATATCTATACATTGATACACCCAATAATAATGAAAATTTGGAGGTGATGGGAAAAGTCATAGATATGTGTTCGGTACCAAACACTGAAGTTGTTTACGTACTTACAAAAGCTGCCAAGTCACATGAAAGGATTACTATCATATTCATTATATGATAGGAGAGAGGTATCTACAAAGTTGTGTAAACAAATCGTAAATGATATGACACAAAACATGGTAAGTATTGTTATTTGTATTTTTATTTTGCGTTTTGAAAATGTCTCGCTATATTTTTTAACTTTATTTATATTAACATATGATATTTTGTTTGGCAGAATTTTGTTGAAAGCTGTTCAATTATGTTGGGAGGCATTCATTTCATAGAGCATGATATCAAGAAAGTTGTCAGCCATTTTTACTCAGTGTCAGAAGAAGATATGCAAAACATGGAAAATGTAGTAATTGATGATGCTACAAAACTACATCCAAAGAATTAGAAAAAAAAGGCCTCTGGTGGATAAATCTAGCAAGGGTAAACAAGTTACTTTTGAGGACGATGAAGTTGAAATTGACAATGAAGCATATGTTGCCATTACTGAAGATGACATTGAAATTGCGGAAGGTCGTAAAAGACCAAAAGTAACAATGCCCAAGAATAGATCTCTTGAGAATGTTAAGACGAAAAAAAGTAGAGTTGAAGATCTTGAAGTAGTCATTACCAGCAGTCAAGAACCTAGTGAAACTTCAAAAGAAAACAGAGAAATCATTACACCAGGAGCTGATTTAGGTGATGGCATTATCAAAACAAAACAAAATGCCATTCGACAGAATTTGACAAAGAGAAACTTAATTGATGGTGGTCGTACATTTCAGTTAAATGTCAGACAAACCTATAAGGCAAGTGAAGGACAATGCCAATATCAAGTCAGAAAGCCACATCATCTGCATGTTCACAACTTGAAGACATTGATGAGGTACAATCCATATGCTCATGTGATTAGTTATGTGCTTCTTGTTGATCCACTTCAAGTTCCCAACAAAGAAGCATTTGATAAGTCAAAATGTTTTGAATACAATTATTATGTGCTTGGGGGGAACCATTCTGTTGAAGCTCAAAGACAATTGATGGAGGAATATCCTAATAACCCACGTTTTGAAACAATGAAATGTATCATTTATGCTAGTTTAAATGAAACAGAAGCAAAGTTAGTGGCATGGGATCATAATTCAGATAATGAATATAGGATGTCTATGACTTTGATCCAAAAGGTTAGATTTATTCATAGTGAATTCCTAGAAAAATGTGGTGGGGATAAGATCAATATTACTGCAGATTTCCGAAAGGAATGTTGTATGGAAATAGGCTATCAAATTGAAGATAAAGGCAATTCAAAAAGTGGAAAAGACAACAGATCTAGCGATTTATTCAGAGGTGTTGATAACATTTTCCAATTGGCATTTAGAACTGGAGATATTTGGAATTTGATTGATGACATTTTTAGCATGTGGGAAGACATTTGCATTAAAAACCAGAGGGTCAGAAAGTCTAAGCCATTGATATGTAGCAACAATAAATCAGCGCCTGAACTGAAGCAACTTCGAGACGATATGACCATCACGCCTTGGAGGGCGATGCAAAGAGTGAAAGATGAAAAAATTGTCAAAACAATATTATCTCGTGTGAAGTCGGGGGAATTATCATTGGAAGAAATGTCTGAAGAATTTCAAAAGTAAGTTTGCTGAATTATTTTTACTTATTTCCAAGATTATAGTTATCTTTTAAATAAAACATGTTGTTATTGGTAGTATTTGTTATACATATCATTATATTAACTTTTTCTTACTTTATCTATGCAGTCACAAAGTTTACATGAAAATTTAGGAACAAATGGTTAAATTGTTGAATGAAGATAGTTGGGATGATGTTGTACGCAACTATCCAGATTCAAGTTATACATCAACATTGAAAGCTTTTTATCTTGCATTTAAAAAGGTAACTTGATTTATACATTCAGTTTTAATCATCTGTGTACTATTTTTAATTTAAAACTTACACATACATTTGTTTGTTTGGTAAAAGATGAAGAAAGAAGATAATGGAGCACCAAACAGTTTCAAGACTTTTATTGAAAAAATAAAGGTTGAAAGACTGAGAAAGCAACGTATTAAGAATGTTGAACTTGATCCAACTCTTAATCATTTCATTTGGAATGGGCTAGACACTATTCAATATCAAGTAATACAAGGCGACTGTGAAGACATTGCGAAACTCGTACCAAAAAGGGATTATGCCCTGGTTATTGCAGATATTCCCCATGGTTTCAATATTCCAAACATTTGCTATGATATTGACCCTTATACTTATCAAGCTTTTAATAAAGTGGTGGCGGGATTTAAGGAAGTGACGTCATCACCATTATGGAGATTTGTGACATTTCATTCAGACACACAATTGGCAATGTTATTGTCAAGCTTCAAGGGGAAAACAAATTCAAGGATGCAACTTACATGGTAAGATGTTTAAAGGTATATTTGATTAATGTTGAAAAATTAATTTATGTACAAGTTAATTGAACTTTTACTATTTTATGTTACAGACAAAAGTCAAATCTTCTTGACAATGAAGATCAACAATTTATAAATGACTGTGAGTTCATTCATATTGATAGTTGGGCAAAAGATGATAGCCATATGTCTATGATTTTTAATCGGGTGGACAAAAAGAGTCATAGCCAAATACTGACTTATGATGCTGTTGTGAGAAAACTAACATATGAAGACAAAGAAATGAAAGGAGAGATAGTTAACATTTATCAGAAACCACAATTATTGATTAACTATCTTATAGACATATGTTCAAATGAAGGAGATTGGGTTCTGGATTTATTTTCTGGCTCAGGTACGTTTTGCCACATGGAATTGAATTTCAATATGTTCTTTTTTTTTAATTAATATGTCATTGTACTAATTTACTTCATTATTTTTTTGTGCTTGATAATTAGGTACAACACTAGCATGCTGTCTTCAAAAAGGAAGAAATTGCATTGCAATTGAGAAAGATCCATTACAATGCAATTTCATTCAGCAAAGAATTAATGCTCTTCAATTTCTTCTAGATGCAATGCAAGAAATTGGGTTGAAGAAAGGGGACTTTAGTGAATTACGTGTGGCAAAAAAGGCAAAGGAACCCCAACCACCATTACATGGAATGTATGGAAAGACATATATTGTGGGATTTGCAGACATGAAAGACCCATTAGAAGAGGAAAATGAGCAAAATGAAACAGAAAATATTGTGGAAGAGGACAATGATGAAACTCTAGAGGACGAAGAGTTTGGATTACGTGACATTGTTGATTAAATTTAAGTTATGCTTGTAACTCAAGCTTTGCAATGTTTTGACTTTGACATTTTATGAGAAGAATAAACACTCAATTAGGGTTGTTATACGTTCAATATTGGTAATATGTGATTTTTGCATTGATTTTTAAGTTAATCATTATTTTTTGAAAAAAAAGTAGTTATTATTATCTTTTTGACATGAAATTCATAAAAAAAACTATTATTTGACCATTTTTAGTTAATATTTTTGTATAAAAATTGTGATTTTGACATGTTAATTCTAGCAAAAAATTATCAAAACGTTTAGTTTTTTTGTTATATTTATGTTAAAAATGGTTATTTTTTATGTCCATTGTTAAAAAATGTTGTTTTTTAGAAACAATTATTTCATGTGGATTGAAAAATTAATTAAGGATGTCTAAATATGTAGATTATCTAAAATTCAAACTATCGACTTTTTAATTTAAAAACGCAAAACAATAAAAACCCCACTAAAAAAAAATAAAATTAAGATAGAGAACAAGAAAATATGAATACAATGACGACTTCAAAAACTATCAAATTTAGAAAATAATTTTTTACATTTCACACACTAGAAAATTTAAAGTCAAAAAATAGGTCTTTTAAAAAAAGGGTGTGATGCAGAATACTCACTTTTTAAAATCAGGATGAAAATCACTACCATTCACTACCATTCTAAAACTTAATGCACATGAAAAAAATTAAAGTTCCAAAAACCATGTTCTTAAAAAAACATGTGTATTCTGCATCAACACTTTTGAAAATCGGGTCATTTTTTTGCCACCTCTACAAAACGGGTAACAGTATCAGTTCCCGTTTCAAAGTTTACATTGTTTTAAATTCCCAGCAAGGCCATTTGACCCTAATGAAGTTGCTCAATATTTCACAACGAATGTCAAAATAAAGGTATTCGTTGGAAAAAAGGATTTATTTGATGATTTATTTCAGAATAAACGCTCACTCCAGGAAATTTTGCGGGAAGCTCAGTCGAAATTGTCTCCAGATGACCTCCAAAGATTCATGTTATACAGGGAAAGAAGACTAGCCAGTGTTCCCCTAGAAAAGCTGCGACTGCCTGCCAGAGAACCAACTCCAAGCGTTAGCCTCAGTGGGAACTCAAGCACTTCCAGATCTAAATCTAACACTGCGCAAGGAGTACCTGAACATTCTAAAGGGTCTGGAAGCGACCAAGGAAAGAACGAAGAAACAACTAAGGACACGTCTCAGTCAAGTGCAATGTCGCAACAACATGATATCGCCTCCTCGCCAAGAGATGTCCCCCCTCTCGTCATGGAAGCACCACCCATCACGACAGAATTAGACAAAGAATGGGAAACCTTCAACGAGCTGATCAATCTTGAAGGGCAAGCCCCAAGAACACCTGTGAGCAATACATAGGCAGTACAAGAAGTGAATTCGACCATAGTCAGCAGTGTCACAGAAACGGAGCACATTCCTATCGCTCCACCTTCTGAACTTCTACTTAATGTAGAAGAAATTCCCCCACTGGACGTATTCTACAGTCCCCAACATAAAGCAGTTGTAAGAAGATAGAGAAAGAAAAGAAAACTAGAAAATACACTGTCACAAGATGCTGAACAATTGGACGTCTTATGGAAAGACCCCAACAATAACCCAACTGAAAATCTCACTAAGTTGTCTCAGATCGTAGGAGCATATGCTTCTGCAACTATTGACAAGGCATCAGAAGTTCAACAACTGTTGAAAGAACAAGAAGATCAAATACAGCTACTACAACGACAATTGCAACAAGCCAATGCTAATATTGAAGCTAACAAACAGCTCGAGAAGTTGCAGGAAGACTTTCAGCAGATGCAGATAGGCTACCAAAGAAGTATAGACGAGAAAGGAAAACAATTACAAATTTTTCAAGAAATGCATAAAGATGAGCCTAAGCTTACAGAATTTATTTCAGAGTCTATTGGCTTAAATGAACAACTACTGCAGCAACAGGAAGAGTTGGGACGTAAGATATCACAGTGGAGTCATTATTGCGAACTCAGTGATAAAATCACCAATCAAGTGGTAGACTTGCGGAGTGACTATGATCAGAGTGACAAACGAGTGACAGAGTACGTGGCTTCGCAGGATGAAGATGAAGGGAAAAGAGCAAGTGCACCTAGAATAAACGAGAATCATAAAGAATTGCTCTTTAATAAATGGGATGATCAAATCAGGCAGGCGGAACAAGCAGCGGAGATAGCGGCCACGCAAGCAAGCATTCTTATCGACTGTGTAAATGAGAATTTGCACAGGGCCAATGTAATCGAAGAGACCACCATGGGGTATTTACCAAATAAACTACGACTGGAAGCAGAAGGCGCAGGAAAAGGGAAAAGCGATAGAAGCATTAAACAGGTTAAATTGGGAGTGTTACTGGGCATACTTGGTCAAGCCGCATAGTCAATGGATGACTGTGAAATGCATCATAAACGCGGCCGAAAAAGTAGTGCCAGCTCTCATAGATTCCGTTTTCGCAGCCCAGCTCAGCACAGAAGTCAGCCAGCCGACTCTCCTCAAGCCCATGATGAACACTTGCAACTTTAAAGATCAGATTTAGAAGTAGCCTTATTTAGAATGTTGTTTTTTTCTTTAAAATTAGATTAGAAAAAGGACGGTCATTTGAAAACCGCATCCTTAAATTTTGTAAATAAACTATTATTAGAATTAGGAAGTAGTATTTTAACCCTTCTCATTGCATTTAGAGAAGGGTCCAGAAATTTGTCAAAAACTTGTCCTCAGAACATGCACTTCTGCACCCTCAGAGGAGGTTTTGATGAATGGATGGATCGAGATTTATTAATGTTTGCATTTGATGTCTGCTACTGATGTTGCACTTTTGTACTCTTAGTAGATGTTAGAACAAGTAGAGATAGATCATTTTTGCTTGAAGCTTATGAGTAGAACCAGTCATAAATGGTACTTTTATCTCTTGGCCATTTCTGCTTATATTCTTAAAGTGATATACAGTTTTTAGTTGTTTATATGTTATTGCATGAATGTGTGAGTTACCATTTGGCACTTTTGTACGGTGGAGCCATTTATTTATGTCTGATATATGAATAACTTATTATGCGATATGCTGTTCACAACTGTTTTGCCTAACTTTTTATGCAAAGTAGTTTAGGGGTGATTTTAGGGGCGAATGTTCGCCCTTTGGCGAAATTAAGGGGTTTTAAATTTTTAGTGGGCGATTATTTTGTATCATAGTACACTTTTACAAATCACCTCAAATAGCCCACCTTTTTTTAAGGGAGAGGGTAAAAAAGGTAAATTTAGCCCTTGAAATTAGGAGTTACAACCTTCCATTCGCCCATTTTCAAGAATAGGTTTTATTTAAGTGAATCCATTCGCCCATTTTCAAGAATAGGTTTTATTTAAGTGAACCCTATGGGCCAAAGGCCCAAATACCATATTTATAAAAGAGGTATGGTAAATTAATAAAAATATAAATAAATGAGAAGTATGGTAAATAAATAAATAAAAAATTATATTTACTCCATAAATCACCTTATATACATGCAAGGGTGTAAACAAATAAAAATATAAGTAAAGTGGAGGTATGGTAAATAAATAAAACGTTTTTTTTGTTAGGTAAACTTGACTCGGGATAGAGTCAAAGTTGATGAGGTTAAACAGTGATGGTTTTGGGGCACATGGTATTGTGCACCCATAGTATTATGCTCGTGGTATTATATGTAATGGAGCTTATAAAAGACTGGAAGGACTTCATTGTAATGCAAGACCTGGAGGTGAGCGGCGAAGGCTCACTTGGTCGGATTGGCCAGGGTTTTGGCCAATGCTAATGAGATCTTATTAGGTTGAGTTTTTCATCGGATTTGGGGTTTTCCTGGATAAACATTTGTGTTTATGTGTTTATGGTTGTTGCTGGTTATTTTTATATTTATTCCTCTTAGTAATTATTTATGTTATGCAGTAAATTTATTAACATTTTTATACTTACTCAAAATGTATGGTAAATAAATAAAAACATAAATAAACTAGACGCATGGTAAATAAATAAAACCTCTTTTTATATTTAGTCCATAACCCTCGTTCTATTTATGAAGGCTCAAGAAAGAGGTTTTATTTAAGTGAATCCTATGGGCCAAATACCATATTTGTAAAAGAGGTATGGTAAATTAATAAAAATATAAATAAACGAGAGGTATGGTAAACAAATAAAACATTTTTTTATATTTACTCCATAAGTCACCTTATATTTACGAACACTCAAAAAATGCGTTATATTTAGGTGAAACCTATGGGCAAAATACTATGGGACAAATACCATGGATTAGATTGTTATTAATACCATGAAAAAAAACATTATTAACCCTAATATTAGTATTAATAAAAATAAAAATGGCACATGGTATTGACCCATGGTATTCACCAGAATGGCACATGGTATTGACCCATGGTATTCACCTGGAATGTAGCCTATTTAAATGGGGGAATTAAACCAGCATAGATCCATCTTTACTCTAGATCTACTAACCCCCGAAAGGTATCAAATATCGGTAATTTTGATTTCAAAAGATATTTTAAAGAAATGCAATGATTTCATTTGTGTATTCAATAAACACAAGATTTTATAATTGAGTAAAATATTCGCCATGCCTGGTGAGAGATTCGCCAAAAAATTATATATACATATCATATTATTGATAAAATCGCCTTCCATTTTTCCTATATACCATGGAGATTCGCCCATTTATTATACATGTAAATTTAGGAGGGCTTCTTAAAATTTTCCCTGTAGTTCATCTTAATTGATTTCTATTCTTTTTTTTTTTTTTTTTTGAAATGGTCGGTTGCTATATATTATATTCTGAAAAAAAAAACGAGGATGTAGAATCCTCTTGTACATAGATTTCGCAGACTGAGAGGAGGCAAGGGGTTTACAAAATGAGGCTGCCCCCTTGATCCTTAGATTACTTTTTTTCCTACTACTGCTAGAGATAGCGCTAGTATAGATTCTGATAAAGGAAGATAACAGAAAAATACATTTGAATTTCATTCAGTCAATCATTATGTGTTGAATGTGTCTAGCTGTTGATTCTTCTGGCTTCTCATCTTTGGCTCCATGATGTGCACTGGAGGAGCTGGTGGCGATGGTGTTCTTTTCCAGCCAGAATTTCAGAGTGGAGAGCGATTCCTCGACATGGCCACAGCGGTTTGAGAGCTGCTCAAATTGCTCTTGGAGAGAAGACACCCTATGATTGAAAAGCTGGATTTCTGCTTTGTATTTCTCGGTGTTGATGCGGTCCTGTTCATAGAGTCTCCTACTGTGCTCATCAAGGCGCCTGTCGTGCTCTTCTAATCTTGCAGCAAGCAGACCCTGTTTTTCCTCTATCAGTGACTGCTGAGTCCTTATTTCTTCAAGCTCAGCTTGAAGGTCGGCACAATGTAAACAATCCTCACTGCGCGCCATAGAAAGGAAGATAATAAGGGAAAAGAGTCCAGAAGGCGGGAGAGAATAGAGAGATGATGAATTTGCTGTCTTGAAGACGGAGATTGGAGTCGCTGTTAGGGGAGAAAGAAATTCCCGCTTCCTGAGCGACAAGGGTAGAGGGTAGATTGGGCGGGGAATAGGCGCGCAAGCCAGGAAGGACCAGGAGACAGCGGGAAAAGGGGCAGATGGGGCAGAGGGGTGACTAAGAGAAGAGAACGAAGGAGAAGAGGGAGGATGGAGCGGGGGAGGTATGCAGAAGGGGCGAGAGGAAGATATTGAAGGCAGCTGGCAGAGGCGATGGGGGGAGAGCGAAGAGAGCAGGGATGGTGGAACAGCTAGACGAGCCACCCCGCAGAGACGGTTCCTGAAAAACACCACAACTGAAGTTAGAGTGGAGTTAAACAAAGCAATGTGAGACAATACCAGAGACTGGTTTCTTCTGGAATTCTGAACAAGAGCGCCTTCGTCAAGCCGATGTAGCTGCTCTTTTGCATGACCTTGAATGACAACTCTTGGCCTGCTTATGCCCATATTTAAAGAGTGAAGCCAACGATAGACAGGATGCCTAGCTGGAGCCGGACCCTCGGAAGTGATGAGATATTTTTCAAAATCTGTTATGCGATCTTCAGTTGCAGAGTTTTCGATCTTCAGGCCAGCGCTGTAATGATTTATTTTCCTTGGATGGTAGATTATTCTTTGGGTCAATGCTTGGATTAGACTGCTTGTGCATTTCGTGCTTTCTGCAAATTGTCCTGATGCTGTAGAAGCCATGCCCTTCGCGCATTTGATGGATCTGCGGATCTGGGCAATGTCAGGCTTTCCCTGTGTCATGGCAGGGGATGGAAGATATCTCTTTTGTTGTGCCTCAACGCACCTTCATGTTTTCCAACTGCGTTATTCGCATGCTTATCTGCTGCCATGTTGAGCGTGCGAAGGATGTGGTAAAATTTGATGTTTTCAAAAGATTTGAGGAGGAGTTTAATACGTCGAATATGTTGCTGGAGGCTACTGTTCGGAGATCTCTGATTACGATTCATGAGACGAATAATTATAGAAGAGTCTCCAAATACTAATGCTTTTCTAATACCCAGATTTTTTAATTGCAACAAACCTTGGTAGAGAGCTAAGGCCTCTGCATTGTTGTTTGTTTTTTTCCCCAGGCTCCATTCATAACTGCAGATTTCTTCCCCTGATTCGTTTAATATTACTCCTCCCGCTCCTGCTGGTCCTGGGTTGGACTTTGAAGCACCGTCGAAGTATAAGATTGGACAATTGATGCTCTGGATCCAACTCTTATAGTCCTGGGTTGGAAGTCTAATTTCCCACTCTCTGATCTGATCCTGTTGCTGTCTATCAGTTCTCTGGGTATCCTGCTGATGACTTGGTTGACCTAGAATATGCCTGATGACTGATCTCTCTTCAACTGAGTAATCTGCTGCTTTAATTTTTCCTGTGTATTTTGCTACAATTGTCTCTTGCGCCAGGATGTGAGCTTTGTTGCATGTTATCCGGACATTGCTCTCTTTATTTCGGAAGATTTTTTTGTTTCTAGTGAGCCAAATTTTCCATAAAAGATTGTGAGGTATGATAGCCCATATTCTTTTGACAATCTTGCTCCTCTTATCTTTCCATGGGCAGTTCCTTTTCCATTCTTGAATTGCCTCTGCAATGTTCTGTTGGGGTTGCCATTTTATATTGCCCAAGTTGGACAAATTGATCCAGCATCTCTTCGCGAAGGGACAATCAAGGAACAGATGTTGGATGGTTTCCTCTGCTGAGCAGCAGTTGGGGCAAATTGAGGGTCCATTAATCCCTCTCTTTCTTAAATTTTCGGAAGTGAGGACTTTGCCCTTTAACAACAGCCATATGAAAAATTTAACTTTGGGGATGGCCTCGGATTTCCAGATTGTTCTCCATTGGTTCCAAATAGGGGACTGATAGGTGCTGTTGCAGATATATTGGTAGCCAGACTTGATGGTGTAGCTTGAGCCCGTGGGATCCCATCGAAATCCGTCTGCTGCTCCTTTTTTGATGGGTGCTCTGTTCTGGAGATTTTTTTGAAGGACTTGGAAGCTTGGTTCTAGATTTGAGGGGATGATTGGAAATTCCCAACTAATCCAAGCTCCTGTATCTGCATCCCATTTTGATATTTGATCAAGTCTCTGAATGCCTTTACTATTGAGATGGAGAATGAAAGGAATGGCTTCTTCAATAGTGTTTAGAGGTTGTAGACCCATTATCTTATCAGTGGCATAATTAATACTGTCCCCTCCCCCAGGGATCTTTGAGATGTTTTGATTGAGGGTGGGAATTGCTTTCTTGCAGAGATGCCAAATTTTAGTGGAGTCTCTGCTGGGAATGTCAATTTCAAGAAGTTTTTGCCTTTTGTCTGTAAGGTATTTGCTTTCTATGACCTGTTTCCACCAAGCTTTTGGCTCATTAATTAGCCTCCAAGCCATTTTGATCCCAAATGCTAAATTTAGGATTTTAGGGGCTCTAATTCCCAGACCACCTCTATCTTGAGATTGGATTACGCTTTTCCAACTGACCAGATTGAATCTATTTTTTTCTTTTTTCCCTCCTTGCCATAAGAAATTGCGAAGGGCAGTTTCCAGCTTGTGATAGAATGTGGCAGGAGCTTGGTAAAGAGTAAAGCGATATAGAGGTAAGGAGGATATACCTGATTTGAGCAGAATTAGTCTGCCCGCTGGATTAAGCCATTGAGTTCCCCATTGCTGGATCTTCCTTTTGACTTTGTCTATTATTTCATTCCAGGTAGCAGCTTTTAAAGAACCCAGGGTGACCGGCATCCCCAGGTAGGTGAAGTGATCCCAGTTTGCTTTATAGGCAACTCCAAAGATATTAGCTATGCTGTGAGCAGTTTGATTGGAGATATTCCATCCATAGATGCAGCTTTTTTGGAAGTTGACCTCTCCCCCTGAGTACTCCATAAATTGATCGAGAAGGGCCTTGAAGCGCCTTGCTATGGTAGTGGAAGCTCCTCCAATGAGCAGAGTGTCATCAGCAAACTGAGAGTGATTGATGTTCTTCACTCCGTTTCCAAATTTGATACCAGAGATGAGGCCAACTCTTCTGTTGTGATCTAGAGTACTGCTGAATGATTCAGCCATAATAATAAAGAGATAAGGGGAAAGAGGGCAGCCTTGCCTTAACCCTCTTGAGGATTGAAATGCATCACAAGGGCGCCCATTTATGAGAGGCGAAATCCAGGGACCTGAGATACAAGCAGCAATGGTGCTAATGAAGGCAGAATTGAATCCCATTTTCCTCAAGACAGCAAACAAGAAGGAGTGTCTTACTCGATCAAAGGCATTGGCTAAATCAAGCTTAAGAACAAAACCTTTCTCTTGCCTTGATGTGCTGGAATGAATAGCTTCTTGGACCAAGGTGATGGTGTCATGGATTTGCCTGTTTGACATGAAGCCTCCTTGATTTTCGGATATAAGGGAAGGAAGAAGGGGTTGGAGTCTAGTAGCTATAATTTTTGTGAAGATCTTGTAAGAGGAGTTACACAATGAGATTGGTCGGAACCTGGAGAAGGAAGTGGGGCGATTTTCCTTGGGAATGAGGGCAAGGAAGGTCGAGTTTGTGAAACCCCCCATTTTCCCTTTTCTTTGAATTCCCCTCATCATCTTTGCAAGGTCTTTTTTAATCAAGTACCAATGATCCCTGTAAAAATTGATTGGGAACCCGTCTGGACCTGGAGACTTGTCTGGTTGCAGGGTCCAGATGGCTTTTCTGATTTCCTCCTCTGTTATTTCCCGATTTAGACTGTCATTCTCCTCTGAAGAGATTCTTTCCGGTAGATGCTGTAAAAGCGCCGAATAGTCAGCTTCTACTTGAGTTTCCGTGAGGAGGCTTTTGTAATGAAGGGAGGCAGCTATTTTGATGGATTCTTGGTCGTTATGTTGGCTGCCTTGGCTATCCATTATAGTATTTACATTGTTTCTTGTTTTTCTGGCAGTGGCTTGCTTGTGGAAGTAAGCCGTGTTTTTGTCACCTTCTTTCAGCCATAGTTGTCTCGATTTAATTCTCCACTTAATTTCTTCCGCTCTCTTGATTTGCATTAGCTGCCCTTGAACTTCCCATTCTTTACTTTTCAGCTGATGGGTGAATCCATGATCTTCTATTTGTTTTTGGATTTCTTCCAAGTCCTGCTGTATTTTTTTCCTAATTTTTTCTGGCTCTTGATAGCTGACTTTTGCCCAATCCTTGAGAGCTTTCCTTGTATTTCTGATTTTTGTTTCCCATATATGGCTTGGAGAGCCTTCTACATGATGCTTCCAGGTTGCTTCTATGATGGCTTCGGCCTCAGCGTTGTCTCTCCACAAAGGATTGTACCTGAACGGGATTGGTCCCAAATGAGAATGGGAGTCCAGCGTTAAGAGAATGGGAAAGTGATCTGAAGCTGTGGCACTGAGAATTTTTGTGTGGCCTGCAGCAAAGAAGGAAAGGAGGGAGACATTAACCAAAATTCTGTCCAATCTTTCCATAATATTGCCTGGCCCCAACCTTCTGTTATTCCAGGTGTATTTTCTATTTTTTGGGATGATATCCATCAGTTCATGTTCGGACATTATCACTTCCAGCTGTCTTCTGAAGGGGTCGGAGGTGAAATTACCCCCTCTTTTCTCATTCGCATGGAGGACTAAATTGAAGTCTCCAGCTAGAATGACATTTGTGTTCTGCTCATTGTCTAGATCTTCCTTCAATTCCTTCCAGCACTGTTCCTTTTCTCGATAATGATTGGGGATATAAACATTATAAATGATGAGGTCACAGCTCTCTTCTTTGTTACTAAGATCAGTTCTTACCCAGTTTTGGTTGAGGACGGAAGACTTACAGTCCCAGTACTGATTGTTCCACATGGTTGTAATTCCTCCAGATGCTCCTCTGGAGTTGCTACTGGCCCCTGAGAAGTTTTTTTGGGCATCTACAGTTCTTTGCATTTCGCTCTGACTTTGTTTGGTTTCCTGAATCAGAACAATTTCAGGTCTTTCTGTTTGAAGAAGATCTCGTAGGGCAGCTGATTTAGAGGGGTGCCCCATACCCCTACTGTTCCAAGATAGAAGCTTCATCATGAGGCATTCGAGCGAGGAGGTGCTCGCCTCTCATGGTCTTTTCCTGCTGTTTCTTTTTCTTGGGATCCTGTAATGAAAGAATCCATAGGGGTTTGGATCCCTAGGGCTATATCCTTTTGCGTGCTTTCTTCCCGATGCTGCTTGGCTGACTTTCTTCCTGGTCCCGGCTTCTTGTGAATGTCACTGGAGGCGCCAATGTCTTTTGAAGTACTTCTGGTGGTTCTGGGGGGGGGGGGGTCGGTGAAGGGCTGAGAGGGGATCGAAGAATTCAAGGGAGGATCGATCAGTTCCAGAGAGGGCTGATCAGTCTGAGGATCATCAGATAAAATAAGGAAAGGGTTGGAGGATGAGGGGAAGGAGGGTTCTTGGGAAGGTCCAGGAGGATTGGAAGGAGGAGAGATGGGGCGGGGGGAGGAAGGGCCCGGATGTTCAGAAGATAGATCTTGTTTTGATTGAGGTGCTGCTTTCTTTTTTTTCACATTTTCCCATTGTCCTCCTTGGTCCTCAGATTCCAGATTAGTTACTTTAGTGCATCTATTAGCAAAGTGGCCGTATTCGTGACATACCTTGCATTTGAAGGGTATTTGCTCGTAGTCCAGCTGCTGTATGTAGCTCCAGTCATCCACCTTCAGCTTGATGGCTTCTGGCAGGCCTTTCCCGAGGTCCACTTCTACGCAAATCCTTGCACAGGCTTGCATGTTATCTTTGGGCTCGCTTCTGTCGATATATTTACCTACTGCATTCCCTA
This sequence comes from Pinus tabuliformis, assembly GCA_031772625.1. NCBI lineage: Eukaryota > Viridiplantae > Streptophyta > Pinopsida > Pinales > Pinaceae > Pinus > Pinus tabuliformis. The sequence goes on from CM062804.1 coordinate 115,002,780, forward strand.
TTGCTTTGACCGATTCGTCTCCCCAACAATGCAAAGGCAGATGGGGCAGACGGACCCATACCGGAACCGCATTAGGAATATCTAGCTCGGGGTCGAAGTCAGGGGTCCACTTATTCAGATATAGCCCTCGAGAGTCCATAAAATAGGGCCCATTCCTGAATATCAAGTCCTTGTCTGCTTTGGTTTCAAAATGAAAGGTATAGTAGCCTTTGCCACAGAAGCGGATCGAAATCTTTCCTTGAGTTTTATCAGACCAATTCCTTTCCACCCATCGCTGGACTGTCTTTGGTGAAGGCCATAAGCCTGTAAACTGCCCTATGAGTCCTTTTTCTGCTAAAGATAGAGCTGCCATTCGAGGAAGAGATGGAGGTAGCTGAACTTCTTGGAGGATATCCAGTTTCTTGACAAATTTTGAAGTTGCTGGTTTCGGTCGGGCAGGGGGCAGAGACTTTACCAGGTCAGAAAAAGCTTTCTCTGCATCCCCAGGGGAAGGATCTGAATGGGCCATGGCTGAGGCCAGGCCCCGGAAGGCAGACCTCGCGGCCCAGGCCTAGGCGGCGGTGCTGCAGCTGCTCGCAGTAGGTCTTCAGCGCTCCCGCGTTCTCCAGCTCCGCGCGATCTCCATTCTTCAATTGATTTCTATTCTTATGATAGCTGAATGATCTTTATTACCAGTTATTGTTTGAAATCTCTTTAGATCGCATAATAGAAGAGATACACCCCGGGTTAGCATAGATTAGATGTGCTGTTTTTCATTAGATTACAATAGCATAGAGTTAGTTTAAAAGTTTGAATTAGATTAGCTTTAAGTATTCTTAGATCAGCAACATCAAACTCTGCACACACACACACACACACACCCTTAGATTGGGAAACTGGTCCCATCATCCCCAGTCGGACCCGCTATACCAAACGGATAAGGAGCTGCCAACCAAGGTCCGGACCGGGTGGGTATCCCCCTTGTTGTCGACCCGATTTTCGGGGCTTCAACATATTTGGCGCTAGAAGGAGGGCCTGAAGCATATTGTCTGTTGGAATGGTTTGAAATCATAACATTTGAATTAGGATGGTTGCTCACAAACTTCCCATTTGGAGTTGCATCCATGTTTGTGCCTCTTCCAACACTCCACCTGAAGTGGTAAGACTCTTGTCTCAGGTAAAATTCAATGGTAAGAATAATTATTTTGCTTTTAATCATGCTCTTCAATTTATTCAAAGAGTTTCAAGTTCGAACGTTCAAAGAATTGATGAAGGCGTTTTATGCAGAATTTTTACTCTTACATTCACGGCAGAAGCTAGAAAATGGTGTAGAACCCTCCCAGTTGCCTCAATTCACAGCTGGGACCAATTCGTCAAGGCTTTCATTTGTAAATTTGATTGTTATGACTATAACCAGGTATATGATGAAATTGATTATCTACGGAAACAAGATGAATCTGTTAGGGATTTTAATATGCGATTTCATCTTGATTGTTTAAAATATGATCTTGAAAATGAACTCATGGATGAAGAATCTTCAGTTTATGCTGAGCATTCCCTGCCTCCTATGTTTGATCCAGCAGAAATTAGTCCAAGCTTTGTCTCACTTTCTTCTAATATGAATGAGAATTCCAATTTGAATCAACAAATCAGCCACGATGGAGAAGGTTCCCAAAGCCTAGGAGACATGCATGCTCTAATGCAAGAAGGCAAAAGCGAGAATGTTGGAGGAAAGCCTGCCTTGGAACCAGGAGATGACTTTGATACAAGGTCAGCTAATATCATTGCAAGTCAACAAATGCAGATGCCAAGGTTAGAACAACAAACTAATTCTCTTTCGAAAAGTATCAGTACACAAAGGTATGATCTAAAGCCCGATGTCTATGATGAATCTGATGAACAAAGATTTTTCCACGATGATATTTTCAAATGCATTGTTCCAGAATCGCATTTTTCTCTTTATCCTGATGTTTTTAGTGATGATAATTTTCCCCCTCTCAGTATTAAAGATATCTCAAAAAGTACAAAGGATTACTCAAATAAGTCATCATTAGGTTTTCAAGATAAAAAGACAGCTATAGAACATCCTTTGATCATTTTCAAACAAGAACCACTCGACCTTCCTTGTCTGAAAATATTGGATAAAAAAGAGAAATCTAGGGAAACCTGTAAAGTCATTTATGATAGCTACTTTGATGATGATGATGTTGATTTATCCCAAGTAACTCAACAAAGCTCAGATAATGAGAGATATTCTAATTCAAGAATCATATCAGGAAATCCTCATTTCAAAGTAAAGGATCATTTGCATGATTTTACTATCCAAGACAATACCCCGATCTATGATTCATATCATGAGGAAACCCCCATGCCTATTCACAATCATAACTTGTCTTCTGATTCACAAGACAGAATTCGAAATTGCTCGGATCCCATAATTCTGGCGAGCTCTTGTGAAAAAGAAGACATTTCAAGTCAATCCCAGTTGTGCTGTAACATTAGCTGTAAAGATAATCATTACATTCTTTCTCACTTGCACTCATTTTGTACAAAATCGGATTGTGTTTTAAATTTTCAGACTTTTGATAGATTGCTATGGTATACTGAGCACCTTATCAAAGAACATTCGAAAGATGTGCTACCATTTTGGAAAACTAGATTGTGTCAAGGAAGTATAAAACTTTTTCAATTCCAAGATCAATCGATATCAGACTTCCTTAAAAAACTTCTATGTCCTCCAAGACATCATCGACGAAAGAAAGTATTTTTGCAAACTTGCGAGCAATTCGCGTTAATAGATAAATCTCTTGTCATAAATTTCTATCTATTCCTCATTAATTTATTTAGTGATTTATATATGGAAACTTTCCTTTTACAAGAAGTTGCTAAAAGCTTGACTTTAACACATAATGGATTACATGCCATTAAAACTGAAAAATCATATTCGCAACCTGGCTTGTCATCTTTCCTATTACGTGATCACCAATCCATAACAGAAATTCATCCCGATTTTTATGATCCAATAGGTATCCAGTTGGACAAAAGATATCATAAGAAAGAAATTTTAGGCGGAATTCCAACTGAAGTTACACTTTCTAATCCTGCATCCAATATTCACAGTCCAAGAAAAGTTTTATTCTTAACACTAATGTTTAAAAGGTACATACGTGTAGGAATAAAAATGAAAAGATGGTTCCACTGGAAATATCATTTCACCTAGCTAATTCTTCTGTGTATAGTTAGAATAGGAGTAGGAGTAATTTAGCTAGGTTATTAGGTTGATAATTTACTTTTAATAGTTGGTAGGCAAAATAAGAGAAGAGATTATCCCTATTATGTACATAATCCTAGGGAATTTCAACCTCTCATTTCTTTAAATGTTTTTGTTTCCTAATAAAATTTGTTGTGGTTAACAACATTTGACATTTACTAAAGACACCGTTTCTCTATCAAGATTTTGAACTTCTGCTTCTATAAATAGCAAATCTTTTGGAAACTTGATCTTTATTATTAATAGATACAGTTTAAAAAACTTTAACCCTGATATGATACTAGTTTCAACTTCAAGAAATTTGATGAAAGCAATCTTAGTGAAGAAATTGTTTTATATCAAGTACAATGAAAGGTATCAATAACAAAATAAGGATTCCCTGTAGAAATAGCCATTTCCAAAAAACTCTATTATTGTCGTCCAGGGCTTTCTTAAGGAAAGCGATGATATCCTCCCTGTTAGAGAAAATCGCAGCATTCAGAGAGACAATCCAAGAAACACTATATCTCAAAGAATAAGAGGTCTCATCACGAGCCGACTTATCATAATCACAGATATTATAAACTTTGCTGACTTTGCCATTACTGTCCACCAAAACAGGGCAACGACTCAAGATTATTGAAATCACAAGACAAGGGGTCTCATCACGAGCCAGCTTGTTCAGCAAAAGTGTAAATCAAGTGAATGACTGTGTCATAATTTGGTTACCAAACCAAGACATTGTTCTTTAAGAATAAAAAAGGAAAAAGCGTCAATCTGGATTTTTCTTTGAAAGTTGTAGATCATCTTAAGCAGGATAAAGGATCATTACTGGGTAATAGGTAACCCTGTCGAGGCTATGGATGCCTGATGGCAGCAGAGGCTCTACCTGCGACAAAGGAGCATATTTAAAAAGTTGCTACACAGGGAAGACTTTATTTTATCTTTATAAGACCAAGTAATGGCTGATGTAAATGCAAGGACAAGCTGAGGAAACAAACAATTAAAATAGAAAGAAGTTGAAACAAAATATCATTGACAGTTTGGAGTATAATATGCTTTATCTTTTTATAATAAAGTTTAATTTTCTGAAAATTTTTTCGTTGTTTCGGAAGTTTAAAAGATTCAATAGAAAATGCAGAGATAACTAGTTCTCCCAAGTGAATCGCCAATTGTTGTGGCCAGCAACAACCCCCACTTTTTCATTTAAGTGTTGTCCAAAATACTAAATGAATGGGGACCCTTAGTTAAAATTTAGGAAAAGCAAGAGTTTCCTTTCTTCAAAATAAGGTTACCATCGTAAGCTTAGGAATATCTTTTGAATATTTTAAAACCTAAGTCTATGATAAGGGAAAAATCTTTAAAGCCGCATTGCAAAAAAGATAGGAGGTGCCTCCATTTCGCTATAATATCGGTATGTACAAGACTCTCATGCTAAGCAATATATCGCATCGCAATAAAGTAATACTCATAACGGAAAAACTTCGAGATTTACCGATCTGCGATAACACCGATCGCAAGATCGCATATCGCAGAAAATGAGCTGACAAGATTTGACAAGCATAAAACTTCTGCGATCTGCGATGTTGCGATCGCTGCGATGTTATATTCGTGTGTTTGCGCGATCTGTAATGGTGCGATTTGTGATGGCACGATCTGCGATGTTACGTAAGCAAATCGTGAAATCACTTCATTACGAATCCTTCGGGCACGCGATTCAAGAAAAGCCACTTACCATAATCTGACTCAAGATCATGCACTTTTAATGATAGTAAAGGGCTTAGTTGTCAGCTATTAAATGAAATGTAGACGCATGCTTTTGTAAAGAATTACTTCACGTAAGGTGGCATATTTGATATATCTGCTACATTTAAAACTCTCCCATCACCTTTCTTGATCAGCCATTTCCATTTCACTTGTGAGCTGCAGGAACGGAGAGCGAAAGACGATACACAGCCATACGCAGGAAGAAATGGGAAAGAAAAATAGAGCTCAGGGCTCTGAGGCGAAGGAAAAGACGAAGGAAATGGCGCCTTTGTATACAGACACAGCCTGTAACAAAGACGCAAGGATATCGACGTGGGAAAGCATGTACAGACTGCTTGAAGAAGAGAATCCCAGAATAATGAAGGTTAATGCTGTCGCGGGCTCACAACGCTCTTCCGAAGCATCCTTAGAAGAGCTAGCATGCTCATTTCTTCATCGGATAGCAGCAAGGCCCAAAATTCTACCATATACAGATATGATCAAGTGGATACTTGACAATGCAGAGATGCACAACAGACAATTCAAGATTCAAGGACAAGGGCTCATCGGATCATTCGCTGCACAAGATTTAAAGCTTATGTATCATCTTCCTGAACCGCAGACGACTTACAATGCACAATTCGTTAAGAAATTTGTGGCGGAAAACCCAGACCTATCAGAGACCACCAAATATTGGTCCAGAAAAGAGGAACCGCTCAAGAAAGACAAAAACGGTATGTACAGCACTGGTTCCCTCACCTCTCCGTATTGTTTTGCTGCGGCCATGCTTTGTAGATTATTTGGGAGGCTAGATATCAATAAGTTTTCGTCTGAATGGTTACCATTAATAGATGCTGCCACAAATGCCGATATTATGGACTGGGCCAAGATCTTTTCTGATAATCTATACACGGCTATTATCAATTACTGGTCTAAAAGATCCTTGTCTCAAAGGATCTATCCTCCTTTTTATCTATCCGCATATGTTATGGATTCTATTTGTTATGTGTCTAAATTTCCCATTATGGGTTGGAAATGGACTACCCATGACCCATTGCCTATCCATGTTTATCATAAGATACTGTGGGATTCTCAGTTCATCCCACATTTCTACCAAATTTGTCACGGGCTTATCTTACCCTTGTATAGAATGATGTATGATGAAGACCCCCCGAGGTGCTCACCCGAGGCACAGATAGATATCATCCCCATCGCAAGATGGTTCGGGGAAGAATGGTTCACCTATATTAGAGTATTTGGAAGCACTGTACCTCGTCACGTCCTGCCTTTGTATATTCCTGACAAACTATTGGCTCGAGAAATTGCATATTAAACCTGTTCAGAAGGTGGCCTAACTAAAGACCTAAAAGACAAAAAGAAGGCCATATGGCCTCAGTTTCCTGTAGCTTGTGGGGACTTTTCATTGTTCGATGTAGGTCATGCGTTCACCGAAGTGGAGAATGTGATGTGTCTACAATTATTTAAATTCCCAGCAAGGCCATTTGACCCTAATGAAGTTGCTCAAGATTTCACAATGAATGTCAAAATAAAGGTATTCGTTGGAAAGAAGGATTTATTTGATGATTTATTTCAGAATAAATGCTCACTCTAGGAAATTTTGCGGGAAGCTCAGTAGAAATTGTCTCCAGATGACCTCCAAAGATTCATGTTATACAGGGAAAGAAGACTAGCCAGTATTCCCCTAGAAAAGCTGCGACTGCTTGCCAGAGAACCAACTCCAAGCGTTAGCCTCAGTGGGAACTCAAGCACTTCCAGATCTAAATCTAACACTGCACAAGGAGTACCTGAACATTCTAAAGGGTCTGGAAGCGACCAAGGAAAGAACGAAGAAACAACTAAGGACACGGCTCAGTCAAGTGCAATGTCGCAACAGCATGATATCGCCTCCCCGCCAAGAGATGTCCCCCCTCTCGCCATGGAAGCACCACCCGTCATGACAGAATTAGACAAAGAATGGGAAACCTTCAACGAGCTGATCAATCTTGAAGGGCAAGCCCCAAGAATGCCTGTGAGCAATACACAGGCAGTACAAGAAGTGAATTCGACCATAGTCAGCAGTGTCACAGAAACGGAGCACATTCCTATCGCTCCACCTTCTGAACTTCTACTTAATGTAGAAGAAATTCCCCCACTGGACATATTCTACAGTCCCCAACATAAAGCAGTTGTAAGAAGACAAAGAAAGAAAAGAAAACTAGAAAATACACTGTCACAAGATGCTGAACAATTGGACGTCTTATGGAAAGACCCCAACAATAACCCAACTGAAAATCTCACTAAGTTGTCTCAGATCGCAGGAGCATATGCTTCTGCAGCTATTGACAAGGCATCGGAAGTTCAGCAACTGTTGAAAGAACAAGAAGATCAAATACAACTACTACAACGACAATTGCAACAAGCCAATGCTAATATTGAAGCTAACAAACAACTCGAGAAGTTGCAGGAAGACTTTCAGCAGATGCAGATAGGCTACCAAAGAAGTCTAGACGAGAAAGGAAAACAATTACAAATTTTCCAAGAAATGCATAAAGATGAGCCTAAGCTTACAGAATTTATTTCAGAGTCTATTGGCTTAAATGAACAACTACTGCAGCAACAGGAAGAGTTGGGATGTAAGATATCACAGTGGAGTCATTATTGCGAACTGAGTGATAAAATCACCAATCAAGTGGTAGACTTGCGGAGTGACTATGATCAGAGTGACAAACGAGTGACGGAGTACTTCGCAGGATGAAGATGAAGGGAAAAGAGCAAGTGCACCCAGAATAAACGAGAATCATAAAAAATTTCTCTTTAATAAATGGGATGATCAAATCAGGCAGGCGGAACAAGCAGCGGAGACAGCGGCCACGCAAGCAAGCATTCTTATCGACTATGTAAATGAGAATTTGCACAGGGCCAATTTAATCGAAGAGACCACCCCGGGGTATTTACCAAATAAACTACGACTGGAAGCAGAATGGAAGCAGAAGGCGAAGGAAAAGGGAAAAGCGATCCAAGCATTAAACAGGTTAAATTGGGAGTGTTACTGGGCATACTTGGCCAAGCCGCATAGTCAATGGATGACTGTGAAATGCATCATAAACGCGACCGAAAAAGTAGTGCCAGCTTTCATAGATTCCGTTTTCGCAGCCCAGCTCAGAACAGAAGTCAGCCAGCCGACTCTCCTTAAGCCCATGATGAACACTTGCAGCTTTAAAGATCAGATTTAGAAGTAGCCTTATTTAGAATGTTGTTTTTTTCTTTAAAATTAGATTAGAAAAAGGACGATCATTTGAAAACCGCATCCTTAAATTTTGTAAATAAACTATTATTAGAATTAGGAAGTAGTATTTTAACCCTTCTCATTGCATTTGGAGAAGGGTCCAGAAATTTGTCAAAAACTTGTCCTCAGAACATGCACTTTTGCACCCTCAGAGGAGGTTTTGATGAATGGATGGATCGAGATTTATTAATGTTTGCATTTGATGTCTGCTACTGATGTTGCACTTTTGTACTCTTAGTAGATGTTAGAACAAGTAGAGATAGATCATTTTTGCTTGAAGCTTATGAGTAGAACCAGTCATAAATGGTACTTTTATCTCTTGGCCATTTCTGCTTATATTCTTAAAGTGATATACAGTTTTTAGTTGTTTATATGTTATTGCATGAATGTGTGAGTTACCATTTGGCACTTTTGTACGGTGGAGCCATTTATTTATGTCTGATATATGAATAACTTATTATGCGATATGCTGTTCACAACTGTTTTGCCTAACTTTTTATGCAAAGTAGTTCATCTTAATTGATTTCTATTCTTATGATAGCTGAATGATCTTTATTACCAGTTATTGTTTGAAATCTCTTTAGATCGCATAATAGAAGAGATACACCCCGGGTTAACATAGATTAGATGTGCTGTTTTTCATTAGATTACAATAGCATAGAGTTAGTTTAAAAGTTTGAATTAGATTAAGCTTTAAGTATTCTTAGATCAGCAACATCCAACTCTGCACACACACACACACACCCTTAGATTGGGAAACTGGTCCCATTATCCCCATTCGGACCCGCTATACCAAACAAATAAGGAGCTGCCAACCAAGGTCCGGATCGGGTGGGTATTCCCCTTATTGTCGACCCGATTTTTGGGGCTTCAACATCTTTCTAGAACATAATGGTCCCTTTGGCTTATTTCCACTTACACATCCTGGACAAAGCCCATCATGATTTTCTTTAGCCTCAAGCATACTAGACACCATCTTTCTTACCTTAGGCAGGGCATCATAATGAAGGTGAGTGAACCTTTGGTGCCATGTTTCACATTGATGATTGTTATCATGTACCAATGCTCAGATTGGTATTCCATTGACTTTATAAGGGCTTCAATTCTTGATCCCAAAGTGAAGGAATCTCGCAAGCTAAACTCCATAGGCCAAGTAAGAACCTTTTATTTTATAAAAGCAACCTTCATGCGCTTGTCCTCCAAGGCAGATATAGATATAAAATTCGTTTTCAATCTTAAGACATATAGAGCATCCTATATATGTATAGTTTCACCATAATCCAAGTGAAATGAAACAAAACCAAATCCCTTCACACGATATGTAGAATTGTCCCCAAGAATTATCTTCAAATTAGTCTCCCTCTTAACTAGGTTTGAGAGGACTTCACGATACCTAGTGAAGTGTCTAAAGGCCCCATTATCTACCAATCAACTATCAAACGAATACGGAGGGGAGGAACAAGAAAGAGAATAAATAATAAAACATGCAGATTGCATGGCTGCATAATTTTCATACCTTGAGTTCCTTGATCTCTTTTGAGGGCGATGGCCTTCATCACGATCAACAAGAGAACCTCTTCTTCTTCTATAGTTAGACATGTTGTTTTTGTAGCCACATTTGTTATTGTAGAACCTAGGAGTATCATTATTCTCTTGGAAATCTTGGGCATAATGACCCCTCTTATGGAAATTGAAGCATTTAATATGTAACGGTTCCTTGTCCCTCTTTGTTCTTCTATTAGAATCCATCTATGCGGAGCAAAACTTCTTGAATTAGATGGACTTCCTCTTCCTTTCTTCTTCTTAGCTTGAGCAACGAATGTAGTGGGCTCCCCTTCTTCATGCTTTTGAATTCCCCCTCTATATATCATCTTGGTCTCTTCTTAAGTACACTTGCCAATGATCTCATCAAATGTTAGAAACTTGTCATTGTTGCTAATAGTTATGATAAATGTCTCCCAGATAGGTGGAAGACCTCCAAGGTCAATGAGTACCAACTCTTTATCAGAAGTAACTTCTCCGACAGGCAATAATTGATCTTTGAGTTAGGATATCATCATGAAGTATGAGTTCATAGTCTCCCCCTTATTCATATTGATGTCCTTGAGTTGATTCTTCAAAGAAAGAATGTGACTCAACTTGTTGACTTCATACATCCCAACCAACTTATCATACATTTCCTTGCACTTCTTCAACTTTGAAATAAAAACAATCAAATGATCTCTCAATGAATCAATAATAATCTTCCTAGCTTTGATCTCACATTTCTTGTACTTATGTTTGATGGCAACAGAAGCATTCTCAGGAGGCTAAGGTACCTTTCCTTCAACATATTCCAAGACATCATTCTCATCCAAAGTCACATCCAACCTGCTTCTCCACATTGCATAGTTATATGAGTCATTCAACTTCTCTTTAATCTTGAAGTATGAGGTAGACATATTGATCAAGTCAAATAAGCTCCTTCAAGTCAAATTCCTTCAAAGGTGATTGCTCTTTTCTCCTTGGGCTTGTCTTCACCTAAGCTCTGATACCATGTTAATTTTCAAGCTTTTTGTGCTTAACACAATCACTTATTTCAATTCTTCTTCAATTAGCAATCAATTTCCAATACAATTTAATCTTCCAACAATAATAGTCAATTGTAGATAGAATTGCAAATCAAATGCACAATAGAAGACAACCAAGAACAATAGAGACACAATATTTGGTCAAAGAGCAGGGAAAAACCCCACAATGGGGGAAAACCTTTCCAAATTATTCTTCTATTAGATTGTCATCAAATGTTCAACAAAGAGATAATCTGTTACACAAAATATTGTCACCATGACTATTTGCAGTCAGTATGGGTCTATCATCACTCATACTGTCCTCCTTTGCAAGTCTCAAACCTCAGCTCTTCATGTCAAGCTTTAAAAATGAGAGAAAGTCCTTGAAAATTAATAAAGCTCTAGTTCTGCACTTTCTCTTACTATTACATGCGGTCCCGCACCCCTTGGTCATGTTACCTGCGGACCTGCCCGCTCTGTCTCTAAAGGAGTGGGTGTGGACCCCTGTAAAAGTAAAAAAGGCACAAGTTTATTCTTAAAAACTCACTTTGGGTTAATTATGGATGTTTCTAGAAGGAATCTTGACGTGGTTGGTTCGCTCCTAGGTGGTTCATGCATCCCATAACTAAAGGAGCTAACCCCTTGATGAGAGGAGCTTATCCCTTTGAAGGAGGGCTCTATCCCTTTGAAGGTGGACCTAGTAACTTCCCTCCATTGCACTATAAATTAAGGCATTGGGCTGGTTGCTAGGGAGGTTAGAAACTAAACATTTTTGAGGGTAAATGCTGTTGGAATTGAGACTTCCTAGTTAAGCTTGAGAGGAGAGATTACATACCTTTTGACTTCATTGGGAAGAGAGTGAAACTTGTCAAAGTAGAGGAGATTCTTGCTGGACCCTGGGAGGAGCTTGTACAGCATCAAGGCACCAAGGTTGTAAAGTTCTTCTTTGATTAAAGTTAATACAACCAGATTCATTTTTCTCAATAAATTGTCTTATATGGTTTGTTTCATGAATTCCTTGATCATCATGATAAATATGCTTTATTATATTGGCTTTTCAGGTGCTATTTAATGTGTGTGCTTGTTTGTGTTTGCAGATTCTTCAAAAGGGAGCTCAGTTGGATCAACGGAGCGTGGCTTCCGCAAAATAGCACTGCACCCGAGGTAGGCCTAAAACATCTACTAGCCTTTATTTATAAATTGCATATTTAGAGAAAGATAGAATTTGTTTGGTTTGCTTGTCGCTAGATATCATTAGATACTAGGGAGGTCGGTCTTGTCCGCAAGAACGACTTATCCGGCCGACAAAATGGCGACTCCGTTGGGGACTTGAATTTTTGATTTTTTCCTTTGCTTTTACTTTGACTTGAGAAACTGTTTCTCTGTTTCTGGTTTTTGCTTGTTGTGTGGGATTGGGTAGGTTCAGTAGATCTTGGATTATTTTTTGTTTTTCGTGCTTTTGGAAGAGGACCGCACCCTCTGCTTGTAACACAGTGCGGACATCCCCGCACTTTTGTTTTACACACAGAGCGGTACCGCACCTGGGTATACTGGGGGCCTGCGGACCCTGTCAAAATTTTGAAAAACTTAAAATATTTTCATTCAGTTAGCTTAGGATTTGTTTATGTGTTTTTAGCCTCTGCCCAGATCTGCACGTGACTTGTCAGAAACTTTTCGTAGGTTAATTCCATTGGCACTTAGGTTTTAGGTGAAATTCCTAGAAGCTTTGTGTGCTGGGCTTGATTTTCGTTTTGTCTTTATAGTAACTCAGAGCTTAGAAGCCTTAGAAACCTCAGATCACCTTGGTTTTTGCTGGCCTTCTTATGAGTCTGACCGTTTTGTAAAATCTGCCTTTGTTGAGGAATCCATCTTGTTTTTCTCTTTGCGAAACTTCGACAGAACTTGTGTTGAAAGTTTTGGATTTCCTTTTTAGAAAAGAAAACAGAAGCTGGTTGTTTTTTGATTAATTTGTGATTCTGGACAAATTAGTCCTTAGTTTGCTCATAACTAAGTAAAACATCCTTGAAAAGAAAACTTGTAAGCTTTTACTTCAATTAGTTTTTTAGAATTTATAGATCTCAAGATTAGTTTTTTCAATAGGTTTGAGTGTTTTATAAAAATAAAAAAAAAATCTCTTTTGAAAAAGTTTGTTTTTGTAGTATTTGAGTGTCTGAAAAGAAAAGGAAATTTTCATGAGCTTAACTAGTTGTCTCGTTTTTGAGTGTATTGAAAAAGACAAAAAGTTCTTCTTTTTATTTGTTTGTTAAGGAAAGATTTGTTTTTACAAGCATTTGCATTCTCAACTCTTTCCTTAGCTAGAAATTCATTGAAGAAAAATGATTGTTTTTCATCTTAAGTGCATTTTTAGTGATTTGGAGTCGAGTCTTCACACCATAAAGTTTCATCTCTGCACCTTTTGACTTAAGAAAAAACCAATAAAAATAACGCTTAAAGTAAAATCTATCTAGTAATCCTTTTATTTCTAGGGCTTTTTATCACCAACATAGTTTAGGCTAGTATCTTGGAGTAGGGAGTAATTAACTCTCCAAGATAGTAAAACAAAAAAGTAGCTGTATCTTGCGGTAGGAGATAAATTCCAATTGTTACATCTATGCTCTGGGAAGCTCCTCTTATAGGAGTCAAGCACGAGATCGTGTTTGAACCAGTGGGGTAATCAATCCTTCCTCATTGGGAATGATACTAGATATACATGTATTAAAAATGGTAAACCTCGGATTAACCATTGTCAAGGAGCCTGGGGTCACTTGTTGGTAAACCTTGGATTATGTCAAGGAGCCTTCAAGGGGATTGAGCTTGCTACTCTGCCCTTGCGTGTGTGTCGTTTATGTTGGTAACCATAGTGACTATATTCTATAGGATTCTTTCCTAAGGTGACAGTGGAGGGAAGATCCCACTGTACCTGGAGCAGACGTCGGCTAGACTCACTTGGATTTTTTGGGGGGTTATCTTCACTCGAGACGGTTTAGTGGAGAAACTTGTGCCAGTCTATTCATTAAGCAGGTTTCTGGGGTAACTGTTCCAACCGCCATTTCTGTATTGAATTCTGTGACGTTGGATTTCATCACCAACTAGTGTTTTCAGTACCGAAAGTTACTGTTTGTGTGTGGTTTGACCTCCTAGATTCTTTAGGCGTGCGATTCAAAATTGTTTGGTTCTTTAGAGACTTTAGGTGGTTTTCATTGAGATTTTTCTTTGTTTGCGTGTGAAGTAGTTAAAATATTTAATCGTGGCTGAATTACCGAGGAAGTCCCATAGACTTCGGGGCAACCTCCTGAGTTTTCACCGAGTCAGCTTGAAGGGCTTCGAGCCCTTGTAACTCCTAGTGACAGTAGAGTTGGGTCACCTGAAGAAGGAGAGTCTTCTTTAGTTGTACATCGTGATTATCAAGTGCAAGCACCAGAGTATATTTTAGAACCTGTTTCTTTTTCCGAAGTTACTGGTAGTTTTTCTTCTACTAGTGAATTAGCCGAGGAACCTGAAATATCTGAACCTAAAACTGAACCTGCTGCTACTCCAACATCAGGATTTGCCTCTCCAACTTCTAGTGGTCCTAGTTCACCCAGGGTAGAAAAAGTCATTACCAAAAATCTTCCTTCTGGACTTATTGCTATTGAAGAACTTGTTACTCCAGAAGAAGGTATACCTATCCCTGAAAATCAACCAGCTATAGAACTTAAGGAGCGTGAATCAATCTTTTACAGTCCACCTAGGAGGGACGCTTGGTATCTTTCATTGACCAATTTTTTGGAAAACCCGGGACTAAGTTTTTCACCACCTTGCATTCCTTTTCATCCAACACCTAGGGGTTATTATCCTCTTTTGAATATGTCGAGACAGTCTTCCATGTTTTCTCAATCTCCAGAAACCTTTTTATATGGCGGTCCTTCTGTTCCCTCTGGGTATTAGTCACTTACTGGTACTTTTTCGGGAGCATCTCCTCAACCTATTGAACAAGGGTTATTAACTGGTAATAACGAAACTGAGTCGTTGAGTGTAGAAGATATTCTTATGATGTCAGGTACCATTCCAAATCCGCAACCTCAAGGTGGCCAGTTACCGCCTGGGGGGCAGCCTCAAGGTCCTCAATTATTACCTGGGGGGCAACCTCAAAGTACCCAATTACCGCCTGGGGGGCAACCTCAAGGACAGTACATACATACGGGACAGTACATTCCTCAAGGTCAACCCCAGTCTCAGTATGTACCTCAAGGTCAACCCCAGTATCAATATGTACCTCAAGGTCAACCCCAGTATCAGTACGTGCCTCAAGGTTATCAACCTCATGGTCAGTACCCAACCCAAGGTTTCCAACCACCTTCCGATCAATCATTTGTTCAAGGAACTGGAAATGTACCTTTGAATTATCAACCCTACCCTCAACCCGGTTATGGTCCTCAATATGCTCAACCTTCTATGGGTCCATACCCAAGAATGAACTTAGTGTGGGATCCATCTCAATCTCAACAGATCTTGCAACCGAATGTGCAGTTGTCATCTCAATCTGGACAACCCTTAGTTTCTGGTTCAACCCAGCAACCTGTCCAGCCTACTGTTCAAACTTCTGCACCTTCTATAGTTTCTCAGCCTGGGCCTAGTTCGCCTCGAACTCCGCCTCAAACGACTGCTGCAACTGTTGCAACATCTGTTCCATCTACCCCACCTACTTCTGGAGTATCGACAACTCCAGTTTCTACTATTCATGTATCAACTCCTCAAGCATCTTTACCTCAGTCTGGACCCACAATTCAAACTTCGGTTCAAATCCATGTAGGACAACCTGGTCCAAGTACGATTGTCACAAGTCAACCTCAATTTACTTATCAACTGTACCAGGGATAGTACCAATTCGGTCCTGCTGTGTAGCAGCCAGTCTATTAGTATTAACTGTACCCTGGATATACTTATCAGCAACCTCAACAACCCCAGTACGTCCGATTAATCTTGGTTTTCCAGGAGGATATAATCTCCCAAATGCAATTCCAATTCCTAGTTATCCTGGATATCCTCCTCCTGGGGCTGGTCTCATGACCCAGGGTTTCAGGGACCCTAATCGTCAGTTACCGTTCATTGCAACTTTGGACTTGCCTGACTTGTCACACCTTACGAATGATCCAATTAATTATCTTCCGTTTTGGCCGCCAATGCCGAATAAGTTGCCTAGTGATATTCCTAAGTTTGAAGGTAAATCAGGAGAGGATCCGTCGAACCATGTGATGACTTATCACCTCTGGTGTGCGTCTAACTCCATTTCAGATGATTCAATCCGTTTAAGGCTTTTTCAACGCACTCTAATTGGTCTTGCGGCCAAGTGGTACATTGAGTTACCGCGAGCCACTTTTTATAATTTTAGTCAGTTAGCTACTTCGTTTTTAACTCATTTTCAGTTGCCAGTCAGATATGACAATGGCACAGAATTATTAACTTCATTAAAGCAGTCAACGTCCACTTACATTTCAGATCACATTCATGAATGGAGACGTCGACGACGTTTAGTGAAAGTTTTTATTCCGGATCAGATCTTAGCTGAATGGTTTGTCAAATCTTTATTACTGAAAATCACTAAGGATGTAGCTAAGGCAGGAGTCATTACTGAAGAGCAAGTAATTGCTCAAGCTTAGTACCTTGACCTAGTTTATACGCAGTCAGGTACGTTACACGAGAAAATCCCTGACCTTCCTAAACAAAATCAAATAACTGCAGCTCCTTCAGGGTCTCATGCCGCTGATGGTATGATTGGTACGGTTAATACCAAAAGTAAGAAGAAATCTTCCAAGAATTCTTCTCCTATCATAACTTTACCAGATTCCCCGACAGGAGATTCTTCCGCGGAAATTTCTGCCGATATTCATGTTGTAGAGTCATCTACAGCCAAATCAAAATCCGACGGTAAAAAGAAAGGGAAGAAGAAAAATAAAACAGATAAAAATTCGAAAGAGAAACCAGAAAAAACGAAATCTACTGATGAGAAACGCAAACCTCGTTATCCTTGTCTCATTTGTGACGAAGAGCATTTTACAAGAGACTGCCCTCATCGCGCTGAGGTTGCGAAAATCGTCAAAGGTTCCCAAATGCCTGCTGTTTTGAAGGATCCTTTTCCTAGTCAAGACAGTAAGATGATAGGTTCTTCCTCAAATGCCTCAGAAGAACCCATAATGATGATGTCCCATGTTAGGGTTGCGACACGATCACAAGATTATGGAAGTAAAAGTCCTTTTGGTGGTAAGGAAGCAAAATCTTCTAATTCGAACCCATCAACTTCAACTCCCGGTTCCGATCCACTACAAATCGAGAAACCTAACCCAGACTTAGTAATCAAACCGCCCGCCAAGGGTATACTTCGAAAGTCAGCTTTCAATCCATAGGCGATAGCTGCTCAGAACTATAACCTTCAGCAATGTCGGCTTTGGAGGTGCTGCAATCATGTCCAGCACAACGTAAATTGCTATTGTCGGCTATAGGAGTTGTTGACATTCAGGACTCGAACCTTATAATTTTCGATCTAGAAAATAGTACACCTCGCTTACCTCATCAAATGGCTTTCCAGATTCCAGTGTTAGTCAAAAACAGACCTTGCTATAGGACTGTGATTGATGAGGGAGCCTCAACATGTATTATGTCGATTCAATGTAGGAGATCGCTTCGTTCTCCTACACTTAATCAATCCCCGATGATTCTAAAGGCCTTTGATGGCTGTGGGTTCCATCCTTTTGGCATTCTATAGGATTTACCTATAGGGGTTGAAGGCAAAACTGTTAATCTAGATGTGGAGGTGGTTGATGCCCCTCTAGATTACGACCTTCTCTTGGGTCGTAGTTGGTCTTACGCTATGACTGCTGTTGTTTCATCGATCTTTCGGCTTATAAAGTTTCCTCATAATGGAAAGATCGTAACTATAGACCAACGAACTTACTTTTCATCCGACCCAGCCTCTTCTGAAAGTATCCAGCATGTCGGCAAAACAACTATCCCTTATAAGGATGTTGGAGTAGGACTAGTTAGAGATTCTGGTTTAGTAGGAACTTTTTCCTTTCCTCCTCCCAACGTATCGCCTTCTACTGCAACTATTCATATGATTTCATCAGACACTATTGTTTATGATGATCCTTGGATCGTACCTTCCGAATCTGAGTTAGATTCATTTGGTGATGCTATGCCTTTGAGTCCATATGAAATTGTGTATCAGGCCGTACAGTCGTTTTCCGACCCTTCTTCAACCAAAATTGACTTAATGAATGTGGTCCATGAAGAATCACTTTCAACATCAAACTCAGATTCAACAACGTTTTCCGAACTTGTTCACACTGATGAGCAAATTCGTGAAATCCTGTGTGTTGATGATTTACCATGGGAAGATCTTCATCATAGATCTTCGTTTTTACCGGAGATTTATCACTTTGAAAATGATTTTTCATCTATTTTTATGACTGATTATGTCAAGGAACCTCAGAATCCAATGAAAAATCCTGATTCTAAGTTAAATTTGGGAAATATTTCTCGAACTATTTCTATTGATATTTCGGTTAAGCCTGGAATTGTTGAAAACATTCGTATAGGTGCCTCTTGTACGGAAGATGAAATTCAAACATATAAGACCCTATTTCAAGAATTCCGCGACGTGTTTGCCTGGTCATATGAGGAAATGCCAGGAATTGACCCAGCAATTGTTGTTCATGAAATCAAAACTTACCTGGATGCTAAACCTGTCCGGCAACGTTTGCGTCAGATCCACCCGCGAAAAGCTGCTGCTATTAAAGCAGAAGTTGAAAAATTACTTAAAGCAGGTTTCATTTATCCAATTCCCTTAACGGATTGGGTATTGAATATTGTTCCTGTTAACAAAAAGCAAGGAACAATAAGAATATGTATCGATTATAGGGATATTAATCGAGCCTGTCCAAAAGACAATTACCCAACTCCCTATATCGATCAAATCATTGATGATTGTGCCGACAGTGAAATATTCTCCTTCATGGATGGTTTTTCCGGATACAATTAAATAAATATTCTACCTGCTAATCAACCAGAAACGGCTTTCATTTGTCCATGGGGGACATTTGCTTATTGAAAATTACCTTTTGGGCTCAAGAATGCCGGGGCAACTTTTCAAAGAGCCATGCCTTACACATTTCATGACATCAAGCACATTGTGCAACCCTATCTCGATGATCTACCTGCTCATTCATTACATCGAGCCGATCATCTCATCCATTTACGAGCAATCTTTATGAGGTGTAGGCATTATTGAATTAGGTTGAATCCACACAAGTGTGTTTTCTGTATAGAAACGGGTCAGTTACTGGGGTTTTTTGTTTCGAAAGCCGACATTCGCGTCGATCCCTCGAAGGTTGAAGCTATTGTCAAATTTCCTCCTCCTTCGAGTCTTCGCCAACTCCAAAGTTTGCAAGGGAAAGCAAACTTTTTACGTCGATTCATTCCTAACTACGCCGAGATCACAAAGGGTTTTACCAGGTTGTTGAAACAGAATACTCCATTCTTTTGGGATGAGATAGCTGACAAATCTTTTGATGCACTAAAACACGCGTTGACCCATGCACCGTTATTGCATCCTCCCAACTACAACCAGGACTACTTCTTATATCTCGCCGCCTCGCATTCCACCATTGGAATGGTGTTAGTTCAGGAAGATGAATTCGGTAGTGAACATGTGATATATTACCTTAGTCGAACCTTAAATCCAACTGAGCTAAAATATTCACATGTGGAGAAATTGGCATTGGCAGCTGTTCAAGCTGTCCAACGTTTTCGTCATTACATTTTACTACGCAAAACTACAGTAATTTCTGATTGCAACCCTATGATCTATATTTTGACCAAACAATTGCTAGGGGGCAAGTACTCCAAATGGATTGTGATCCTGCAGGAGTTTGACTTGGAATTTGAAAAGTCTAAGTCAAAGAAATCTTTAGTTTTTGCGGAGTTGATGTGTGACTTCCCGCGTGCTGACACTGAAACTATGGCAGAGGAGCCCATTGCGGACGAATACTTGTTTCTAATCAGCACTTTAGATCCATGGTATGGGGATATCATAGTTTATCTCCAAACCCAATCCTTTCGGCCAGAAATTTCAAGATCAGAGTGTCGAAAAATACGATTCCAGTCGCAACAATTCAAAATTATTAGAGATACACTTTATCGTCGTGGGGCGGACTCTATTTTCCGACGTTGTTTAATTCATGAGGAAGCTAAAAGGGTTCTAAATGACTGTCACTTTGGAGCATGTGGCGATCATATGTCTGGGTTTTCCACAGCCCAAAAGATATTGCACGCTGGCTATTTCTGGCCGTCTTTGTTTAAAGATTGTATTGACGCAGTCCGAAAATGCCACAACTGCCAAATTTTTGATCGAAAGATGCGCGCTCCACCTGCTCCTCTCCACCCTATAATTGCCGTCAGTCCTTTTGCGAAATGGGGTATTGATTTTATTACATGTAACCCTCACTCGGCCGGGGGGCATGCGTATATCATCCTTGCGGTAGATTATTTTACCAAGTGGGCCGAGACGATGCGTGCATTTGAGGCAGACGATAAAACTACTGCGATTTTCGTGTTCAATCATATAATTGCTAGATTTGGTGTTCCACAAGCGATTATCACTGATCATGGGCGTCATTTTCGAAATATTATGATGACTGAACTAACATACCAACTTGGCCGACGTCACGATAGTTCAACTCCATATTATCCACAGGCTAATGGTCTGGTTGAAGCCATCAACAAAGTTCTAGTCATCATGATCCGACGAATCATTGGGATTCATAGGTCGAATTGGCATAACATGCTATTTTCAGTGCTTTGGGCATATCGAACCTCAGTAAAAACATCAACCGGTTTCACTCCTTTCCAACTAGTTTACGGTTTGGAAGTTGTGTTACCCATTGAATGCGAAATCCCGTCATTGCAAATGGCCATAGAATTACTTCCATCCACTTTCGAAGAGGAAAAATGTTTGTTGTACTTGGCTCAGTTAGATGAGAATCGACGTGATGCTACACTAGCAATTGAAGCTCATGCCAAACGTATTAAAGCTCAGTATGATCGAAATGTTACACCTCGTAATTTTTCTGAAGGAGACCTAGTCTTACTGTACGATCAAACAGATGATAAATTAGGCGCTGGAAAATTCGTACCCATGTGGCATGGTCCTTATGTTGCTAAGAGAAAGCTGGAAAAAGGGGCCTATGAATTGGTAGACTTTGACGGAGTCTCTTTAGGTAAGCCCAGAAATGGTCTTTACCTGAAGAGATATTATGCTTAAGTTTGGGTGTGGAGATTTTTAGTTAGGTTAGTTTTCTTTCTAGCTGGTGTGTTTTAGATTAAAAAGTGTGCTTAGCTTAGAGAGTGTTTTTGTCATTATTCCTGCTTATCTTGATTTTACTCTTGATATTGCAGATGTCTACATCTCTCCAAACATACATCGGTTTTGCTGATGGTGCTTGTCGTAATACACGGAACATTTCTTCCGCAGCTTGGGTTATCTATTCACCCTCTGATGAGTTGGTATCTATGCATGGGGTAAGCCTCGGTCAAACAACGAACAACATTGCAGAGTATACTGCAGTGATTGAGTTATTGTCTGAATCCATCTCATTTGGGATTTGGAGTTTGATTGTGAGGTTAGATTCTGAACTCGTTGTGTTACAGCTTAATAGAGTATATGCCAATAGAAATCCAGTATTATTGAGATTATTTTTGAGAGTTTGTCTCTTGGAACGTGAATTTGACTATATTGAATATCAGCATATTCCAAGATATTTAAATACATTAGTAGATGCAATTGCTTCTCGAATGTTAAGTAGACATTTGCAATAATCATACAAGTAAATTTAAAAACATTCCATAATATGTTTTACAAGATAACCGGTAATAGTGATATAGCATAGCATAGAAGTGTGTCAAATATACATTGTCTTCGATCATAGGTTGAAAAACACCTTATGATCAACAACAATGATAGTACAAAAGCAAAAATGTCATATGAGTCTACAATAGGCGATCATCTTATCACTGGTGATGATCACGATAAGAAACCACTATACGGACCACCCTACAAAGGAACCTCCTGAAAGGTCTTGGGACCCCAATCACATAGCGCTGTAGCCTAAGAGGAATGTCATCTATGCTGGTCTCTGGAATGTCTGCTGTCAAACGCTCTAGATGGTTTTCCAATTCGGCCAGGGTCTCTGTAGATTCGTCCTGTGGGGTTGGTGCTGCTGCAGCTGGCTGTTTCCTCTCATAGGGCCGGAGAGTGGCTGGTCACTGTGGACCTACATCTGCATTTGAAAATTTTTACTATCAATTTTGGGACGATTTAAAAAAAAATAAAAAAATTAAATTTGAAAATGTTGAAAATGATTTTACCTGAGTCATCCCATTGCTCTCCCGGTGGAAGAGCCATGTCTGGGTCACCACGATAATCCATCCCAGCATAAGGAAAATCCTGAATAGCAAATACTTGGTTCTCCAACCAATGAAAATACTCAGGAGAAAATCGAACAACCTCCGAACCCTCCTTAGGATGACGGGCCATAACTGCAACGCAACACATCAGTTTGGGCTCTCGGGGAAGTCTAGCTCCAACGGAAAGATGCTGTGGGACCAACATTGGGACCCTCTCTAGACCAAAGCTCACAACTAAAGCACCGTATACAAAGTTCTTCAGTTTTCCGTTCTTTTCTCTAGTTAGTTGGCCTTTTACATTAGCCAACACAGCTTGGCACCAGTTGAAGACGGTGCCTCGAAAGCAGTCTACTGCCATCCGCATTTGGGATCCAGTGGCCACATGTAGTGCTGCACTTCAGCAGAGCCTGGTAATAGTAAATGCGAACACTTTGAGTTCAGGACAGGAGATGGTTTTGATATCAATCCCTTTGTCTCTAGTTTGGTCATTACAAAACTCTAGCAGGAGGCGATCGACAGACTGGCCACCTGGCCTAGTCCCGAATAGAGTTAAATGTTCACCTCTCTTAGGCAAACCAGTCAAAAAGTAAATGTCTTCCGGCTCCATTTCGAGCTGGTGGCCACCAATAAAGAAACAATGGTCCTGTATATTCCACCTGTCTACCAGCCACTGCAAAAAGTCCACCTGGGCCCTCACGCCAGGTATGGCCCAGAATTTGAATAAACCGTATGCCCTCAATGCATCAAACGAAGGTTGATGATTAATCGCGGCAAGGTCCACATCCTCGTGCTCCCGTTCCCGCCAGTCAAGCATGATGTATACCCTACATTCAATAAAAAGGCGGATTAGAATATTTAAAATCAAAATTTTTGGGTGGAATTTGAAAAATTTAAGTTTGAAAACCTTTGCTGCGGGACCGCACCCCCTGACCTTTTTCCTTTACGAAAAAGTTGGGGTTCGCAGGTTTCCTATACTGCGCCTGCGAACCCCGCGCGTGGGTTTTTAACCTAAATATTTCCTAAAAATCAAAATAAAACCCCAAAAACAAATTTCAAACGGATGAAATGCAAGAGTAAGATGATGTGGATTACCTGGAGGTGACGGTGTTCGATTCCAACGAACGGATTTTCCGCAATCTTCACGGGAAGTTTCTTACCAAAAGCTCTCTTTTCTTACTCTGAAGTCAAATGGTAAAAACGAATTTACGAAATCCCTTTTTATAAGCTTTTTTGAATAAATGAATTTTTAATTTGTTTATTTTTCACTTTAAAGAGGTAACTTTTAAAGCATTTTTATCTATTTTAAACAGGTATGAGTAATGTTTGAGTTTTTGTGCAGGATAACGGATTTTTCAGGCAAAATTGGTCATTTTTGACAAAAAACATTAGAGTCACCTTTAAGCTCTTTTCTGACTCCTAAAATATGAAAAGATTGTCGAGTTTTTCTTTTTAATCTCGTTAAAATGGAATTAAAAAGACGGTCCACTTACAGCCCTTTTCTGACCGTAAAAACATGAAAAGATTGCCGGATTTTTGTCGTTTCAAATTCGATATTGGTTATAAAACGACGTGTCATTGATCGCTTTTTTACTTTTTCGGATCAGAGACACTAATTATGAAAATTACTCCTTGGTCGTAATGATCAAACGGTTCTCTCAAGTATTATTTTATACTTTTTTGGGCTTGGGAGACACAAATTTACGAAAAAGGACAAACATGGGGTTTTCTTAAGTTTTTTCAAACTCCCTAAAATTGAAAAACGCCGAGTTTCTCCTATACTAGACTCGTTAAAATTTAATAGTAAAGGACCTGTTCAATTACAAACAGGAACAAACCACTCCTTCTTAGGGTTTGAATTTAAACTAAGTTGGACTCACCCGAAGGGCGAGCTTATAATCAAGCAAATGTTATCCTCCTCAAGCTTGTTAAAAATAAAGTGGTACTTGCCAGAAATGGTGGGGGAAAAGAGAGAAAAATGAACTTGTTTGTCATACTTTGTGTCCCAGAAAAACATTTAACCACTCTTGAACATGACACTTTTCATTCACCTGGGTTGGGAAATCCTTTGCCTAACAGTTGATCAAAACCATATTGAAAGTCTTCAGCCGGTTTTTGGGTATTAACTTTGGGTCAATTGTCACCAAGCCATCTGCTGTGTCGTTATGTGTTCAAGACGTCAGTGAAAATAAACCATTCATCTGCAAAATATCTGTCATCCATCTTGACCATCCCTGAGTCAGTCCTTGCAACTATATTTCTTCAAACTTGATCTATGATTTCGTGTTGTGGGCTTGCCTACGACGGATCACTTTCTATCGACTTCAGCTCATTATCTAGAAAGATGATCTAGAAATCGTCAGTACCTTGGGATCTGCATGCCTCAATGGCAGGTTTCTCGCCTTCGACGATAGGTTGCATCATTGACCTTCGATCAAAGGATTCTGTGACATGTTCGACATCAACACATCTATTCACATTTCATGGATTGTACTAAGTACTTTGAGAGCCATTGACATTACTGGTGGTTTCTCTCACACTTGTTAACAATCTACATCATTGATTGTTAATCAATTGGTTTCTTCCATGTTCGACTTCAACACATTCATTCACATGGATAGAATCGTACTATTTCAGGAAGTAGAAATCAAGACCCTGGATCTAGTTTCCACCATCCAGGCTGCGAGGAATTTTGTATTCATTATACAGTGGACAATTCATAAACAGATGGTTGCGTCCATACTGTATCTACATGTATCTATACTTGTGATGTATTGCAAGATCATTCCTATATCAGAGCAGTTTAGTTATTTTTCTAGTCAGTTTTGATCTGAGTATGGGAATGCCTACCTTAGCGATGATATGATCTCATATATATATATTTTGTATTGAATGTTTTTACAGGTTCCAACCGGGCTCTCCACAAGATGATCCTCGAAATGATAAAGTACTTCACTCTTCTTAGATGATAAATGAAATCCTCATCTACTACAGACTTCGCACTTTAGGGGGCAATCTGTTACACAAAATATTGTCACCATGACTATTTGCGGTCAGTATGGGTCTATCATCACTCATACTGTCCTCCTTTGTAAGTCTCAAACCTCAGATCTTGATGTCAAGCTTTAAAAATGAGAGAAAGTCCTTGAAAATCAATAAAGCTTTGGTTCTGCACTTTCTCTTACTATTACCTGCGGTCCCACACCCCTTGGTCATGTTACCTGTGGACCTACCCGCTCTGTCTCCGAAGGAGTGGGTGCAGACCCCTGTAAAAGTAAAAAAGGCGCAAGTTTATTCTTAAAAACTCACTTTGGGTTAATTCTGGATGTTTCTAGAAGGAATCTTGATGTGGTTGGTTCGCTCCTAGGTGGTTCATGCATCCCATAACTAAAGGAGCTAACCCCTTGATGAGAGGAGCTTATCCCTTTGAAGGAGGGCTCTATCCCTTTGAAGGTGGACCTAATAACTTCCCTCCATTGCACTATAAATTAAGGCATTGGGCTGGTTGCTAGGGAGGTTAGAAGCTGAACATTTTTTAGGGTAAATGTTGTTGGAATTGAGACTTCCTAGTTAAGCTTGAGAGGAGAGATTACATACCTTTTGGCTTCATTGGGAAGAGAGTGAAACTTGTCAAAGTAGAGGAGATTCTTGCTGGACCCTGGGAGGAGCTTGTACAACATCAAGGCACCAAGGTTGTAAAGTTCTTCTTTGATTAAAGTTAATACAATCAGATTCATTTTTCTCATTAAATTGTCTTATATGGTTTGTTTCACGAATTCCTTGATCATCATGATAAATATGCTTTATTATATTGGCTTTTCAGGTGCTATTTAATGTGTGTGCTTGTTTGTGTTTGCAGATTCTTCAAAAGGGAGCTCATTTGGATCAACAGAGCGTGGCTTCCACAAACTAGCACTGGACCCGAGGTAGGCCTAAAACATCTACTAGCCTTTATTTATAAATTGCATATTTAGAGAAAGATAGAATTTGTTTGGTTTGCTTGTCGCTAGATATCATTAGATACTAGGGAGGTCGGTCTTGTCCGCAAGAACGACTTATCCGACCGACACTAAGGTACCTTTCCTTCAACATATTCCAAGACATCATTCTCATCCAAAGTCACATCCAACCTGCTTCTCCACATTGCATAGTTATATGAGTCATTCAACTTCTCTTTAATCTTGAAGTATGAGGTAGACATATTGATCAAGTCAAATAAGCTCCTTCAAGTCAAATTCCTTCAAAGGTGATTGCTCTTTTCTCCTTGGGCTTGTCTTCACCTAAGCTCTGATACCATGTTAATTTTCAAGCTTTTTGTGCTTAACACAATCACTTATTTCAATTCTTCTTCAATTAGCAATCAATTTCCAATACAATTTAATCTTCCAACAATAATAATCAATTGTAGATAGAATTGCAAATCAAATGCACAATAGAAGACAACCAAGAACAATAGAGACACAATATTTGGTCAAAGAGCAGGGAAAAACCCCACAATGGGGGAAAGCCTTTCTAAATTATTCTTCTATTAGATTGTCATCAAATGTTCAACAAAGAGATACAATATCCAAGTACATCAACAATAAGTCAAAGGTCAAAGCCTTGATTAATCTAATCAACCATCCAATATTCAATCAATGATGAGTCCAAAAAGTCAAATATGCAAATTCTGGTGAAAATCAACAACAGTCAAAGATGCCCTAACCAGTCATGGTCAATGGAAAAATCAACCTCCAAAAATTTCGATCAAGGCAATACGAAACTCAGCCTCTTTAGCCTAGTCAATCTCAGTCAAAATAGTCCCAACATATGCCTATGAAATTGGTCAATGTCAAAGTCAACCCTATGGTCAAAGGGAAACTTTAGGTTTGCAGTCAAACAAGGTCAAAGTGCCCAAAAAAGTTCGATCTCCTTGCTCCTGAATTTGATCTGCAAGACAAATCCAAAATACCAAGTTAAACCAAGTCAAGTCATGCCCAAAATCCCAAAAGTCAATGTTGATCAAAGGCCCAAAACAAAAAGTCAACGCAATAAACAAAAATGTCTTCCTTCCTTTCACATGTAGTGAACTCAAACCTGCAATTTTAGAGTTATATTAACCAATCAAGAGAAGATGTGATGTGTGATTGATCCCTCCAAGTGATGTGATATGGGGTCTATTTATATGTGGCTGAGGGGGTCAAATTTCCTTACCCAAGCCAACTTGTACTTTCGTGCAATTGTGGATTTCACATTAAAAATAACATTTTTCCTTGAGAAAATTATATTATTCCAAGGGCTAGTAGGGTCTCCAAAGGGTAAGAAAAACTTCCCAAAGGAGGGAATCCCCCCCTGAGCTGCCAAAATTTAACACAAAAGAAGATGGTCAATGCATTAATTGATGAAATGGTTGATGTTTAAAGGCAATATGATGATGCCAAGCGTAAGCTCAATGAACTGTTAGAATGGAAAGAAAACTCAAAGAGATTTAATCCTAATTTTCCAAAGATCACTGACATATGAAAATCAATAATTCATTGCATATGGAAAGACAAAATATGTTTGGTCAAGAGATTGGTTAATGATGCTCATGAGATTTCTAGTTCAATTATTTAGTCATTCACCCAATCTCTTATTGAAACAAATTTATTATCAAGAGATGAAGAGGATACTTTTCTAGAGGCAGATCCACTACAACAAACATTGCTAACCAACAAAACATAATGTAGTAAAAGGATCGAGCAACTGTGAAAAGTAGATTTAGAGCTAATCTGGATTTTTTTTTTTTTATCAAACCACATGGTTACTTGCGAGTAACCATGGCTATTATGGAACACACAACTCAACTGCTGCCACCTTTACAAGCTCATGTCTTCAGTTTTCAAATGAACGTTAAACCTCATTCTCCTCCTAAGTTGGCATCACTTCTAGAAGTTCATCGTCGATGGAAAGCACCTACTGGATCCACATCTGCAGTAGTCCTAGATTATTTCGCTTTAGTTGAGATAAAAGTGGGATGTTAGTGATTCTCTCGATTTTTTTAAAAACTATATAAAAGCCTCTTGAGCTCAGGCTAAGGGGTTTTAAATTTTTGCAAGAAACGCTTTGTTACTCTTTTGTACACAAGTTTTTCTTTAATATAAGATGAACCATTTGTGATTCCAAGCTTTATGGGAAGTAAAGTAGAAGTGGTACTTTTATTATTTGTTTGCTTTTAATTTGTATTTGGAATCTGATCTCATATTTTATTACTTGTGCTCATGAATAGTTGAATGAAATGTTATCACTTTTAATATATTTATTTTGTTAATTACGAGAATAATTTTTATGAAAATTGTATGTGCACGTGCTTATAATTAATTAAATTAACTATTTAATTAAATCAATTATCTTTAGATTGTTATAATCAACGATATAATTTGGAAATCTACATTTTCATGTTATTCATTATCATTCTATTCACTGCAATGTAGATACTCGGATGATTAAGTCGGAAAGTGTTTATATTATAGTTTAGTTCATGTTTCTGTTACCATTGTAGTGTAGCGCTCCACGTGTGACCCTACATGTGTTATTGTGTGTTGTTTGTATGGGAATAGACCTAGATATGTGTTGTTGGCCTCCCTTGCCTCTCATATAGATACAAGAAGGGCAGATTCCTTCACTATTAACTCAATTTATTTATCGTTAAATCTCATCACTCTTCCATTATAGATGTGGCTAGGAGGAGCACATTACTTATCCTCTCTCTCATAGATCTTATGTACTTGATCTCTCTCTCCCTTAGAGATGCATGGGTTTTTTGAGCTTGTTGGAGTATCTTGAAGACAAGGATTAGGGATTCATCCCTTGGAGATTTGGAGATTAGGGTTCTAAAATGAAACCCTAGGTTGTATTTGTTGAAGTGAAGAAGAAGAGGATATGTCTTGCATTGGAGGGCATGCTTATGTCATGCATGATAGTTGGATCTCCTTGGTGCGTGCAAGTATTTTTTTTTCCTAGCTAGGGTTTTGGAGAGCTAGAGGATTGTACTAACTTTGCAATAAGGCTATGATATGTACGTGAGCTTCACTTTATGTATACATATGAAGTTCAAGCTATTCAATACTTGTGTAAATTGTATATTTGACTTTCAACCATATATGTTATTCATGGTTTTTAGTTTCTAGCACTAAATATGTTGAGAGATTTAGAATTTATATTAAAGAATGTAAGGGTGGTTTTGCTATTGTATTTACAATTTCAATTGTTTTCTTATTTGTTATGTCCATTATAATATCTCCCTAGAGGAATAAAATTTATTGGAACACATTAGTATATTTACTGTAGAATTTGATAGTGGAATTTTCTAATGGATTGGGGTTATTAAGAGTTAAAATATGTTTGTTGTTGTTGTTGTTTATATTGCATAACATCCCTAAGGCTAAAAATTCCTAGGGTTGTGATCCGGGAAACCTCTTTGCTATGAAATTTCTACAACTCTAAGGCATGGTTTTCTTCCCCAAACAAAACTCTTGTTATGGCTTGTTCATCCTCCTTTGCTCCTATCAAGTATGCCTCCTCCTCTCCTATTAAGCTCTCGCTTATTTTTGGCATGCATCTAGTAAACCCATCAACATCATATATTGTGCCTTATCTAGGGGGTTCCAAATTGGGCACTTGTTGGCATAGAACTAGACAAATGCCTAAGGTGACAACTAGTTGATCTAAGTCCTTAGGTTTAAAATTGAAGTGCATAGGGTGCGATTTAATCCACTGTAGATGGGTTACAACATCATTTATGTATAATCTCTTTGGGTGCAACCAAAAGTTCAATTAATACCTTAAGGTAGCCCCATGGCTATAAGAAAATCCATTATAAAAATTGAACCTTGTCCACTAGTGAAAAATACCATTTCTTACCCTTTGACTACGTGTATGCATGTATCCATATATCATACACACACATACATGTGTGAACGTACTAGTGAATACCATTTCTATTTGATTTATATGTAATATATCATATACATCGTATGTATTTATCTCTATAGAGTGAGAGAGAGAGAGAGAGAGAGAGAGAGAGAGACTATGTGTATGCATGTATCCATATATCATACACACACATACATGTGTGCGTATGTAATTTATATTATTTATAAATAGATATATCTCTATATGTATCTGAGAGAGAGAGAGAGAGAGATAATATTGTAGAGTCCCTTAGGGCTAGTATTGGCTATAATGGTTGGCAAATGAGCCACCATCTATCCAAATATTCCAAAGAAGAGGGGAGATCCCATGAGGTTTTCCTTGAAAAAACAAAGAGGAAGTATCCCTCGGGTTTCTGCAAAGTTTTCATACATATATAAATACATATGTACATATGTATTTATATAAAAACTTTGTAGAAACCCAAGGGATACCTCCCCTTTCTTCTAAGGGAAACCTCACGAGATCTCACCCTCTTCTTTGGAATATTTGGATGGAGGTTGGCTCAACCACCAACGACAATAGTAGTTGGTAAACTCGAGAGACCCTATAAGATTTAGAACTATGACCTATAGCCTATCTATTGGCAACATGTATTGGATGAATGGTTCAATTGATTAGCTAACACTTTGGGCTATCTATCTATCCATCTACATTCATACATATATAAAAAGCTTCATTTATCTTCTATGAAGCCTTTTTATTGAACTAAGGATGTGATCAAAGGTTGTGGAAGGTGTGTGTGCACTTATCCTTGATTGCCACCACACGATTTTGATTACCTTTAATTATCGCGACATAACCTTGATCATATACATATCTTGGAGTAAAAGAATTTTGGAGAATAGGAGAATATAGGAAGACTATAACATCCCATTTAGTAGTGAAAGACTTGCTAACTTGATGAGTTCAAAGCTATTGAGGAGAAGGATGAGTTAGTTATTATGAAGAAGATACAGGCTTTGGAAGAACATATGGGTTCCATGGCAATCATGATAGAATTTAAAAAGTTTGTTGTTAAAAGGATGGAGTTCTTCAACCATGAAGGAGTTCATATTGAATCAACAACATACCATAAAAGATATGCATTATAATTCAAAAGTAATTTTTAATTTTATTTTCAATTAGTAACATGATTAGAAGCTAAAAATATGATACGATCAATATGATGATGATATTTGTCACATAAATTTGATTTATTGATGCATATTAATCCATTACATACTATCATAGTTATAAAAGATAAAGTTTTTAAAATTAATCAATGTTTATGTACATTAAAGATTTTAAGAACAAGGCTTCCATTTATATCAAAACTTGACCTTTCAAGAAATAATATTTATTAATAAGGGAAGTTTCCTAAGAGATGGAATTTGAAAAGAGAGTCCAAAAAAGACTCAACTGATTCAACTCATTGCTATGTTGAACTTACTTAAGGATAAAATCGACAAAGGTATTAAAAACAATCTAACTGATCATAGACTAGACACTTAGACTTAGAAAACTAAAGGGAGCAATGGGTAATAGTTAGAGACCATCCTCTGAGGATATATCACTTATTAAGCTGCAGGGGTTAGCTAAATTGGTCGAGTCCTGTCGTATAAGCACCTCACTAATAGGAGGTCACGGGGTCAATTCTCCTCGACACTCTTGGGGTTAGGATAGTCAAATAAGCCAACAGGATTTAAAGTGATCTTTTTGTGTAGATTTGTCCAAAATTGTTTTCATGAATGTAGTGACCACTGATCTCCAATATTCGTAAACTACATTAAAAATAAATAAAAAAGATATATCACTTATTTAATTATCCTTTTTAATATGCAAATGCAACACATTTGAAGGGCATTGCAGGAAGTTGCAAACAAATTAATTAATATATAGAGTTTTAAATCAAGGTCAAGAAATAAGATGAGAGAAGAGTATCATTTACAATATAAAATTCTTCAAATATGAGGCACACAATTTTTGTGGAGTAGTTAGGGGTTTGAAGCAAAAGGTGCATAATAGCCTAGAATTGTGCTTTAAGCATGAGTGAACCAACAACTTTGTATGACATTATCATCACTGAACACTTTCTTTCTACATATAAAAAAAACCTCTAAAAACTTTGAGCACTCTCCATCTAGATATGAAAGAAGACTTTAGTCCATCAACAAATGTCTAACCTACACATACAACTCTAACAAGATGAGCACTATAAATTCGAGTATTTTAAAACTACCACTAAAGGAAGTAATAGATTCAAGAATTTTCAAAAACATCAACCACCATCTACCATATGTATACTCAACTTCGAATAACAAATCGAATGAACAACCTAGATTTCAACACTTACAAGGACCTGCTCTATATTTTAAAAACCAACCAGTACATAGGCAATAAAACAATCTAATAAGTTATAGCATTGTGTTTTGTGAACAACATTTATTGTTCTTAAAAATTCAATTATTTATATGGTTGCGTACTTTATAGTTTAATATGGAAAGATGTTACAATGATATTTACGAAAAAAAGTTAAATAAAAGAATCTAATATAATATTAATTTAGTTTAAAAAATAATAAATATGTAAAATTATATTATTAAAAAAATAATATTATGCATATCATATTAAAATAAATTTAAATAATAATAATTTATATTCATAATTATAATATTTCGAAAAAAATCTAAATAATAAATAATAATAATTCATATTCATAATTATAATACGTTACAAAAATCTAAATAATAAATATATAACTAATTAATAAATTATAATAAAATAATATATATATATATATATATATATATATATATATATATATATATAAGCAAGTGCATATGTATTATATCATGATTCTAATATATAGAGATGTATATATCACATAAAAATGCCAAGTGCAAATGCATAAGTATTATATATTGTATGGAGTTTTTAATAAAAATAAAAAATAAACATATTTTTATATTTTTATAATTATATATAGTACATATAAATAAGTAAGTTCTGTATACCAGCTTCATCTTATTTATAGTCTGTTGAATTCTGTTGAATTGCTCTGTTGAACGGTCACCCCCTATTTTGGTATCAGAGCCTTGAAACGACCCTGTATAATTCTATAGACAGAATCTGAGACGAGCCAGGCAGCCTTTGAAAAGCATCTCTGTTATACATTGTGCTGAGTAGATAAAAGCTCTATCAGTCAATTTTTGGAATAGAATTATACCACTCTGTTATGGCTAAATTTTTAAGATCTTTCTCTACAATTGATAAAAGGTCAATATCTGAAGTAGAAAATAGATCTGTTGAGTCAAATATAAATGAACATGAACAAGTTGAAGATCCAGAAAGCTGGAACCCCCCTGCCTTAGATACTAAAGAAGTCTATCCGATTCCAATGATGTTTAAGATTTCAAAGAAATATTACTTCAAAGAAGTTGAAGTTAAGATCATAATTAAAGGTCCACATGTACAGATAATAGGGTTAAATATATTCTAAGAAGATGAAATAAAAAAGTTTAGAAAATATGCTAAGGAAGGAAGATTTCATTATTTACATTTTGGAGCTATAAGGATTGGTTTGGCTCCTCTATTTAGACATGGATTAAACACTCCCTGCATAGCAAAATTGTTTGATTCAAGGCACAATGAATATGATCATGCAAGAATAGGAACAATACTGGGGAATCTGATGTCTGGTTGTCAGTATGGAACAATTTATCCTGATTATGCTATCAGTCTGACAAATATTCATCTTAAAGAATGTTGGAAAGCCTTGATAGGAGTACAAGGATTGTCTATGGCAGATGAGAGTGAATTCTTGTCTGTAATTGTTCAAACTTCCTTTCAGTTAACAAATATAGTACATCCTAAACTAAAACAGCCGGTGTTGAAAGACTGTGTGACAGTCGGGATAGGATATGCATAGATTGAAGGTGTGCATTATGATAAGGAAACACTACCCGATGACTGGTACATTCAATATAAATCTTTGGCTTTAGATAATGCCAGCAGCAAAATTAAAAGATTGGCTCTTGAAGATGGAGGGGTAAAAATTATTCCTAATCAGTCTATTTTCCCAAGGATTCCTAAGCCAATAGTCTTGCCAGAGAAACATGTATTACCAGTAGAAAGTCCAGTCCAAAGTGGAAGAAAGTCCTTTTACAGACAGTTAACCATACCAGAAGAACAGCCGTCTACTTCCACAAGTACACCTCGGTCTGAAAAACAATTGTATATACCTGAAGAAAAACCATTTTTAGCTGTAAATAAAATGTTTAGGACTGATGTACATACTTTTCCACCTATGGAAGAATATAAGTATGCTAACAAAAGGTTTGTTAGAGGAGGAAAATGGCCACCAAAAACAAAATTTTGTGTCTCTTCATCATTGTCAAAACAGCCCACTACAAGAGCAGATTGTGCACCTTTGCTAGAACATGACTCTCAAGATCCCAATGACTTAGAGTAGGTATATCAAGTAGGAAATTATTTGACTGCTTGGTGTTCCCATGCTGAAGATGTTCTAGATAATTTAGGACAACAAGCAGAATTGATAAATGCAAATATAAAATTATTGTATGAAGAGCAACAGGAAGAAAAGAGAGAAAGAGAGGAGAGAAGAAAAAGAAAAATGAAGAAAAAGGCCAAGAAAATCCCTAAATTTCATGTAGATATGACAGCCCCAAATTACTGGGATTTAGAAGAAGAAGCACCAGAAACAAGTGATGGAGAAGGGACTTCCAGAGACACTGGAAAATTAACCAGTGGATCTTCTAGAATGTTCAAGGCAAAAAAACCTTTTGAATCTAAGAAGGAAGTCATGACTTTAGAACAAGCTGCAATAAAGTTTCCATCCTTTATTATGCCATCAATAAAAAATCAAAATAAAGCTC
Organism: Pinus tabuliformis; assembly: GCA_031772625.1. NCBI lineage: Eukaryota > Viridiplantae > Streptophyta > Pinopsida > Pinales > Pinaceae > Pinus > Pinus tabuliformis. The sequence goes on from CM062804.1 coordinate 115,037,853, forward strand.
ATATCCTGAAAGAAGCTGTTAAGTATCCTAGAATCGAAGAAGATCTGTTTGCTACAAATTCCAGTGGTTACATTCTAGATCTAGATAACTCATCCAATCCTGGTGAGTCTATTAGAATCTGGATAGGAGCCTTATATCAAATGCAGGTCACAACAAGATTAGACAATGTGTCTATTATGATTCTAGCAGAAAAGAGGATGGCAGGAATTGTGTTTGATTGGTGGATGGGAGGAACAAAAGCAGAGAGAATAGCAGTCATGGAAGCAGGTTTAGCTACATTAGAAATGTTGCTGAAAACTCAGTTTATGCCAGAACCAAAAGATGAAAAGAAACAGTTATTGACTGACCATAGCCGTATGGAACTGAAAGATCTAAAATATTTAGATCAATTCAGTAAAGATTTTATGGCAAGAGTCTTTAAAGCTAATCTGTTCAATGACATTGCTCAAAAAGTTTCTTATTTGTCAAAATTACCAGGAAACTTAGGAGATCTGATAACGAAAGATCTTGAGGTTCAAATGAAGAGTTTAGAACAAGTTTATTGGGTTGATCTTCTGTTTAGAGTGTCAGAAAAGGTCAAATATTTATGTTGGCAGAAGAAGGCACATGACATCACCCCAAGCTCAGATGTCTACAAAACTGTACTACCATGGATGCCTTTTAAATCAAAGAAGAAGAAATGGTTTGGTAGATACAAACCCAAAAGAGTATCGAACCCGAAGAGACCTTTCAAAAAATTCAGATATTTGAAAAAGAGAACTGCTCCAAAGAACAACAATTGTTGTTTCATTTGTAAAAAGGAAGGACATTTTGCCAGAAAGTGTCCTCAGAAATCATCCAGTAAACTCAAAGCTTGTATAGATATTGAAGAATTTCAAGACGATTGGTCTGTAGTAGAATCGGATGAAGAAATTTTTGATGTATATATTCTTACAGAAGTTTCAGATAATGAAGATGAAGAGCCTGTACAGAAAATGAATATTTGTTTGAATTGTTCTGATGATGATTTTTCTAGTGAACAACACTATAGTGAAATTGAAAGCTCTTCAACTGTTGCATCATCAAGTGAGATAGAAGATGATTCAAAGCATGAATCCAATTCAGAAGAAGAATCAAAAGAAGCGGAAATATCAGAAAGACCAAATAAAGGTAAACAAATTGCATCATCTTTGCCTCAATTAAATTCTTTATGTCCATTCGAAAAGAAAATTGCACCATCAACTAGTATACCTCTGCCAGAGATTACAAGAAATGAACAAAACACATTGCTGAAAAAGATTGTCAAAACAGAAAGCTTGATTTATATCCCAGTGGAAGTACAAGTCAGAAATGAATGGATCTCAGTAGATGCCTTTGTAGACACTGGAGGATCAAATAATCTGGCCAGACCATCTTTGTTCAAACCTCTTTGGAAACCATTAAAGAATATACTAGTTTCAGAAACAATTGGAGGATCTGTCCAGCTCACACACTATGTAGACAATATTTCTTTAAAAGTTGGGGGGAGTATTGTAAAAATCTCAACAATTCAGCACTATGACTCTTCAGCAAGTTTGATGTTAGGCATGCCATTTATAAACTTTGTGCTCCCAGTAACTATCAGCCAAGACAAGCTGATAATAAATTTGAAGAAAAAAGCTATATATGTGCCTAGATTAAGTATTGCAAATTCTGAAGCTAGGCGAGAGAATAGCCAAAAGAAAGTAGGAACTAGAAGGTTGTCTAAAGATTCAAATGACTGGCAAGAAGTCCTACAGATTTATGAAGCTAGAGCAGAAAAGATAAATAAACAATCAGCATGCATTGAAGAAAATTGGTCTACAGAACAGAGAGATATCTACCAGAGACTTCTAAAAAGCTGTTCGGACAACCCACAACAGTTTTGGGAAACTGAGAGTCCGATGCAGGAAATAGTCACCTTACATGACAATGGAGTAAAAGGAAAAGTGATTCCTTGCACACCAGCTGATGAACAAGAAATGAGGAATCAAATTCAAGAATTACTAAAGATGCAGCTTATAGAATCTAGTGAATCCCACTATGCATGTTCTGCATTTTTAGTTAGAAATCATTCTGAGATAGTAAGAGGTAAACCACGGATGGTTATAAACTATAAACCTCTTAATGCCATTACTCAGAATTTTAATTACCCATTGCCAAGACCAGAAGTGATTATGCAAAAAATTCAGCATAGTAAGGTGTTCAGTAAATTTGATATGAAGTCGGGTTACTGTTAGATACAGATTCAACCAGAGGACACACATAAATCAGCTTTCATATGTCCAGCAGGATTCTGTCAGTGGAAAGTTGTTCCATTTGGTTTGAAGAACGCTCCAGCCTTCTTCCAAAGAAGGATGGATTACATTTTTGCTAAATATGATTTTATAGTTACATATATAGATGATATTTTGATTCATAGTCCAGATGTACATACTCATTTGAAACATCTAGAGATTTTTCTTGAAGAAGTCAAAAATCATGGCATTGTTTTGTCAAGAACTAAGATGTCCTTATTTCAGGATAGCATTGATTTTTTGGGGATAAATGTTACAAATGGTTCTATTCAAATGCAGCCCCATGTGCTAACAAAATTGACACAGTTTCCTGATGAACTGAAGGACAAAAAGGCAATTCAAAGATTTATTGGAGTTTTGAATTACTTGCACAAATACATCCCAAATCTCTCAGAAAAGACAGCTCCTATAAGAAGATATAGCAATGGAGGATGGTCAGATGAAGCTACTGAAGCAGTGAAGAAACTCAAAGAAAAATGTCAGCATCTACCAAAGCTTCAACCACCAGGTGATGGTTTATTAATTTTACAAACTGATGCGTCACTTGATTTTTGGTCAGCTGTACTTTTAGAGCAAAGAAGAAATAGTAAAGGAGAGATTGAAGAAAATTTGTGTGGATATGCTTCCGGGGAGTTTACAGCAAGTCAGAAAAACTACTTCATAGCTAAAAAGGAAACGTTAGCTATCTTCAACGGAATTCAGCGGTTTGAGGTATATCTAACCCTGGTTAAGTTTTTAATCAGAACAGACTCCAAAAATTTTAAGTATTTTCTGTCAGCAAAGATTTCAAGACAACTTGCAAAAGGCAGAATTTTGGCTTGGCAAATCTGGTTTCAGCAATTTGAGTTTGAAGTTGAGTGGATACTAGGCAACTCAAATTTCTTGACAGACGTTCTAACCAGAGACATGAGTAAAATGTTCATAACCTGTAAATATTCAGTATTTGAGATTCCAGGTAAAAGCCCTACAGATGATAGTTTTGCCACGTTTGTAGATAGATTTAGAATCTTAAAAAATTATGCAAGTTCTGTGACAGATGAAATCAAGAAAGTGGTCGGTTTCAGACTAAGGAGAAATTGGTGGATCAGAAGATGCCAAGCATGGCAGTCAAATAATTTGGGCATATCTTTAGGCCTTGATGAAAACTTGGTGAAAGTCTTTTCTTTACCAAATATGAAGGTTAAGCTTTTCTTCAAAAGCTTATCTGATTTATGGTCTAGTGTCTACACACAAGAAATGATCTGGACACTCAGAATTTTGAATTATTATCAGATCATAGGAAGTGTTGATTTTGCCCTTAGTCTTTTCACAGGTGCCAAGATTTTGGATCTAGAAGAAATTCCCATAAAAGAGGAGATGATAAAATATATGCTTTCTTTAAGAATTCCAGATATATTTGAAGAACTAGAATCCTCTTTCCTTCAAAGGATTGATGAGAATTATGCAAATACTGATACTTTCCCTCAGTATGAAATATTTGAGAATTTTGCAGATTGGAGAATCCAAGAAGGAAAATGCAGAAAAATCCAAGTTACCAGAGTATCCCAGTGCATACAAAGATCCTTACAGTATTTGAAGACATATGCTTATCAGTGGGATTTTCATAGTTTAAGAATTAGAGACAGCATAGAACCAAATCCTTTTTCTCAAGTATTCAGTCATGAAAGGATTGGTAATTTTGAAACTGGTAACAATCAAGAGTTAATCAAACAGCATGCTGAATGGTTCCACGAGTTTGGGAATTTGAGACTGGTAGAGAAAATTCAAATTCTTAACAAAATGGATAGTCTGCAAGGACAACCAAAAGCTTTAAAATTTGCAATTAATCAAAAGGCATTAATCACCATCTCAGTTTTATCTCCAAATTGGAACAATAATGTCATCCACATTATTAGTTTGATGATATCAAAAAGGATATGCACGTCAATGATTTTTGAGTTAGGATGGCAGCATAGAGACTGTTTGAGTGAAAACTGCAGGTTATGGATTCAACACGCTATCGAGAGCTCCACCAATATGTTTCAGATATTCAAATGGGAATCATTAGATGGTGTAGAATTGGCAGTACAAAGATCACCGGCAACATGCAATGCTTTTAAAGATTCTTTTCTGGATATTGAAATAAGTGCTCTTCCTTTTTTGAACAAGTGGGAAAAACAAGAATTGATGCATACACCACAACAGCCAGGACTTCACAGAATCAAAACAAATATCATAAAGGGAGAATCGTCATCTGCAGCATCTCGCCGTATGACAAGATCGCCAAAAGAAAAAGAAGAAATGACAGATGCACAAGATCCAAATGAAGGAATCGAAGAACAGTATGACCGACTTATGAATAGATACCATCAACAGCTCATCGATGAATACGAACCATCTGCCGGATCGTCCGAAGAAGATTTATGGGAAACTAGGAGTCCGATGGGACCCTGGTAAAAGAATCTCTTGTCAGCAATGTGACAGTGTTGGTCACATGTTGTGACAAGAATCTATTGTACAAAAGAAAGATTGAGTAGACACCATCGGTGGAAAAAGATACCGACAGGACCCTCAATTATTTCTACTTTATGTCATGTCTTAGCTAAGTTTAGATTCGTTTTAGGTCTATTTAAGAATGAGTTCTCATGAGTTCAGGGCATCGTTCGATTGAGAGCATGTGTGTTGTAATGAACTCTGAGACGTTTCTGTTGTAATAAGCTTTGTATTCTGTTCTTGCTTTTTATTAATATCGAAGCCTACTGGGCCGTCTGTCTGAGGACAGTTCTGCACGTCTGAGGATAGTTTCTGCTTTTCCGAAAGAGGTTGAACTGTAAGGCGCTGGAGTAAAGACCCGTGGAGAGAGGTCGTGTAAGACTCGTGCATGTTCCCTGAGGAGAAGAACTAGAGAGTCAGACTTTTATTTCCAGAAAGCTGCGAGATTTTAAGAAGTAAGTTCTGTATACCAGCTTCATCTTGTTTATAGTCTGTTGAATTCTGTTGAATTGCTCTGTTGAACGGTCACCCTAAGAAGTAAGTTCTGTATACCAGCTTCATCTTATTTATAGTCTGTTGAATTCTGTTGAATTGCTCTGTTGAACGGTCACCCCCTATTTGAAGAATTCTAGATATATTTTATCATCTCCTCTTTTATGGGAATTTCTTCTAGATCCAAAATCTTGGCACCTGTGAAAAGACTAAGGGCAAAATCAACACTTCCTATGATTTGATAATAATTCAAAATTCTGAGTGTCCAGATCATTTCTTGTGTGTAGACACTAGACCATAAATCAGATAAGCTTCTGAAGAAAAGCTTAACCTTCATATTTGGTAAAGAAAAGACTTTCACCAAGTTTTCATCAAGGCCTAAAGATATGCCCAAATTCTTTGACTGCCATGCTTGGCATCTTCTGATCCACCAATTTCTCCTTAGTCTGAAACCGACCACTTTCTTGATTTCATCTGTCACAGAACTTGCATAATTTTCTAAGATTCTAAATCTATCTACAAACGTGGAAAAACTATCATCTGTAGGGCTTTTACCTGGAATCTCAAATACTGAATATTTACAGGTTATGAACATTTTGCTCATGTCTCTGGTTAGAACGTCTGTCAAGAAATTTGAGTTGCCTGGTATCCACTCAACTTCAAACTCAAATTGCTGAAACCAGATTTGCCAAGCCAAAATTCTGCCTTTTGCAAGTTATCTTGAAATCTTTGTTGACAGAAAATACTTAAAATTTTTGGAGTCTGTTCTGATTAAAAACTTAACCGGGGTTAGATATACCTCAAACCGCTGAATTCCGTTGAAGATAGCTAACGTTTCCTTTTCAGCTATGAAGTAGTTTTTCTGACTTGCTGTAAACTCCCCGGAAGCATATCCACACAAATTTTCTTCAATCTCTCCTTTACTATTTCTTCTTTGCTCTAAAAGTACAGCTGACCAAAAATCAAGTGACGCATCAGTTTGTAAAATTAATAAACCATCACCTGGTGGTTGAAGCTTTGGTAGATGCTGACATTCTTCTTTGAGTTTCTTCACTGCTTCAGTAGCTTCATCTAACCATCCTCCATTGCTATATTTTCTTATAGGAGCTGTCTTTTCTGAGAGATTTGGGATGTATTTGTGCAAGTAATTCAAAACTCCAATAAATCTTTGAATTGCCTTTTTGTCCTTCAGTTCATCAGGAAACTGTGTCAATTTTGTCAGCACATGGGGCTGCATTTGAATAGAACCATTTGTAACATTTATCCCCAAAAAATCAATGCTATCCTGAAATAAGGACATCTTAGTTCTTGAAAAAACAATGCCATGATTTTTGACTTCTTCAAGAAAAATCTCTAGATGTTTCAAATGAGTATGTACATCTGGACTATGAATCAAAATATCATCTATATATGTAACTATAAAATCATATTTAGCAAAAATGTAATCCATCCTTCTTTGGAAGAAGGCTGGAGCGTTCTTCAAACCAAATGGAACAACTTTCCACTGATAGAATCCTGCTGGACATATGAAAGCTGTTTTATGTCTGTCCTCTGGTTGAATCTGTATCTGATAGTAACCCGACTTCATATCAAATTTACTGAACACCTTACTATGCTGAATTTTTTGCATAATCACTTCTGGTCTTGGCAATGGGTAATTAAAATTATGAGTAATGGCATTAAGAGGTTTATAGTTTATAACCATCCGTGGTTTACCTCTTTCTATCTCAGAATGATTTCTAACTAAAAATGCAGAACATGCATAGTGGGATTCACTAGATTCTATAAGCTGCATCTTTAGTAATTCTTGAATTTGATTCCTCATTTCTTGTTCATCAGCTGGTGTGCAAGGAATCACTTTTCCTTTTACTCCATTGTCATGTAAGGTGACTATTTCCTGCATCGGACTCTCAGTTTCCCAAAACTGCTGTGGGTTGTCCGAACAGCTTTTTAGAAGTCTCTGGTAGATATCTCTCTGTTCTGTAGACCAATTTTCTTCAATGCATGCTGATTGTTTATTTATCTTTTCTGCTCTAGCTTCATAAATCTGTAGGACTTCTTGCCAGTCACTTGAATCTTTAGACGGCCTTCTAGTTCCTACTTTCTTTTGGCTATTCTCTCGCCTAGCTTCAGAATTTGCAATACTTAATCTAGGCACATATATAGCTTTTTTCTTCAAATTTATTATCAGCTTGTCTTGGCTGATAGTTACTGGGAGCACAGAGTTTATAAATGGCATGCCTAACATCAAACTTGCTGAAGGGTCATAGTGCCGAATTTGCTGAGATTTTTACAATACTCCCCCCAACTTTTAAAGAAATATTGTCTACATAGTGTGTGAGCTGGACAGATCCTCCAATTGTTTCTGAAACTAGTATATTCTTTAATGGTTTCCAGAGAGGTTTGAACAAAGATGGTCTGGCCAGATTATTTGATCCTCCAGTGTCTACAAAGGCATCTACTGAGATCCATTCATTTCTGACTTATACTCCACTGGGATATAAATCAAGCTTTCTGTTTTGACAATCTTTTTCAGCAATGTGTTTTGTTCATTTCTTGTAATCTCTGGCAAAGATATACTAGTTGATGGTGCAATTTTCTTTTCGAATGGACATAAAGAATTTAATTGAGGCAAAGATGATGCAATTTGTTTACCTTTATTTGGTCTTTCTGATATTTCTGCTTCTTCTGATTCTTCTTCTGAATTGGATTCTTGCTCTGAATCATCTTCTGTCTCACTTGATGATGCAACAGTTGAAGAGCTTTCAATTTCACTATAGTGCTGTTCACTAGAAAAATCATCATCAGAACAATTCAAACAAATATTCATTTTCTGTACAGGCTCTTCATCTTCATTATTTGAAACTTCTGTAAGAATATATACATCAGAAATTTCTTCATCCGATTCTACTACAGACCAATCGTCTTGAAATTCTTCAATATCTATACAAGCTTTGAGTTTACTGGATGATTTCTGAGGACACTTTCTGGCAAAATGTCCTTCCTTTTTACAAATGAAACAACAATTGTTGTTCCTTGGATCAGTTCTCTTTTTCAAATATCTGAATTTTTTGAAAGGTCTCTTCAGGTTCGATACTCTTTTGGGTTTGTATCTACCATACCTTTTGTATTTCTTCTTCTTTGATTTAAAAGGCGTCCATGGTAGTACAATTTTGCAGACATCTGAGCTTGGGGTGATGTCATGTGCCTTCTTCTGCCAACATAAATATTTGACCTTTTCTGACACTCTAAACAGAAGATCAACCCAATAAACTTGTTCTAAACTCTTCATTTGAACCTCAAGATCTTTCATTATCAGATCTCCTAAGTTTCCTGGTAATTTTGACAAATAAGAAACTTTTTGAGCAATGTCATTGAACATATTAGCTTTAAAGACTCTAGCCATAAAATCTTTACTGAATTGATCTAAATATTTTAGATCTTTTAGTTCCATACGGCTAAGGTCAGTCAATAGCTGTTTCTTTTCATCTTTTGGTTCTGGCATAAACTGAGTTTTCAGCAACATTTCTAATGTAGCTAAACCTGCTTCCATGACTGCTATTCTCTCTGCTTCTGTTCCTCCCATCCACCAATCAAACACAATTCCTGCCATCCTCTTTTCTGCTAGAATCATAATAGACACATTGTCTAATCTTGTTGTGACCTGCATTTGATATAAGGCTCCTATCCAGATTCTAATAGACTCACCAGGATTGGATGAGTTATCTAGATCTAGAATGTAACCAATGGAATTTGTAGCAAACAGATCTTCTTCGATTCTAGGATACTTAACAGCTTCTTTCAGGATATGAGCTTTATTTTGATTTTTTATTGATGGCATAATAAAGGATGGAAACTTTATTGCAGCTTGTTCTAAAGTCATGACTTCCTTCTTAGATTCAAAAGGTTTTTCTGCCTTGAACGTTCTAGAAGATCCACTGGTTAATTTTCCAGTGTCTCTGGAAGTCCCTTCTCCATCACTTGTTTCTGGTGCTTCTTCTTCTAAATCCCAGTAATTTGGGGCTGTCATATCTACATGAAATTTAGGGATTTTCTTGGCCTTTTTCTTCATTTTTCTTTTTCTTCTCTCCTCTCTTTCTCTCTTTTATTCCTGTTGCTCTTCATACAATAATTTTAGATTTGCATTTATCAATTCTGCTTGTTGTCCTAAATTATCTAGAACATCTTCGACATGGGAACACCAAGTAGTCAAATAATTTCCTACTTGATATACCTGCTCTAAGTCATTGGGATCTTGAGAGTCATGTTCTAGCAAAGGTGCACAGTCTGCTCTTGTAGTGGGCTGTTTTGACAATGATGAAGAGACACAAAATTTTGTTTTTGGTGGCCATTTTCCTCCTCTAACAAACCTTTTGTTAGCATACTTATATTCTTCCATAGGTGGAAAAGTATGTACATGAGTCCTAAACATTTTATTTACAGCTAAAAATGGTTTTTCTTCAGGTATATACAATTGTTTTTCAGACCGGGGTGTACTTGTGGAAGTAGACGGTTGTTCTTCTGGTATGGTTAACTGTCTGTAAAAGGACTTTCTTCCACTTTGGACTGGACTTTCTACTGGTAATACATGTTTCTCTGGCAAGACTATTGGCTTAGGAATCCTTGGGTAAATAGACTGATTAGGAATAATTTTTACCCCTCCATCTTCAAGAGCCAATCTTTTAATTTTTCTGCTGGCATTATCTGAAGCCAAAGATTTTTATTGAATGTACCAGTGATCGGGTAGTGTTTCCTTATCATAATGCACACCTTCAATCTGTGCATTTCCTATCCCGACTGTCACACAGTCTTTCAACACCGACTGTTTTAGTTTAGGATGTACTGTATTTGTTAACTGAAAGGAAGTTTGAACAATTACAGACAAAAATTCACTCTCATCTGCCATAGACAATCCTTGTACTCCTATCAAGGCTTTCCAACATTCTTTAAGATGAATATCTATCAGATTGATAGCATAATCAGGATAAATTGTTCCATACTGACAACCAGACATCAGATTTCCCAGTATTGTTCCTATTCTGGCATGATCATATTCATTGTGCCTTGAATCAAACAATTCTGCTATGCAGGGAGTATTTAATCCATGTCTAAATAGAGGAGCCAAACCAATCCTTATAGCTCCAAAATGTAAATAATGAAATCTTCCTTCCTTAGCATATTTTCTAAACTTTTTTATTTCATCTTCTGAGAATATATTTAACCCTATTATCTGTACATGTGGACCTTTAATTCTGATCTTAACTTCAACTTCTTTGAAGTAATATTTCTTTGAAAGCTTAAACATCATTGGAACCGGATAGACTTCTTTAGTATCTAAGGCAGGGGGGTTCCAGCTTTCTGGATCTTCAACTTGTTCATGTTCATTTATATCTGACTCAACAGATCTATTTTCTACTTCAGATATTGACCTTTTATCAATGGTAGAGAAAGATCTTAAAAATTTAGCCATAACAGAGTGGTATAATTCTATTCCAGAAATTGACTGATAGAGCTTTTATCTACTCAGCACAATGTATAACAGAGATGCTTTTCAAAGGCTGCCTGGCTCGTCTCAGGTTCTGTCTATAGAATTATACAGGGTCGTTTCAAGGCTCTGATACCAAAAATAGGGGGTGACCGTTCAACAGAGCAATTCAACAGAATTCAACAGACTATAAATAAGATGAAGCTGGTATACAGAACTTACTTCTTAAAATCTCGCAGCTTTCTGGAAATATAGATATTTACATCAATGTAGTGCTTAAATGAATTAGAATTTTCTAAGTATAATTTTACAATAAAAAATAGATTCGCATTTTAAAAGACTTCATCTATTTAAATATTTGATAATTCTAAACTTAATATAAATAAAAAAAACTTAGATACCATATTTAAAATTATAATAAATAACTATTTTGTAAAATAATATTTAAAATTATTTCATAGGTTTTATTATTTTCTTTACTTATTTGAATGGAAATTTAATAATTAAATTTAAAATCTTTAAAAATTTATTCTATAAAATATATTATAATAATATAAAACATAATTATCTTATATCTTTATTTAATTGTTAAATTGTTTTTAAGTTCCAAGGGTTAGCTTAACTGGTTGAGTCCTCGTTGTTAAGTATTTCATTGATTGGGAGGTCACAGGGTCAATTCTCCTCGATGCCCTTGGGGTTAGGCCCTACTAGTTTGGCCGACATGCTAAAGATTCCCTTCAATGTTTGTGAAAAAGAAGAAGGTTAAATTATTTAAAAAATATAACATTTATTAGATTCCCTTCAGTGTTTGTGAAAAAAAAGAAGGTTAAATTATTTTAAAAATATAACATTTATTCATTATTTATTTATATAGCAGTTGTCTATAATGTGACTTTTTGGAAGCCTTTCTGGTGGGTTTTTTCGGTCAAAATCCGGCAGCAATTTATTGGAATCACAAGTTTGATAGCTAGTTTATGCACAATCAAAGCGCCCCATGGGTTTTCCAGGGTGCTAAATCTAAATATGCAGTTAAAAAACCATTTTAAGTGCAACAAATCAAGATTTAACCTCAATTTCACAGCAATTTATTGGAATCGCAAGTTTGATAGCTAGTTTCTGCACAATCAAAGAGTCCCAGGGGTTTTTCAGGGTGCTGAATCCAAATATGCAGTTAAAAAACCATTTTAACTGCAACAAATCAAGATTTAACCTCAATTTCTTCCGCCGGATTCCGTCACCGGAATCTCCAAAAAGTCGCATTATAGACAACTCCATTTATATATAGTTGTACTCTTACATTTTGGGGTTAGATTATCTTTATTTAATTGTTAAATTATTTTAAAATTATAACATTTATTCATTATTTATTTATATATAGTTGTAATTTTACACATTTTGGGGTTAGATTATCTTTATTTAATTGTTAAATTATTTTAAAATTATAACATTTATTCATTATTTATTTATATATAGTTGTACTTTTACATTTTGGGGTTAGAGTATGCTTTAAGACACTTTCTGCTTCGCTAAGAACTTGCTTTCTTTGAATGTAAGGATATAGATTAATGACCTAAGACTCAAAGGTATTTATGGTCCATCAATGGGTAATTCCAGGTGGTATGGTTTTCCTTGAATAACATTCATAAATAAGAACCAGTAATAGTTGTCTCCACTGATATTTGAAAACTAAATTATGATAAAATTTTCCACTAATTAAAAACAATATTTTTTTTTTTTTTAAATAATATTTTTTTCTTAGTAAAAACATAATTTTATTATTATTATTTAAAATATATTTTTAAATATATAAATAAATTGAATGCCTTGAAAAGCTCTATACCGTTTAAATTATACATATTTCATAGCTTATATTTGTGATTCCCTTGTTAAATTATACATATTTCATAACTCAACTTAATAATTCTAATGAATCATTATAACAAAATTGATTTAACAAAATATATATATAATTAACCCACCATACTTTTTGAATTATTTATAAATTTTTTAAATAATGAACATTATTGGGTGTGACATTGTTTTGGTTTTACATTCGTTTAACCACTTCACCAACTTTATTAGTGGGTGAACAAACCATACATCAACTTTTTCACGTTTTTAGTGATTGTGAGTCAATCACATGCAGCGTTGAAAATCAATTTCATTTGGTGAGAGTGGGTTAATCACATTCAGACTAGTATAGCAAACTTCCACCGTCCCACTGCTTTTAATTATTCTCATGTGAGAATTGTGTTTTTTAAAATGGAAAAGTTATTGCAGACAGCGTATGATATTTAAATTGGGATCTTCTTAAAGTATTAGGGGAATTTCCTTTTGTTTTTAAACAATAATTAATATTGAAATGTATATATATTTAAGAGGTATATATAAAAATATATTAATTGAATTAAGTTTGAGTGATGGAATAAAATATGGTATTTTATTATTATTATTATTATTTTTTTTTTTTTTTTTTTTTTTTAACGAAGTCGGGTACTTATCTATTATAAAAGCCTGAGTTACAGAGATCTATTACATTGCAGAAGAGAGATTTTTGATCTGAGGAGCGAAAGCGGGTTCGCAGACCCATATTCCTCAATACTTCTCTTGTTTAATCTGAAAGCAAACTGAAGACGGCTGTATTGCCTTACAAAGGAACCTCCTAACCAGCTAAATTTACAATGCATCTGTTAAGGGAAATGTTGGGTGACAGAATCCTCCTGGTTCCTGGCGCTTGCCTTGGTTGAGGCTTCAGCCTGGTAACTCTGGGTAAGGGAGCGGATGTGTTCCATGGCCGCCTCCAGGTGGCTGCATCGCTCTTTCAACCCTTCAATCTCATTCTTCCTTTTGTCCAGTTTTTTGCGCTTTGAGTTCCTATCTGCATGGTAATCATCTTGCAGCTCTTTAAGCTGCTTGGTTAGCCGATTGATCATAAATGTATGGGCCTTGCACATGGTGCAGTCCTTGTTGTTGAAGATGTTGTCCAGAGGATTGGCTGGATGAGCTTGGTCAGCGGGTTGATTCTGTTGTTCGGCCATATTAGCTAACAGAGGACTGGGATTCGAAGGAAGAGAAGTCCCAAGATGAGCGAGGAGCTGGAGAATAAAGAGAGGGGACGAGGTGTCACAGTGGTTTTGTCTCAGGCGAGAGGAGAGCGAAGGAATCAGAGTGATGAGGGTAGAGGCTGTGGAAGAATATCCGGAGCTTTCCTGCCAACCAGAAGCAAAGATATCAGAGGATGTAAAACAAGTAAACTTAAAATAGCAGTTACCAGGAGCGCTCTGCTGATCTTTGAGTCCCGATGAGTGATGATGCCTTCAGCGAGGTGTCTTCTACTTATGAAAATGCAGTGGAGGTGCAGAGCATTGCCCGGAGCTGTGACCACTGTTACCAGGAGCTCGTTGTTGACCTTTGTATCCTGTTGAGTGGTGCTGCCTTCAGCAAGGTGTCTTCGACTTGTGAAAATGTAAAGGAGGTGCAGATCATTGCCCGAAGCTGTGCGAATACAAGAACCCTGTCTGCGATTTATAATACCATGAAGGGTCCTCCCGATCTCGAGTAGAGTCTGAGCAGATCTAATCTCGGGAGAGGGAAGATCTGAAGATTTGATTTGGTTGCTGTTGAGGGGCGTGCTGAGAAGATGGGCGCAGCCCCCGTTTCTGAGAATGTCTGTGCTGGTCAGATGGAGGATCCCGATGTGATAAAACACAATGATGGTAGACAGATCATGAGGGAGATTGGATTTTCGATGGAAAAGGGTAGTGCAGTAGGGGGAGGGCTGGATGAGAAGGGGTTTGTACCTGCTTTGACTGAAATTCTTGGGAGGGGCAGCGGGAGAGGCCCGCTTATGGGATGTCTTTCTCGTAAACCATATCATTTTCCTTGACTTGACCCGCTTGCCTTTCAGTAGCCTTGTTTGCCTGTGCATCTGCTTCCACATTGTTTGCTCGTAGGATGTGCTTAAAGGTGGCTCCTCCAATAATTTTGATGTTGTCCATTATCCTTCCTTTGATGTTGTTTAAGGCTGCTTGATTGAACTCTTTCCCTGTGATCATTGCTGCTATGATGATGGCAGAGTCGCCAACGATCAGAAGGTTTCTAATGCCCAGGTTCCTGGCAATGGATGTCCCCAGAAGGAGGCTGTATGCCTCTGCCTTATTGTTTGTCATGATGCCCAGACCCCATTCAAACGTGACTAAGTTTCTCCCTTGCTCGTCTTTGATAACTCCACCTGCTCCCGCTTGACCTGGGTTGTTCTTTGATGCACCGTCAAAGAAGAGGGTGGGTCTATTTTGCTTTTGGATCCAATTTTTAACTTCTTCCTTCGTCCCTCTCAGTTTCCATTCCGTATGCCTGCTTCCTTTGTTTACTATTTTTTGAGTGCTTCTTTCGCATTTGAATTTGTTAGACCACTCTTTTATTTTTGCATCTGTCGGTTCCAATTCCTCCTGGGCTATACCGTTTGCCTCTATGGACTCAGAGATGAGGGCCATCGTTTTGGCTAGAACACTGGAGGTACTAGGCTTTTTGTTCTTGAAAATGCATTTATTCCTTGCAATCCATATCTGCCAGCAGAGGTTGGCAGGGATGCTATTCCAAATCCTTTTGGCTAGGCCCTTGCACTTACCAGATTGAGGGAAGCTGTTTCCCCATTGTTTCTGGAAGAGAGTGATCTGGTTGGGAAGGTCCCTGATGTTTAGAGGGCTGGTGATGAGCTTCCAGCACACTCTTGCGAAGGGGCAGTCCATGAAGAGATGGTTACTGCTTTCCTCTTCCTCCCTGCACATGCAGCAAATTGAAGGCCCTTCTTCCTGAGGTTTTCAGCAGTCAGGATTTTTCCATGTAGAAGGGTCCAATTGAAACACTTAACCTTTGGCAGACATTCGGTTCTCCATGTTGCTTTGTGAAGTGGCCAATTGTTTAGTGCTGAGGCATTTTGCAGAACTTTGTATCCCTCTTTAACTGTATAGCTACCACCATTAGGGTCCCAAACGAATTTGTCTTCCACCATTCGGTTTGTTGGGGCTGAGCCTGTCAGCGAAGTCTTGAGCTCGGCCCAGAGGTTCTTGAGGATCTCAGGGAGGGGGAGTGGTCTCCAACCTGTCCAGCAGTTCTGATCCCAGAGAGAGATATCGTACAAGGTTTTGAGCTTTGCCTCGTCCATCCACCTTTGAAGGGGCCTATATTTGATGAGCGTTGCCCTTGCCTCCATGCCCATTATCCTGTCCTCCCATATATTAATATCTCTGCCATTACCCGGGGCTCTTGAAATGCATGATTTGAAGTGAGGAAGAGTCTTTTTAATCAGCTTCCATACAGGAGTACACGGTCTTTCGATGATGTTTTCTGATAGGATGTTGCTATTGACCCCGTTTAAGTACTTCCTCTTGATGACCTCTGTCCACCAGGTCCCTCTCTCATTGAGAATTCTCCAAACCAGTTTGTAGCCCATTGCCATGTTTGCTAGCTTTGGTATTCTGATGCCAAGTCCTCCTTTTTCTGGGGGGAGAATGACTTTGTCCCACTTAACAAGGCTGAACTTTTTTGTGTCCTGCTTTCCTCCTTTCCATAGGAAACCTCTCATAATCAGCTCCATGTGTTTGTGGATGCCTGCCGGGGCAAGAGTAGTAGCAAATTGATAGATTGGGAGGGCTGAGAGTATGGCCTTTATGAGAATGATTCTGCCTGCCAGGTTAAGCCAATACACTCCCCAGCTCTGTAGTTTCCCTCTCAATTTCTCTATTAGTTTTGACCAGATCTCGGCTTTGATTGTTTCTTTGGCCAAAGGTAATCCTAGATAAGTAAAGTGGGACCAGTTCCCTTGGGCAGGGATTTCCATGATTATGGAAATTCTCTGGGTGATGTTTCTTGGGACATTCCAAGTGTAGATCATACACTTGTTGTTGTTTAGTTTGCCTCCGGAGGCTTGGAGGAAGAGATCCAATGCTTTCTTGAACCTTCGGGCCATTATGCTGGAAGCACCCCCTATTAGTAGAGTGTCATCTGCGAAAAGGGAGTGATTAATTCCCTTAGATCCTCGGACTATATCCACCCCTGTTATTTCTTTGATTTTTCGCTTGTTTTCCAA
Source organism: Pinus tabuliformis (assembly GCA_031772625.1). Classification (NCBI taxonomy): domain Eukaryota; kingdom Viridiplantae; phylum Streptophyta; class Pinopsida; order Pinales; family Pinaceae; genus Pinus; species Pinus tabuliformis. The sequence goes on from CM062804.1 coordinate 115,054,684, forward strand.
ATGTAAGCTGAGGGTTTCAGCCACAATAATGTAGAGAAAGGGTGACAATGGGCACCCCTGCCTTAGGCCTCTGGAACTCTTGAAGGCGTTGCATGGCCTTCCGTTGATGAGGGGTGCTGTCCAATTGTGGGAAATGCATTCCATGATCCTGCTAGTAAAGTGCTCTGAGATGCCAAATTTCATAAGGACTGCCTGGAGGAATGCATGGTTAACCCGATCAAAGGCGTTTGCCATATCCAATTTGATGATCATGCCCTTCTCCTTCCTGGATATGCTGCTGTGTATTGCCTCCTGGATGAGGATGACATTATCCGTTATATGTCTCCCAGGGACAAAGCCACCCTGGTTTTCGGATATGAGGGAGGGAAGGACCTTTTTAAGCCTGTTCGCCAGGATCTTAGTGATGATTTTGTACGAGACATTACACAGGGAAATAGGGCAGAATCTGTCAAAATATTGGGGGCTAGGGTCTTTGGGGATAAGGGCTAGATGAGAGGACTTAATACTGCTACCCAGCTTACATTTTGCAAAAAAAAAATTTGCCATTCTGACATAATCCTTCTTGATAGTTTCCCAATGGGTTCTATAAAAGGCCACTGTAAAGCCATCAGGGCCAGGAGCCTTATCCAATGGCATGCTGTAGATGGACTTTTCTACCTCCTCCGTTGTGATTTCCTTATCTAGATCTTTGTTTTGAGCCTCTGTGATTTTTCTCTCAATTATGTTTAGGAATTCCAGTTTTTCCATGTAATGAGGGTCAGCAGTTAGAAGAGTTTGGAAATGCCGGGACGCTGCTTCCTTAATCTCACCTTGCTCTGTTAAAACTCTGCCCTCAACTGATATTTTCCCAATGTTGTTCCCTGCTCTCCTCAATTTGATGTTATTATGAAAAAAAGAGGTGTTTTTATCACCTGATTTGAGCCAGAGGCACCTCGATTTTTGCCTTTGCTCTTCTTCTTCCACTCGATTCTGCTTGTACAGCTCCATGTACAGATCATTTTCTTTCCTTATGTCATCTTCTGTGTCTTGGCTTTTCTCTTTTTCTTGATTCCACTCCGCTAATTTCCTTTGGAGGTCGCTTTTCCTTTTCTCTGCCTCTGTTGTGTAGTTCCTCGCCCATTGCTTGATGGCTATCCGGAGAAGTTTTATCTTTGTTTCCCATACATAGTGCGGGGATCCTTTGATTTCAGTTGCCCAGGTGTCCCTTACCAAGTTCCTGAAAACCTCGCTGCTGTCCCACACTCTGTTATATTTAAAGGGTAACGGTCCCAGGTTTTCCCTTTTAATCAGATTCAGAGCTACAGGTTTATGGTCTGAGATAAAACCTTGTATAATTGAGCTTTGGATCCTTGCGAAGTTGACCACGATTCTTTGCTGGACTAGTATGCGGTCCAGCCTCTCTTTGATGTTGTTTTTACCGGTTCTCTTGTTTGACCAAGTAAATCGCCCGTTCTGAGGTGGGATGTCAACAAGACTGTGCTCTTGAATGATTTTTTCTAAAGCATCCCTTGAGGGGTCTGCGAAGAAATTTCCTCCCATTTTTTCCTCCGCATTCCTTATTAAATTCAAGTCTCCTCCTAGGAAGATGTTTCTGCCCTGAGCATTCATTAAATCAGATGTGATTGACTCCCAACAAGCGGCTTTTTCTCTGAAGTGGGGAGGGGCATAAACGTTGTATATGGTGTATTCCTCAGTCCTGGAGATGTTTTGCATATCTGTTCTTAGCCACCACCTATTCTGCCTGCTGTCCTTGAGTTTCCATTTGTTTTTGTCCCATATTGTTCCTATTCCTCCTGAGGCCCCTGATGCGCTCAGTGCCATTCCTTCGTAGCTTCTGCTTCTTTTCACACTGCTCTGGAATTCTTGTTCAGTTATTTTGGTCTCCTGAAGTAGTAGAAAGTCTGGGTGTTCCAATTTGAGAAGGTCGCGGACTGCATTAGTTTTTAGGGAGGAGCCCATCCCCCTACAATTCCAAGAGACCAGATTCATCATTTACTATATTTGTTATGTGTTCCTCCTTTCTCCTTCATCTTCTCCCCGCTTCCTTTGGCCTTGTCTAAGTATGTATCCATTGGCTGTTGGGTCCCTGTTGCCATTTCTTTTGCTGCATTCTCGTCCCTGATCTCTTTATTTGATTTCCTTCCAACTTTCCTGGGTGGATCGGTGGATGTGGTGATTTCCTTCGTCTTGTTTCTTGTTAGGATTCTTTCGATCGTTGGGGGAGGGGAGGACTGAGGGGGAGAGGGAGGGGCTGTTCTGGGGCCTCTCGGTGAGGGGGGGGGGATGGAGGGTCTTCTATTGATAGAGATTCGAAAGGGTTAGAGGAAGGGGGGGGGAAGAACCAGATCCGGAGGGGTGAGAGGGAGGGGTTGGTGTTTCAGATGAGGGCTTTGAGGAGGTTCCAGGAGGGGGATTTGTTTTCTTCTTCTTAACTTTTTCCCATACTTCTTCAGGGGTTTCATCATTGTTTTCAGAGTTTATAGGTTTGTTCTTACTACATCTATTAGCAAAATGCCCATATTCATGACATACCTTACACTTGAACGGCAGTTGTTCATAGTCCACTTGCTGAATGTGCGTCCACTGGTCGACCTTGAGTTTGATCGCTTCTGGTAGTCCTTTCCCCAAATCCACTTTTATGCATATCCGGGCACATGCGTGCATGTTTTCTCTTGGCTCCGATCTGTCGATGTATTTCCCTACTGCGTTTCCTATAGCTTTCACCGATTCGTCTCCCCAGCAATGGAGAGGCAGATGGGGGAGACGGACCCAGACCGGGACAGCGCTGGGAACGTCCATCTCGGGGTCAAAGTCGGGAGTCCATCTGTTGAGGTAGAGTCCTCTGGTGTCCATGAAGTATGGACCGTTCCTGAATATGAGATTGCGATCTTCCACCGTTTCGAAAAGGAAGGTGAAGAAACCCCTCCCGCAGAATCTTATTGCGATCTTCCCTTGGACCATCGAATTCCAGTTCCTTTCTACCCAGCGTTGGACTGTGCGGGGAGAGGGCCATAGTCCCGTGAACTGTCCTACCAAGCCCCGATCTGCCAGAGCGACGGCTGCTCTCCTCGGAAGGGCAGGAGGGAGCGAAACTTCTGGGATTTCATCAAGCTTCTTAATAAACTTTGAGGCTGTAGGGCGAGCTTTCTCATTGGTATTCTCTTGGATGAGGGAGGCAAAAGACTTCTCCAGATCCTCCTGATCATGGGATGGGGGATCCATTGCAGGGAAGGTTAGAAGCGCAGGGGGCGCTCCAACGGAAAGCAGAGGGAGGGATGGGCCGCAGGCCCCCAAAGAAAACGGGCAGAAGGCCCCAGGGTGACAGGGAGGGCGAGCAGAGGGGGAGAGCAGCCCAGCAGCAGCGCTGCCAGGCGCAGGCGCTCAGAGGGTCAGGCTACGCAGCAGCAGAGGCCGCGGGGAGCAGAGCGCGCGGGTGAGATCCGACCGAGATTTTATTTTAAATTTTATTATTAAAATAATATTTTATTATTGATTTAATAAATTATTTTTTTAAATATATTTTTAAAATATCATGTTATTGTTAATAGGTTTTTCGAGCGAGTTTTATATATAAATTCTATTATCTGAATTAAGAAAGTTTTTCATAAGATTAGGAAGAGTACTTTTAAGTCTTTTAGATTATTTTAGTCTCGAACTTTTATGTCTACCTTATCTCAGTTTCAATTTTTTATTTTGCTTCAATCCAGGGCACCACAAACCTTATTTCCAAATTTTTAGCCAAGAAAAACATCAAAACCCTATTTAGACCTTATATTCATTTAATCAACTATTCCAGTCAATGAAAGATAAATCAAATTCCATTATGGGATAAGAGGTTTTACCAATTCCCTACTCTTGCGGCAAATTTTACATCAATCAAACTAGGCAAGCCTTCAAATCTCGTATCAAAGAACACATGGTTGACACCAACCACAAGTGCATCACCAAATCCACATTGTTGAACATTGTTTTAACTCTAAATGCTTAATTTGCTTCGATCAAACTAAAATCTTAGCCTCAGTTCCCCATTACACTTCTCTCATTATTCACAAAGCCTTAAAAAAAAATGAGACATCCCTGGGTTAATATTCTCTCATTGTAAATAATTGCAATAAATTAAAAAGGCAGAGAGAAAGGGACATGGATTCCAGTTGCTTGTAGAGGAAGATTGCTCGAGGAATTAGTGATTTCAATTATATCAACGACGGGTTGCCTGAGAAGTTTAATGAGTTGAATCTACAATAAATTTAACAACAAAGATAAGGACATGTCATGTGTCTTTTGGCCCTAACAACAAGCAATAAAGGACAAAAACTAAAAGCACGGGAATGGGTTGCGTTGTCCAAGAAATCGACTACGTGGAACCTTAGAAAAGATTAACGGTTGGTTTGTTGGAAGGGGCACAAAAACAAACTGACGAGGGCGCAGAGAATTCATTCATGGATGCACAAAGGGAGGAATAGGTGAAGAACAAATAACCCATTCTCTCTCACGCACATGCGGTGGAACAGAATAGTGGTGAACACTGGAAGAAAAAATCCTCCAAGGGCAGAGGTGAAAAGTCAGAGAACAATGATTAAGACAATAAGGATCGAGCTCTAGATAAAGTGAACCAACTGAGAACCCCCAAAAAGGCTTGTTGGGTGAAATATCATAAAGAGTAGTGGCTTACCTAAATGCTAGAGAACCCACTGGAAGCTTGTGGACTGATGAACCTACTAGTTTGGGAAGAGACACTCAAGTACTTGAGAGGGATGATGAACCACTAGGAGTTGCCTTGGGGTTGAAGCTTTGGTGCTTAACTTATTGATAAACTACCTAGAGAGGTGGTTTCTTACTCATCAATAACTTATCCACTAATGAACCTTCCCTTGATGTGGACTCTTTTCTCCTGAAAGTGATTTGAGACTCTTTGTACTGTGGAATCCTAGCATGGATATTAATCGTCTACAAAAGTCTAGGAAAGGTTGAGTGGAAGCTTGTGCAATTGGTAGATGAAGGTAAAGTGACCTTGTTACATCCTGTTTCAGCTGTCAAATACCAGTCAAGTATCCTCTCAAAATCACTCCACCTCAAGCACTGGAATAGGGCTTGGGGGTGATAGCTACAAGTAAATGAGTTGTAGCTTGTCTAAGGTTGGGTGGAGAGTTGAAGTCCCATTCTTAGTCGGCAAGTCATTGTGTTGCATAAGATAAGTATTTATCTGTGATCGCTTGTTTAAATGTCTGATATGTATGTTTTCCATTGATTGAAAGTTGTATTTGTGATACGAAATTGGGGCTTCATTCAGAAAAAGAGGAATGTCAATGCTCTGTGCAATGATTTTTAAGGAAGTGATTGTCTTCCTATGATAAATCCTAGATTGGAACGTACCCTTAATAACTGGATAAATGTACGGGCGAAATCTCTTCATTAAGATTGATTATGTGTCTGCTCTGAGCTTGAAATTTAATCCAGCAGTGCATATGCGACCTTCCTATATGAATAATTATATTGTTATATGCATTGGGCTACAATTTACCCATTAAGCTCATGACATATAACTTTAACTCTACATACATGTATAGACTAATATATGAACACTTAGTTCAATTGCGCATTTGCAAACTAAGTTTGGGCTGAATTAGCACAAGCTCAGGAGGGATAGCACCGAAAGGACCTGCATATACCCTTTAAAGATTATACATCAGAGGCCTGGATGAAGGCCCTTATGCATGCATTAAAAATTTCAAGGCTTAGGGTTCGAATCCTTGAGTTCAGAGCATCGGACTTTGGAAGGAAATGGATTGTCTCTTCGACTCCCGTGACTAGGCGTTGTGATTAAGCACTTAGATAGGAGAAATCCAATTCGTTAATGGGTGAGCGCTAATGGATGTTGGATGGACCTCGAAAGAACTCCCCCTGAAAGTTCCAAGTGAAGACAGTTTGATCTTGTTGTGATCTATTTGTCGGGATGATATAGCGGTGGGGCCATTTTTGACACTCAATGGAAGACTATGTGTGACGCCACATTTCCCATACGATGAGGATTATGTGATTCACAAGGGGCCCTAGAGCCTTAAGTGGGACCCACAATTATGTGGTATATGATGTGTAGGGTGTGACGGAGGATGAAATCACCCCAAACCCCAGATATGTTAGACAAATGGCATGGTAGAACCCTTGGGATCTAATTCTTGGGGTGACCTAGTTCGTGGGGTGCATTCAATGTGGTCAACCAACACATGGCGTGAATGTTTTCGTGTAAAAGCAAAGGGGGCGATTAAGCTTATCACCAGGTGTATAATGCCATGTAGGCCCGAAAGGTTGTCTCTATTACTTTCAATGGGGAGCAAGTTTAAAACCTGTTGGGATGATATCCTCAAGGTAACGTGGCCATGGAGGGCCCACACCCGCATGCTTCATCTAAATCGTATGTGTGTTATAGGGTGGTCTGTGTAGACCATTGGAATGGGATGATATGTGGCCTTGTATGAACGAGTCGACAACTATCCTATGGTGATGACGTGGTGCATGCCTGGGACAACCATGTGGGCGCTACATGAGCGCCGCATGGTAGGTCAAGGCAGCATGGCACTACCGAATAGGCCAATCTTTGAATGGATATATCTTTTGATCTAGGAGTTGGATTGAGTCAAATTTTATATCAATAGAAAGGTCTTGACGATATGAATGCAATGATGCCATCTATTTTAAGTTTTGAGGAAGTAGAAAAATGTCGAAAAATTTAGACCCAATTGCCATAACTACACCTTAGAGTTCGGGTCAACATAGTAACTGCCCCCTTTTATGCTTAGTTGGGGCTACGGTTAGTAGGGGGACATGTTAAAAAAACACCAAACTAACTCCAATAAAGAATATGGATATGAACTTAGTGAGTCCTGACAACCCCTCATTCATCAACTTGACCTCTAACCTTGACCTTATTGATCCTCTCAACCTCTTTCTCTTTGTTCTCTAATCCTTAACCAATATCTTAAACCTTTTTCTCTTCTCATATTTTTTGATTCTTTGCCATCAATTTTGAGGTGTATTGATATATTCGTTAGTTATTTGAGTTCCCTGCTTTTTAATTTAGTTGTTAATTTCAATACTTACATTAAAAACTATCTATTTAGTCTTTCTCCTTTAACTAAAATCTTGACAACTTGTTTATCTATATAGCTCATATAATTTTATCTTTTAATTTAATCAATATGTTCCTCTTTTTACAAATTTTTAATATAATTTTACTTTATTTATTTACTTTTATTATCATAATCCCTTTTCCCTTATCATATTAATATTTTACCCACTGTTAATGGAAAATTCATTAATTACACCAATAAGCGTGTCTATTTTTATGTCGATAGGCGTGTCTATTTTAGAATAGGGCTTCGAAAATTTTATTTTTATTATCAATAACTATTGGGTTGATGGTAGTAATTTAACCTCCATAGAATACCCTAGAATATTCTCAGTAATATTCACAGATCAAAGGTTGAGATTTATTGTAAAGTAGTTATGCACTTTATGTCATTGTAATTAAATTGACCGTGTCTGTGTATGAGATGAACACGAGTTTCAGTTTTTTGGGCATGTGGTATTAGTAACCCGTGGTATTGGCCGATGGTATTGTAACAAAGTCTAATTAAACATTAAGAATCTGCATGGTAAAGTAAGGGGTGAGCATGTTTTTTTAAACGTATGTATATGTTTAGCTCATATATTAATTATTTATATAATAATAATAATAATAATAATAATAATAATAATAATAAATCCGACTCCCCTGCATCTTTCAATGACTTTCGGCATATCTCCCTCTGTAACTGCTTGTACAAAATCATAGCCAAGATCATTGCAAATCAGCTTCTTCCCATCCTATCTAGACACATCTCCTCCGAACAATTTGCCTTTCTTCAAAACAGACAAATACATGAAGCTGTTGGAACTGCACAAGAAGCCATACACTCTATTAATCACAAAAAGATCAACGGAGCCATTCTCAAAATTGATCTTTTTAAAGATTTTGATAAGGTCAATTGGCTTAATATCAAAATGATCCTCACCCATCTGGGCTTTCCTCCTCCCTTCATCCACTGGATCATTTGTTGTATTAACTCAACATCCTTCAGTGTCCTCATTAGTGGCTCTCCCTCACATTTCTTTCATGTTGAGAGAGGCATTCGGCAAGGATGCCCTTTTCCCCACTTCTCTTCCTGATTGTTATGGAGGGTCTCGACAGGCTCATTGTAATAGTCAAGAGGGAGGGACGATTACATGGGATACAAATGAATGATCTCTGCCACCTCCCCATCTACTCTTTGTTGATGATGTCCTTATTTTCCTCGATGGCAACCCACAGGAGTCATCTACTTTCCATGACATTCTTAAACTCTTTGCAAAAGCCACCGACATGGAAGCCAATCATACCAAATCCACCATCACTCTCTCATATACAACCCCCCAGGAAGCCAGAATTGCACACCAATTTTTTCCCTTCCAACAACATCACTTGGAGGATGACCTAAAGTACCTGGGTTTCTGGCTTAAGCCCCATTGCTACCGCATTGTAGATTGGATTTGGATTGTAATTAAGATTGAAAAGAGGTTGAAAAACTGGAACCATCAATTTCTCTCAAGGGCAGGTCGACTCGTCCTCATAAAATTCGTCTTGGAAGCCACCCCCGTATACTGGATGACATTGGCTTGGATCCCTAAAGGAATTCTTGTCCGCATAAAAAAGATTTGCTATAGATTCCTTTGGAATGGATACAAAGAGGGCGAGCCATATGCACGGGTGGGTTGGAAACAGATCGCTCTACCAAAAAAATGGCGAGGGTGGGGCTTAAAAGACCTCTCAGCATTTGCACATGCACTAGCAGCTAAGATGGGATGGTCCTTGCTCACTTCACAGAACCTCTGGACCGAAGTCACATACCACAAATACATCTGGCCACAACATCTCATGGACTGGATTTGCATCCCAACCTAGCCTCGTACAGGGATATCTATTGTTTGGAAATCTATCCTTCATTCTATGCCCAACATTTGAGAGGGTCTTGCTTGGAAAATTAATGAAGGCAATATGGCTTGAATAGGCATGGATCCATGGTCCAGTGGGGGAAACATGCACCAGCTACCTCCAGACCTCATACATTACCTGAACCAGAGGCACATTAAGGTGATCGGCCAGATTGCAGACATGGAGAACAACTCCATTTTTGAACAAGCCTGGTTATCTGCACGACACCTATGCATTCCCGATCACTGGCACCAGAGTTGGGAAGGTTATATAAATTCCCTCAATGAAGCGCATGTTCGCATAAAGGAGGGACCTAACGAGCTCATATGGACCCTGGCTGAACACGAGAAATACTCCCCCAAAGTGGGATATCCAAACCTGCTAATGGATTGTAAACCACCTGCTCTCTTGGATTGGTAGGGAAAAATCTAGAAGTTCAAAGTACCCCCATGAGCTAGACTCTTTATGTGGAATGTGCTCAACAACATGACACCTACTGGAGAAAATATTATGTGCAGATCACAATTTGGGCAGCATTGGTGTGTCCTCTGTACACAGGCAGAGGAGACTAACAAACACCTATTTTTAACGTGCCCTCTCAATGTTCAACTATGGCAACAAGTAATACACCTCCTCTCCAAGCAGGGCAGATGGCACGGCCTCTCGATCGCTGAAGCATGGAACAATTGGAATGTTGAGCACATGGACAACAAGTCTCGGTGCTTACCCCTCCTCATTTGTTGGAAGATCTGGCTGACCAGAAATAACATCATTTTTAAAGGATCTCCGACACGATGGCCACTCATTACAACAAATATTGTTGCTGCATATCATGAAATCCCGAGGAGACACAGACTACTACATCTCGACCACATGCCCTTGAAATTAAAGATCGACCCATCTCGTGGGCATATTTTGATGGAGTAGCCCAAACTCATGGATGTGGGGGAGGCATTCTTTTATACCTATCTGATCAGCACCATTGCCAAATCAAGATGGGTTTGGGGGAGGGAACAAACAATTTTGCAGAACTGATTACACTTAGACACCTATTGCATTTTGCATTGGCACACTCATGCAATAATATTCAGATATTTGGGGACTCCAAAATCATCATAAACTGGTTCAACAACATATTTAATTTTCATGCTCATACACTTAGAAACATTTTGGATGAGATTGTGGTTTACAAGGCCCAATTTAACTCTATCATCTGTCAACACATTTACAGGGAACATAACGAGGCTACTGACAAGTTATCCAAGGAGGCCTCGACACAACCCAGAGGTCTGTGGATGATACAAGAACAACATGGAGCAGAACAATATCAATACTACCAGCGGCCATATATTGACAGAGCATATCCTTGGGTGGACAGGGCCTAAAATTTTGATGGAAATTAACATCACAATATTATATGTATATATTTATGTTTATTAATATGTTTTCTTTTGCATCCAAAACTCTGATCACCCTGTGTGGTGAATATGTACAACACTCTTTTGGTATGGCTTTGACACATATTTATTTTCGACAGACCTTTGAACTGGTTTTGGCCAGCAGTTTATGCATATGCCAATGGCATCTACTATATGTAATTTTTCAAAAATAAATGGAAGATTATGATTTTTCCTTGGGAAAAAAATAATAATTTAAAATAGTTATAGTTTAGTTAATTTTTATGATATTTTATAATCTTAGCAATGTAATATGTATCATGATTTAAGTGTTTTGATATCTATCGATATTTATCAACCATTTAATTTATATGCCTACTCTATTTATATTATTTTTTATAATACCTCATAATAATAATAACAAAGTGTAAGAATAATAATTAATAAATAGATAAAATAAATGTTGTAATGTTATGTAAACATTTTGACTCAGTCAAATTACAAGTGATTTTTGAATTCCAGTTTTTGACAATCCATGGTTTTTATAGTAATGACTATCTTTCATATATTTGTATGTATGAAAAATAAACTAGGCTAGATCCATCTTAACTCTGTATTTATCAAGTGTCGAGAATGATCAAATTTCTTAAGGTGCAACATTTCTAGGAACTTGATTTATTTATAAAGATAAGTTCCAAATAAATAAATAAAGGAAAATATAAAAACCTTAAGAATAAAGTAAAAAGTAAAAAAATAAAATAAGCAAGAGTCAATTTTGGAAAAAGTTGTGTTAAGAAAAACTCAAGACAACAATATTAAATTTGCATGATGACACATGGATTATGTGCATGAAGCTTATCTTTTCAATTTGAAAAAAATAGTTCAATTTAATGGATGAGAAGGAGGACGTGAGGCATTATTTTCTGAGAAGAATTCTAGGATAAAATGATTCACTAGTTAACGTATTTAATTGAGGGTTTGGGGGTGGGCAATTGTAGAAAGACAATGCAACTAAGCCTATGGTTGGGCAGAGAGTTGTCCTCAAAACATTGGTTGTAGTTAGTTAGATCTGAATAACACAATAGTTCTAAAATTACAAGTTAGTCAATTATTCGTTATACAAGTAAGTTTCTCATCTCTCATGGTTCCAGTAGATTATACATTAATTAGCTAAAATATTCATTATGTTTATAATTAATGGCCTTGATTTATGTAAATAATTTTGCATGTTTTAATTTTAGGTCATTACATATGGTATCAGAGCATGGTTACAACAATCGATACTTATGAGCCCTTGTACCATGATATGCAACTAATATTATGTATGTAGATTTTAGTTGTTCAAAATCGTTTAAAAAAATCAATTAACATTAATAAAGCAATTTCCACTTTGAATAAAATGTAGATTAAGAAAAAAAAACAATTCTTTGTGAGTTGTCCTTGAACAATTTGAGCTCCATCGTTCCCCATAGTTGTAATTTTAATGGGAGATGACAAACAATGAGACCTTATCTGGGAACTTCTCAACTACGAAGGATACTACAATGAATCACTTCTAATGGGGATCCCCGAACAATCAAGACTCAAAATATGGATATATAAGAAATTAAGCATGCATGTGACAATGATAGTGGCATAAGGAAAATACAAAATATATTAATATGTTACATGACAATTCCTATTTAAAAAGTAAGAATATATTTTATTTTTTTCCAGACTTGCTTGTTGTACTATAGTATTTGTCATCCACTAATCCAAATATATCTCAATTCTTCCAACATAAGTTAATGGTTTATACTTTGGCCTAAGAGGTAGGGAAAATATACACTATGCATATGTGAATTTATCTTCATAAGCCACAAGCAAATTGTTCAGACCTTCATGACTAATCTTCTCCAGAAACCACTTTCTCTGCAATCAGAAATCCTCATGATGGCACTAAAAAAGCTTTAAAAACACAGTTGGGGTGGAAATTCTTGGATCTTGACTTGAGAACTTATATGTAAGGGCCTAGAAAACGTTTCAGAAACAAAGTCATGTATCTTCCACAAGGATTGGGGCACTTATCTGTTGCAATGTAAGACTAGACTTTTCCTTTGAGATGTCTTCTCGCTCTCCCTATAGTTCAAGAAAATCTAGCTTGATGGAATAGAAAGGTTAAAATATGATGTTTTTGTGGATTGAACCCAGGTTCTATGAATATGATTGTAGATTCTATGAATATTTTGAAATTTGATGATTAAGTCAATTGTTTGACCCCTCTCTTGACCATCAGATTTCTTAATATTCCTAGAATATGTAATCCACATAATGATGCCCTATACTCATCACTGTACTACGATAGGGGATTTATCTTAATCACTCGTCACTTTATTCTTTTATTAGTCTATGTTTCTAGTATCTACAACCATTACATTTTTCAATGCAATAATCCACAACATTTTTATTTTGATATTATTTTAATAATTCTTATCTCATAGCTAAATAATATTTTTATTTTTTTATTTTTTTATTTTTACACTATTTTTGTAATGCAACAACTATAATCTATATAAGCTAGAATAAATTTTTAAAAAATCTAAAATTTATAGAGTAAATTAAAAAAATCAAATTTATATTTTTACCAAAATCTGTCAAAACTCACAATTTTAATAAAAAATTAATTATTTAATATATAAATATTTCAATTATTAATATATATTATTAAAATTTTCAAATTTTAAATCAATTATAAAAATATTAAATTTATTTACCTATGACCACTGACATATCCTTTTGGATTTGAAGTTGATCGTTCCAGATATTTGGAAGTGTCGATCACATTATTTGGATCAGTTGAATGAGACTGCTTGCAGTGAGCAATCGCTCCTTGGATGCCATCCTCTGTATAGCTTATGCTTCTTTTCAGAAGTGCACGACTGCTGGTGGGAGATTTGTTGTTTGGAGAGCTTAATGACTTTGAATTAGGTTTAGCTATCAGTAGAGAGAAGCTCCCAGAAAAGGACTCCCGATGAGGGACATGTGACTTTTCTTCGACTATTTTTTAAGAATCGCCGCTAAGCAGAATGTCGATAAATGTGGATAAAGTCGAAGCCCACCAAAATAAATCCCAATGCCAATCAGAAATAGATCACAACGTGGATCACGACCTTCCTGACAATGGATGAGGTTGAGCTCAATTGGGGTGTGGCCATGGCCTCCGCGCCCAGAATCCTTGAAAGCACCACCATGGCGGGTGTCGAGCTCGATCTCTGAGAATGTCCACACCCTCAATAAAAATTGTGTCATGATTTGATTTCGGAATCCATTCAATAAATTTGCTTCACCGCAATATTATTAGATTGCAGACGCCAAAGATGAGCACTTCCTTGTTATACGTAGTAGAAAACATTCTTTTGTTAACTAAGCTGCAAATATCGGAAGCCCAAAGTTGTCCAAACTCGATAGTGGATTTCAACAAGAGGAGTTTTCCTCCTGAATTTGTATTTGGCACGGCCTTCTCAGCATTCCAGGTTTAAATCATTTTTTGCAACTCTACCTTGATGACAAGTGTGAGTCTGAAGCATTATTAAATGGTATGTTGTTTTGCAGTACTAGGGTGCAGTAGAAGATAGGAGAGGAGCCAATGTGTGGGATACATATTCTCATAAATTTGGTACTGCTTTTACCTTTCTAGAGCAACCCATGTTTTTCGTCCATCAATGTTTATTGTATAATGTGATAACCATTATTTTTATAGGGTATATACTGGATTTCAGCAACACAGACGTTGCAGAAGACCAATATCATCGTTATAGGGTGAGGCTCCCTGCAACCAGATCCAAAAACACCCCTGTTAGAAGGAATGCACTGTGTATAATCATGTGATCAATTGGAGGATATCCAGGTTATGGCGGATGGGGATGGATGCCTACAGATTTTCAAATGAAGTATCACCTAGAAAGAAAATTGTCGCTGAATGGAGAGTTGATCACATCTGACAAGGGATTAATACCAATTAGTTTGTATGTGTATCATATCAAATTCATTTCTTTGACATTAGGAAATGAGAATTTCATAATCAAATTCTTCTCCACTTGCTGATGGTAAGAAGAGCATTACAGATTGGACATCAAATTCCTCTTTCACTTTCAGATTACCACAAAAGTATTACAGATTGGACATCAAATTCCTCTTTCACTTTCAGATTACCACAAAGTATTACAAATTGGACACCAAATTCTTTAAGAAAAGCATTACAGATTTCATCGTTATCACTGCAATTTAATATCCATCGGTTGGCGGGAAAAAAACACTACAGTAGCTCAACGCGGTGGGCTTCACGGCTTTGAGAATCGACACTTTGTAAGGCGCATACTCTATTAGAGGTGATTTCAACGCTTTCATCCCCAGATCTGCCACCAACTTGCACGAAACAAGAAGGAGATTTAAGAGCATAGTATAAGCTCCCTCTTCGTTAACCCAATGGACATTCCCTCTGCATCTTCGAAATCGTGAATGGAAGCAGGAGCATTAATGGCTCCATGTCCACGAACTTGTGGAGTCGTGGCAACCACAGCCTACACGTAACCACCACTTGGAGTAATGCCTTTTTTCCAACTCCTGCCATTCCCCACACACCGATCACCTGAGGTTGGGGATGAGGTTCATTAAGCCATGTCAGCAGTTGCTTCTGAGAAACTTCTATGGAAGACCCCACGAAGCCAGAATCTGGTAGAGGTTGAAGAAGCACATCTGCTTGAGGCTCTGCGGACACCACAATCTGTGCAGCATGGGCAACTGTTGAAAGAGCAACATCAAGGTGTTGGAAGAGCTCACCAAATCCGGTCTTCCATTGTCTCATATCTACGGGGATGTTGGGGCTGAAAAAGAGGCAACAAGAGGCAACAACTACGACATTGTCCTCGCCATCTGTTGGCGCCATGGATGGGGACTTTGACTTCTTCTAGAGCATCCCTGATCCTTCTCAAACAACCTTCCACTAATTTTGGTAGTTGCATTTGTTGATGAAGTCGTGCCGGTTGAAATGGCAGAAGAAGAAAGGGGTGAGGTACTGGTAGTAGCAGCAGCTTGCCAGGCAGAAATGGGTGAGGTATTGGCAGTAGCAGCATCTTGCTAGGCGAAAAGGTGTGAGGTACAGGTAGTAACAACATCTTTCCTGATGTTAGTTTTCGCTGCGGTGACATTCCACGTTTTGAGTTTTGACGGGATGAGACGACGAAAATGGAGGATGGTGATTGACTGGGCTAAAGAGTGTTTGCCTAGCCAAGTCCATAAAGGAAACACCTTTGATATAAATATATGAAATTATATTACTAAAAAAAATATTGTGTCTATCACATTAAAATTAAAATAATAATAATTATAATATTTCAAAAAAATATAAATAATAAATATATAAATAATTATTAAATTTTAATATAAAATTTAATAAATTAAAATATATATATATATATATATATATATATATATATATATATATATATATATATATATATATATATATATATATATATATATATATGCCAAGTGCATATGCATATGCATTGTATAAGGATTTTGATAGAATTTAAAATAAGAATATTTTTATTATGATGATGATGGTGGTGGTTAACGTCCACTGAGATCAAATTGGTCTATCAGACCTATAATTTTCTTAGTTTTTAATTGTCTGACTCCTTGTCTTTCTTGGCGAGATTGGTGCTATAGCTTTCTTTTTTTTCTCTACGGTCTTCCAACTTTCTTTATCTTGCATCTCCTTCATCTCTTCTGGTTCTTGGGACATTGGTGTCTTAGCTTTGCGATCTATTGTGTTATTCCTTTTGAATATAGTCGGAGAAGAAGTTTGGTCTAGGAGATCTACTTTGCTGTTAAATGAAGATATATTTTGTGCGGTATTTGAATCCTCATAACTGTTGATGTTTGAGGGGTTGTCGACTTCACTCTTTTGTTGTTGGGCGGGGCTTTCCCCCTGCTTGTCTTAAGAGTTGTTTCTTTCTTGCCCGATTTCTTGTGATTCAGAGTTTTCTTGAGAGTATTCTTCTTTGATGACATTGTAGTGTTCTTGTGCTCCTTCCCACCATGTAGATCTGTGGTGATTTTTTCTAGCAAAATTTTTCTGGGAGGCTTTTGGGAAATTTTTGGCTAGGTGACTTGTCTCAAAGCAGGATCGACATCTGAAGAGGACACTTTCATATTCGAGTTTCTGGCTCCACACATAGTCTTTACTTGTTAGGTGTATTTCAGGTGGGAATCCAGCGCTGAAGTCCATTTCCACACATATGCGTGCATAGGTGGTTCTGGCATATTCCTCTGTTTCTGGGCACATGCAGTAAAATTTCCCAATTGCATTTCCAATGGCTTTTAGCAAGGAGAAATTCCAGAGATGCAAGGGTGGGTTAATCTCACCCAAACTGGTGTTGAGGTTATGACTATTGTTGAGGGATCGAATGATGGGTACCAGGGCTTCACGAATAGGCTTGAGTTTTCCTAAAACCAAGGGCCGGAATCTAGAATACATTGTCTGCTTTCAGGGTTTCCAAAATCTACTATAAAGAAACCCCTAGCACAGGGGTAGATATTAATTGCATCAGGAATTACAGGCTTCCATAGCTTCGAGATCCAATTGTGGAGAGCTGTCAACCGCGGCCAAAAACCATTGAATCGATAGATTAGGGCACTTTCAGAGAACTTCAAAGCCTCATCGAGTGAGGCCTGGACCACTTGGACAGTGGGAGCTGGGGCTTCACTGACGATATGGGTAGGAGCTTGCCCCCCAAAGGCGGACGGAACTGAGCCAGTAGCTATTTTCTCGAAGCTGGGAGCCATTTGGAAAATGCTTTTCTGCTGAGCTATTTATTTATATATATAGAGATGTATATATCACATAAAGATGTCAAACGCAAGTGTATAAGTATTATATATTGTATTGAGATTTTAATAAAATTAAAAATAAGAATACATATATATATATATAAATAATATTATTAAAAGCTAATATAGATTTTTACATATTTAACATTTAAAGTATATATATTTTTATATTATTATTATTATTTTACATTAAAAAAAATCACATCTTCAAAAACTTCATCGACCAAAATACTTGATAAATCCATAATTAATATAAATATATATTAGTTAATAAAAAAATTAGATGCCACATTTAAAATTATAATAAATAACTATTTGTTAAAATAATATTTAAACTTATTTCATATTTTTTATTATTTTCTTTACTTATTTGGAGTGAAATGAAATTTAAGAACTAAATTTAAAAGCTTTAAAAAATTATAATTGTTAAATTATTTTAAAGATATAATATTTATCTATTGTTTTTTTTTATATATGAGCAATTTTACATTTTGGGGTTAGAGTATGTTTTAAGACACTCTTTGGTTTGCTAAGAGTTTGTCTTTTTTGAATGTAAGGAAATAAATTAGTGACCTATGACTCAAAGGTATTTGGCGCCAGTGAATGTCTCTGGCGGTATGATCCACCAAAGGGTAATTGCAGGTGGCGTGGTTTTTTTTGAATAACAGTGATGAGTACCCCTGTATTCGTGGATAACTGATAATAATTGATGGTTGTCTCCATTGATGATTTGAAAACAGAGCTATGATAGATTTTTCCAGTGTTTAAAAAAAATAATCTTACTTCAATTTTTTTTAATTTTTTTGAAATAACTTTTAAAAAAAACATGAAATTTTTATTATTATTTAAAATATATAAATAGATTCAATGCTTTGAAAACTTTTATAACATTTAAATTATATATATCTTTTATAACATTTAAATTATATATATTTCGTAATTTATATTAGTAATTCACCTACTAAATTATATATATTTCATTTAGTAATTCCAATAAATCATTAAAACTAAATTTATTTAACAGAAAAACTAACTTTTATATATATATAAATATAATTAACACACCATACATTTTTGAATTATTTTTAAATTTTTTAAATGATGAACATTATTGGGTGTGACATTGTTTTGGTTTTAACCACTTCACCAACTTTATTAATGGGTGAACAAACCATACATCAACTTTTTCACGTTCTTTGGTGATGGTGAATCAATCACATGCAAGCGTTGAAAATCAATTTCATTTGGTGAGAGTGGGTCAATCACATTCAAACTAGTATAGCAAACTTCCACCGTCCCACTGCTTTTAATTATTCTCATGTGATAATTGTGCTTTTTTAAATGGAAAAGTTATTGCAGACAGCGTATGATATTTAAATCGGGATCTTCTTAAAGTATTATGGGAATTTCCTTTTGTTTTTAAAAAACGATTAATATTGAAATGTATATATATTTAAGAGGTATATATAAAAATATATTAATTGAATTAAGTTTCACTGATTGAATAAAATATTGTTTTATTTATTTATTTATAATTTTATTATTAATTTTTTTTTTTATTGATTTAATAAATTGTTTTTAAAAATATATTTTTAAAAGATCATGTTATTGTTAATAGGTTTTTGGAATGAGTTTTATATATCAATTCTATTCCTTAAATTAGGAAAATGTTTTATAAGATTAGGAATAATAGGTTTTTGGAACGAGTTTTATATATCAATTCTATTCCTTAAATTAAGAAAGTTTTTTATAAAATTAGGAATAATAGCTTTAATTTTGTTAGACTATTCTAGTTTTGAATTTTTATGTCTATCTTTTCTTTTTTACGAAAACGATTATAATTTGTATTAAAATATTGGCAAAACCAGCTGGCAGATTACATTCAGATAGCCCAAGGACCAGCTATCCTCAACAGATAAATAAACTATTACCATAGTCCTAATGTTTTGGATCTTCTTAATACCGTCAGACGAGTCGATTTCCAGAATTTTCCCAAGCTTGTGGATACAGACAAACTACTGAAGTAAAAGACAGTGGAACATGAGAAACAAAATTAAGGGATCGGATCCCAATCTTCAACCCCGTCTCTTATTCGAGTGCCAACAAGGAGGAGGACAACTTTATTAGCTTCCGCATCCGCTTCCTTGTTATTCTATCAAAGAATGTGAAAAAAGTTCACCTGAAGGAAGGAGCCTACTAGCTTTCTTATTCTAGTAACCACTCTTGCTAGCCGGAGATCATGAGGGGACATGTTACCCATGAGGATTCTAATCAAGGATTGGGAGTCGCCAAGAATAATGACTTTCTCAATGCCAAGATCTTGTAAGTGCTTAAGGCCTTGTGTTGGAGAGGTAAATCCCCTCTACGGATAGAGGCGATCCCTACTAGCCCAGCAAGGGTCTAGCAACAATCAGTCAATGCTACTATGCATGTTCCTAATTGCAATTAAACAAGAGGTAAAGAGCACCTACTTGGATTCTAGCGCTGTTGTTTGATGAAGAGATGCCACCTTCACTCCTTCGCTTTGGCTGGTCACGATCCTCCGCGATCTCCGCGAATAGACACCTGCACACACGAAGAGGAAGCAAACACAAGCGTGAAATATAATAAAAGCAACCATACATCAGTCAGAAAAGATGTAATTCACATTAACCATCGCATAGACAAATGAGAATGGAACAATAATAGCAGTCATCTATTATTAATCAAGCAGAGAAGAGTACAACCAAATGTTCTGACGTCGGTAACCTTCTCAGGAGGGACCAGTCAGCAAGTGTCTCAAGCATTCACCTTTGGAAATGATTCTCCCAAGACAAGGAACTCTCTCTCTCACACAAGCAACACAACACAACCTTCCCTAAGCTATCATGCACTTCCACACTTAGCACACCAAATACCTATAGTAGCAGCAATCTGAGCACTATAAGCTCTACACAATCCAAGCTATTCCAAACTAGCTGCTCATGGTAATGGTGGAAGTTTATATAGGAGAAGGAGCCTCCTAAAAGGGTGGAAGGATGAGCTTATCCTCAAGGGAAGTGGTTGCAAAGGGTCGAACAGACATGCCATAGAAGGGAGTCGATACTCACAAGGCCAACAACCAAGTCTGGAGTTATCTGGAAGGCTGGTTGTTGGAACAAATTCGCCAAAACTGGATCAGCGCGGGTGCCTAACTGGTTTGGCGCGCTGACGTCGCAAAGACATAATGGAAAAGGCCATGTCAGCGCGGGTAGATACAAACAGAGGCTGCGCTGGTCATGAAATTTCGATCAGCGCGGGAAAGGCATGTGCTTCCGCGCTGGCAGCGCACATGGTCTGTTATAAAGCGCCAGTCATCTCGGATATTTTAGAAACAGACGCGCTGATGAGGAAAACTTTGGAAAAATGGGTTTTTGGCTAGTTCAGAAGGCATGAACTTGATTTGTGAATTCCTGACACAGTAGGGTGACTGACAGGGAGACAGTGACAAATTACTGTGTAACAGATGCCCCCTAAAGCATGAAGACCGAGAGAGTGGGAGGGGTGAAATGCTTTACAACACTCGCCGAACTGGAACACCACCAGGAAGGACCGAATATCTCTGATAATCAAGTACATGCAGTCTAGGCATGGGCGCAACCATCCGAAATACGTGCGAAAAGGTCTGTGGAATGGACGCAGCCACCCAGCTAAAGAGACCAGAATAATGATAAGGTATGGTCGCAGCCATCCATGAAGGCTTAGGTATGGGTGCAGCCATCCATCAATGAGTCATGTAATGATCATCCACAAAATCACAACCTGGACCATAACAAACAGAGATCCAGGGTCTTGCGCTCCGTCCCGATCCGAACAAAGTACAAGTCCAAGCATGTGAATACATGAGTTGAAGTCGAACATGCATGAACATCGTCTGATTACCAGTCAATGATGAAAACTGTTAACAGACGCGAGAGGTACCACCAATAATGACAATGGCCCTCAAGGTACTATAGGTACAATCCGCGGCGTGTGAATCAATGAGCTGGTGTTGAACACCCGCAGAATCATCCGATCGGAGGTCAATCATGAAAACCTCGCGTCGAACACGAAGAGCCTGCCATTGAGGCATGCAGGCTCTAAGGCACCTGAAGGGAGTCTCTAAGTCACCTTCCCGGATAATGAGCTGAAGTCGACAGGAAGTGACCTTGATCGAAGGTGGGCCATAATGTTTCCCACATCATCGACACGAGACAGAGGTAAAATGATTTGTGTGAGATAGCAGAGGAGGTTGTATTATTGCAGAGGTCAACTTCTCTTGAACATATCGGCGGCACGACAGTGGATTTGGCAGTATTTGACATCAAATGAGCAGAGGGTATGGTGATGATGGCAACGAGAAAATGAGAGGCCAAATAGAATAACCCGTACCCACGGAGGTCAGTTGTGAAACAAAATGAGAAATTCCCACCCGATACGAATGCAGACCAGTGCCATGTTCAAGAGCGACATACTGCCGACGCAACAATTGTAGTTCCATTTATGTGATCTTATGTATGAATTGCACAACACATGACCCATGTATTTTTATTTTTTAAACGCAAGCGTAAAAAGCACACACAGCACGCATGCAAACTATGCTTGAGAAAATATCTTATTTACATATGCTTTACTCTATTATGCTTTCTACATTTTCTTATATGATATTTATCTATTTCGCAGATGTCTGTCTAACACATGATTTGCTAATGCATCAGTCAACGTGTTTAATCGTCTCGGAATATGTTGATATGTGATATAGTCAAAATTCCTTTCTAACAATCTGACACGTAGATACAGCCTTAGGATACGTTGGTCTCTGACGGAATATCGCCCGTTGAGTTGATGAACGACAAGCTGGGAGTCCAGGTTTACCAGCATTGCTCGAATGCCGAGATCAACTGCTTCGGCTAGTAGCTCAATTACGGTACTGTATTCGGCAACATTATTAGTGGTACGACCAAGGCAGACTCCTTGAAGATCTAGCAACTCTCCGTGAGGATCATAGATTGCCCACGCCGCAGAGGACAAATTGCAAGTACTATGGCAGGCGCCATCAGCGAAACCAACATAAGGTGCACTAGACATCTGCACAAGAAGGAGAAAACACAATAAGAGGCAAATACGCCTTCACACCAAAGCAAAACATGAAATCATGCACACAACACACACTAAACACGCGTATGTACAAACAGAGTGCACGAAGTCATGCATAATATTTCTTCAAATACAGCCCGTTGCGGGGCTTGTCCAGAGGGTTTCCTTCGTAATCAATCAACTCATATGCGCCCTTTTGTAAAACTCTTTTCACGATATAGGGACCTAGCCACATGGATTCGAGTTTTCCTGCCCCCAGCTTATCTTTAGCTTGATCGTAGAGCAGTACTAGGTCTCCCTCAACGAAGGAACGAGGATGAATGTTCTGGTCAAAGTGAGCCTTAACTCTCTTCTTTTGCGCTTCGATAGACAGAGAAGCTAAACGACGAGTCTCGTCTAACCGTTCTAGGTAAAGAAGCCGTTCCTCCACCGAAGTGGTGTTGGGAAGCAACTCGACAGCTAATTTCAACGAAGGAATCTCACATTCGACGAGAAGGGTGGCCTCCAGTCCGTAAACCAACTGAAACGGAGTGAAACCGGTGGCATCCTTCACAGAAGTCCGGTAGGCCCACAAGGCTGGGAACAACATCAGATGCCAATTAGACTTGTGCGTATTGACGGTGCGTTGAAGCATAGTGATCAAAACTTTGTTCACGGCCTCGACTTGACCGTTGGATTGTGGATAGTACGGTGTCGAACTATCTTGACGCAAGCCTAGTTGGGTCGTTAGTTCCGTCATCATGTGATTACGGAAATGCTTTCCGTGATCCGTGACAATAGCCTGAGGGACCCCGAAACGAGTAATGACATGATTGAATAAAAACTACGCCGCTGTGTAACCGTCTTTGTTCAATGTAGGCATCGCTTCGGCCCACTTGGTGAAATAATCCACGGCAACGATGATGTACCCATGCCCCCCGGCCGAACGAGGGTTACAGGACATGTAATCGATGCCCCATTTGGCAAATGGACCTACGGTGACAACATGGTGCAGTGGTGCAACAGGTGCACACATCTTCCGGTGGTAAACCTGGCATTCATGACATGCACGTACAACAAGGATGCAATCCTTGAAGATGGAAGGCCAGAAATAACCAGCACGGAGGATCTTCTGGGCGGTAGCATATCCGGACATATGGCCGCCACAAGCGCCGGAGTGGCAGTCATTCAACACGCGTTCAGCTTCCTCGAGAGTCAAACATCGGCGGAGAACAGAATCAACGCCGAGGCGGTACAGGGTATCGCCCAAAATGCGATAAGGTTGAGCTTGGTGACGAATTCGCCGTCGAGCATCTTTCGATACATTTGGACGGAAGGAAGACGTCTATAAATATACGATAATGTCCCCGTACCACGGGTCGAGGGTGCTGATGAGAAACAATGTTTCATCCGGGATATGCTCCTCCGAACGAGATGGTGCAGAGTGAGATGTTAAGGAACAGAGCAGTTCAGCAAAGACCAGAGATTTCTTTGACTTGGCCGCAGTGAATTCCAAGTCGAACTCTTGGAGGATTACAATCCACTTCGAGTATTTGCCCCCCAGCAATTGACGCGACAAAATGTAGGTCATGGGGTTGCAATCAGAGATCACGGTCGTGGTGCGCAACAGGATATAATGCCGGAATCGTTGGACGGCGCAGACAGCTGCCAATGCCAACTTCTTGACATATGCGTAGCGAGTTTCCGTATCCAGAAGGTTGCGACTAAGATAATAGATAACGTGCTCGGTGCCGGCATCATCATCCTGCACTAGAACCATGCCGATGGTGGTGTCAGCAGCAGCTAGATAGAGAGTGTAATCACGGTGGTAGTTCGGAGGCCTTAAGAGCGGAGCTGAGACAAGAAGGTCTTTAAGGCGCTCGAAAGATTCCTGGGCGATAGCATCCCAACGAAAGGGTGTGTCTCGCTTTAACAACCGTGTGAAACCTTTAGCCACCTCGGCATAATTCGGAATGAATCGTCTGAGAAAATTAGCTTTACCCTGCAAGCTCTGCAATTGCTGCAAAGAGGCTGGGGGAGGAAGATTCAAAATGGCCTCGACTTTGAGGGGATCCAAACGGATGCCTTCCCGGGAGACGATGAACCCGAGTAGTCGGCCAGATTCTACGCAGAAGACACACTTATGTGGATTGAGTCGAATACGGTAGTGTCGACAGCGGAGAAAAATTTCGCGTAGATGAGATGGATGGTCTTGACGTTTAGCTGAATGAGCTGGGAGGTCATCCAGGTAAGGCTGTACGATGTGTCGAATATCATGAAAAGCATACGACATCGCACGCTGGAAAGTGGCACCGGCATTTTTAAGACCGAAAGGAAGCTTCTTATAAGCGAAGGTGCCCCAAGGACAAATGAAAGCTGTCTTATGCTGGTCTGCGGGGGCTATGTTGATCTGGTTGTAACCAGAGAAGCCGTCCATAAACGAATAAATCTCACTTCCTGCGCAGTCATCGATAAGCTGATCAATAAAAGGCGTAGGAAAGTTATCTTTTGGACAGGCACGATTAATATCACGGTAGTCAACACAGACCCGGATAGTGCCCTGCTTTTTATTCACAGGGACTATATTGGATACCCACTCTGTGAGGGGAATGGCATAGATGAAACCAGCTCGAAGAAGCTTTTCGACTTCGGCCTTGATGGCTGCAGCCTTTCGAGGGTGCACTGGACGTAAGCGCTGACGAACAGGCTTAGCGCCTGGATAAGTAGGTATTTCGTGCACCACAATACTAGGGTCGATGCTGGGAATTTCCTCGTAAGACCATGCGAATACATCACGAAATTCACGAAATAAAGCGGTATAAAGTTGAACTTCCTCAGGAGTGCATGTGACTCCAATGAAAATATTCTCGACAATCCCTGGTTTGACAGAGATGTCGATAGGCTGGGTCTGCGTGATGTTACCCATATTGCCTTCCGAAGACACTTGATATAGCTGAACAGGTGTTTGGAGAGGCAGAGATGGGACACATGAAACAAACCGCTCGAGACATGCGACCATTTCCGAATGCGGAGGGAGAAACGAAGAGCGATGGTGGTGATCTAACCAAGGGAGCTCTTCGAGAGACATAGTCTCTATGATGGCCTCATCGGAGGGAAATGATTCCTTCAAGGGATCCGAAGTGGCCTCATCTCCCAGCCAAGGGAAATGATCATATGAATCGGGAACGCTGCTTAGAAAAGCAGGTTCAGGAGGGGGAGCCGATGCAGCGACGATCTCGATGTAGTTGAGCTCGGCAGGACTCAACGGCATCATATCACCCCAAGAGTCTTCTTGATTCAAGGGAGGAAGAACCCATGGATCAGAACGTACTGAAATCATGTTGACAGGGGCGAGATTTGGAGGTGGGAGGGGAAAGACTCCCATTAATGAGGGATCTTTGAACAATCCAGCACCCACACTCACTAATGACTTGGAGGTATGCTCCACGAACGGCACATTTCCTTCAGAAGAGGAAGCAAAAAAGGACAGCTGGTCCACCGTGACGATTCTTCCTTGATGGGGGAAGCGAACGACACGGAACAAGGAGGAAGCCACGGCTTGCATGGCGTATGTCCAGCTTCGTCCAAGGAGGAGGTTGTAAGTGAGATTAGCGTCAACAACTTCAACCTCTACTTCTACGGTTTTCCCTTCTAAAGAGATAGGCAATCGTGGGAGGATACCATATGGACGAGATTCTCTTCCATCGAAAGCTTCCAGGGTTGTAGGAGACTGGCTCAGAGCAGGAGAACCAATAGCCTTCCAGCAAGCAACTGACATGATGCAGGTTGAGGCACCCTCATCAATGACTGTACGATGGATCGTTTTGCCGTTGATGAGGACCTGTATAAGGAAAGCCACCTGATGAGGCAGTCTCTGTGTGAAACCCTCGAGATCAAAAGAAATTAAATCCGAATCTGCCGGGTCGATGCCACCAATTGCTGATAGCAAGGACTTCCTCTGGGAGGGGCAGCTCTGGAGGACTTCTAACGCAGACATAGCAGACGGAGCCTGAGCTAAGTCCTCGACAATGCTATAGTGCTGGGCAGCACGAGCATTGGGGTTATAAGATGACTTCCTGAGTACACCTTTGGGAGGGGGTCGGGGGATCGTCTCAGTGCTGGGCCGTTCGATGTGAAGGGGACCAGAACTGGACGGAGGAGCGCTGGAGGGAACCTCCGGCTCTTTCTCGGCTGGAGATGGATAATCTTTTGCTCGAGTTGAAACATGGATGGGAATCGTTCCAGCCATGAACACTTGAGAACCGAACGAGGAAGAGGATTGAGAGGGATCTGCCACCATTTGCGTCTGCTGGGAAGGGAAAGGCTCTTTTAGCATAGCAGGAGGCCCCGGAGCACCTTTCAAAAGTCGACTAACCTCGGACCGCCTTGGGCAATCCTTGGTATAGTGATCCTCATCGCAGATGAGACAGGGATACTTAGGTTTCCGTTTAGCTCCTTCCTCGGAGGGAGGTTTAGGAGGGCCCTGCTTGGGCTGTCCAGATTTATCTTTAGCTTTCCCTTTCTTTTTGCCTTTCGAGGATTTATCCGCCGCGGTGGACTGGACGACGTTTACCTCGGAGGTAGTCCCAGAAATTGATTGGCCCTGAGAAGCATTTTCGTTAGAGGTGTTCTGTTTCTGTTTCCCAAGGTTCGCGACCGATTTCTTTGATGACGAATTCACAGAACCAATGACTCCATCAACAGAAGGCTTTGGTGGAGCCTTGGGCTGTCCAGGCCTCGGGGCATCTGGAAAATACTCATACAAAGTACCTGACTGAGAGTACACTAAGTCAAGGTACTGAGCTCGCGCGATTGCTTGCTCTTCAGTTACACACGCTCCCATTGCGATGTCTTTTGCAATCTTAGGGACAAAGGAAGTCGTGAACCAGTCGGTCAGGAGTTGATCAGGAATCCAAAATTTAATCAAGCGACGATGCCTTCTCCATAAATGTATATGATCAGAGATGTGCGTAGCCGTATCCTGTTTAAGAGACGTGAGAAGATGTGTCCCAGTCTCGTACCAAATGGGTAACTGAAAATGAGTCAAAAAGGCCATAGCCAACGAGTTGAAATCTTGAAACATGCCGCGATTCAGTTCGATGTACCACTTAGCGGCTGAACCAGTGAGAGTTCTCTGAAAGAGGCGAAGCCGGATAGAATCATCAAGCCATGAGTTCGATGAACACCAAAGGTGATAAGTCATTACATGGGCCTGAGGGTCTTCACCAGCTTTGCCATCAAACTTTGGACAATCACCTGGTATTTTGGTCGGAACCGGTGGCCAATACGGATTATGCAAAATAGGGTCATTTGTTAACTTGGACACATCAGGCAGTTCCAACGTCGCTAAGAATGGTAACTGCGGGTTAAAGGACATTTGTGGCTGCGGATTTGAGGCGACATTAGGGTTCCAACCAGATGGCGGTTGCCCCCACGAACTCTGTCCGGACGGACCTGGCCCAAAAGGGCCTGGCGCGTAAGAACTTTGTCCCGATGGACCTGGCCCAAAAGGGCCTGGCGCATAGGGAGCTTGTCCGTAGGGGTTCTGTCCATACGGATTCTGGCCATATGCGGACGGCTGTCCCTGTGTCTGCCCCCCAGCTCCCCATGTATTAGCAGCTTGCCCCACAGGTGCACCATACTGATAGTTTTGGTAAGGAGTGACCTGTGGCTGTTGATAATTTTGATAAGGAGTAAACTGATTTTGCCCCTGGGGTTGCTGGTAGCCATATGGTTGCTGGGTCCCATACTGAGCCTGATAGGGAGGCTGCGTCTGGTAAGAAGGTTGAGGCTGTGGCCCACCTTGCGTTTGATAACCCGTTTGAGTTTGAGGCCCAGAGTAATGTCCTTGAACCGGCTGGGGTTGAACCATCTGTCCCGAAGGTTGACTTGGTTGGATTTGAGATGGACCTGGTTGGCCAGCAGGATGGACTTGCTAGGTACCAGGTTGTCCGTGAACCACCAAGGGTTGTCCTTGCGGAACGGATGACTGAGCTGGTTGGACAGCTGGTTGACCCTGAGGTTGGCCAGCTTGTCCAGATGGATGATTAGGGCGGACAGCGGGTTGACCTTGCTGCATAGAAGGTTGGCCCGTCTGCCCCCCAGGGTGCACAGACTGAGCAGAGGGCTGGGCTTGCTGTATAGCGGGCTGCCCCCTTTGCCCAGAAGGATGCATGGATTGAGCAGTGGGTTGACCCTGCTGAACATAGGGTTGCCCACCCTGCCCAGAAAGATGACCAGACTGGGCGGTAGGTTGGCCCTGCTGTAAGTAGGGTTGCCCCCCTTGCCCAAGAGGGTATCCCTGCTAGACTGCTGGTTGATTTTGAGGAGTATAAACTTGCCCAGTTTGTCCGGATGTGTACCCTTACTGGAAACCGGGTTGGCCTTGTTGAATGTAAGGCTGCCCGGGTTGTCCAGTTGGGTAACCTTGCTGGGTACCAGGTTGCCCTGGATATCCAGTAGGTTGACCTTGGTATGAATACGACGGACCTCCAATGGCCGAGGGTTGTCCCGGGTAGGGTTGTCCCTGTAGGCCCCCAAATTGTCCTGGGTAAGGCGGGCCATAAAGTGGTTGCCCTTGAGGGGTTTGCACATAAGGCGGCTGGCCTTGATTGGGTGGTCCTTGGGGCTGTCCGGGAGGATTCCGGCGCCCATGAAAAACATGAGTAACGGGATCATATGTAACGTCCAACGGTTCCTGGTTCTCCTCGAAAGGACGACGAGGCAGGGACGAAACGTTCTCGAGGTACTCGCCGTTCGCATCATAATAAAAGAGTGGACCTTGGTAATCTGGGTCCACAATGGGCTGCCCATGGGCATCATACGGCCCTGCTCCTGGAATGCCACCAGAAGAGGGACCAGCTCCAGGGTCTGTAGATGAGGATGCTGGCACAGCACTGATGACCGGAGTCGAGCGTGCTACACAAACGGTTGGATTGGTGGGAACTGAGGTAACAGGCGTGTTAAGACCTGAAGTAAGAGGTGTATTAAGAGGTCGCGAAATAAAGGGCCCCGTGGTGGCAATAAGACTAGGATCCCATATAGTCGTAGAAGTAGTTCTAGCGGCTATCCTGTCCCTCATTGACTGATATCGTGGAGGGAGTGGAGAGGAAGCCGGGATCGGAGTTTCAATATCTGTCACCACGGGTGTCTCACCTGTGCTGGAAGCTGTCTCATCCATGGGGGAAGTAGACATCGGAGACGACATACCGAGAGGAGTACGGGGGGTATTATCGCTGTCAGGCTCCCAGATAGGATTCCAATCTTCTATGTAATCTTCGTTGCCTGGGGCACGTACGTTGATAGGCTGGATACTCGGAACAATGGGAAGAGTACCGCTTACAATTGGTACCTCTGGAGCAACAGAAGATGGAGAACCTTGATCACTTGGACCGGGAGTTGACGGGTCAGCCAGGATGACAAGACCCCTTAGAAAACCTAAAGCAAACTAACGATTAAGACCCTACTCAAAGCTAACGCACACAAGATCTAACCAGGTGATGTTATCGTGGTCGAATTAATTTTAAGACACAAGAACCAAACTTGACCTTTTCATGTTTCAAGAGTCGAGAAAAGGACGAAAAGATGACTCCAGTCTCCTTCGAATATTTAATGAGCACGAAGTGACAAGACGCTCACAGGCACCTTTTCATTTAGGGAGTCCAAAAAGGATCAAAAGTGACTGCTCTGGAGACTCTAGGTATAGGGTTTACCAGGTGACCCGTAAAACTGCTTATACACCTTAACAATCGTATGAGAGCCAAGGACTTTCCGTACTGCAGTCAATCTTCCCGAATGCTGTGTTCGGTGCGTTACGGTTCACAAGGCGGCAGACTCGGCTTCCTATGGATAAAGGATAAAAGCCTAGTGGGGTCTCCCTATATACGCGACGGTACGTGGGAGCGCAGTCCGTGTTAGACCACTATCGAGTCACAGAAGGAGGAATCACCCAACCATAATGTGAAACAACAGTGACTATGTTTAAAGACGCCGGAACACGTCTCTAACCTAGACCTCTAGATGTTTGCGTTTAGTTCCAATGCGTTTTTAGGTTAATTCAGTTCATTTTATAGTTGATCTTGAAATTAAGTTTCGATTTCAGGTCCTATCGTATGTTCTCTCACAATTACCTAGATGCAAACTACATGCCAAAGAATACCATTTTGGTCGATGAATTCTAGCTATGAGAAGGTAAAGAATTTTTTTTTCAAACAAAACGAATACGAGCAATCAAACAACCTAATGCAGCTAAAAGCAAGGAAAGGAAACTTTTTCTTTTGAAAATGCAAATCAATGAAATGTTCTTTTCCTTTTCAATTCTCAAAAGCAAAGCTACTAGTTTGATTTTCTTTCAATGGCACAAAGCATCTAAATGAATTTGGAGGAACAGGAACACCAAGCAAATCACTTAATGAAAGCACACAAAGTTCCCAAAACATCCAACAAAGATTTCCAAATCAAAAGGAAAAATCAAGTTCCGCACGAGCTATGTGATCTAAGCTCGGCAAGACAAGCAAGGATTCAAACAAGGAGGAAGCACAAACCGCTTGGAAACACAACCAAAAATACTTCAACAATCACCGAACAAGTGTAAAAACAAACAAATCTGAAGTTGGCTGGTCAAACAAAAGAACAAAATCCCTACGGAAGGCTTGACACACACACGGCCACTAGATGCCCTAGGGCTAGAGTGCGAAATCAATGGAGAAAAGCAAACACCCGGAGGATAAGAGTCCCAACCAGTCAATTAGAGATTCAACACAATCCAGCAACTGTAAAAGTGATGGCGGAAATACAAACCAAGCAGCGAGAGCAAAGAGGAAGGTATTTGCAAAACTGAAAAAATGAGCAAAAACGAAACCCTGTGGAACAAGACTTCGCAAACAAGCAGCTCAGAGCTCAGGTAATGAAAGACAAGTCACAAACCAAGTGGAGAGAAGAGGGGAAAGTCAAAGCAACAGGTTCAGGAGGCTAATTTGGACAAAAAAGAATTCTACAGGATCAGCGCGGGTAGCCTTCAGCAACTCGGCGCTGACAAGAGAAGGCCCGTAGCAACTTTGCGACGTCAGCGCGGAAGAACACGGATAAAGCGCGCTGTCTCAAAAACGAGGTCAGCGCGACTGTTATTCGTACAGGGGCGATGACAGGGAAAACAAAGAAGCAGGTGTGCGACGTCAGCGCGTCTGTTTTGAATTAAACCGCGCTGAAGGTAAAAACGAGTAGAATCAAAGCAAAAAACTCCCAAACCAAAGGTAGAGACCTTTTAACAATCAAGACACTTCCCAGATGGACCCAGGAAGGCTACAGGCAGAGAAACAATCCCCAAAACTTGAAAAGAGAGAAAAATCAAATTCAAGCACAAAGAATGGACACAAGAGACAAAAGGCTGATCCCCAGCGGAGTCGCCAAATTGTTGGAGAGGTAAATCCCCTCTATGGATAGAGGCGATCCCTACTAGCCCAGCAAGGGTCTAGCAACAATCAGTCAATGCTACTATGCATGTTCCTAATTGCAATTAAACAAGAGGTAAAGAGCACCTACTTGGATTCCAGCGCTGTTGTTTGATGAAGAGATGCCACCTTCACTCCTTCGCTTTGGCTGGTCACGATCCTCCGCGATCTCCGCGAATAGACACCTGCACACACGAAGAGGAAGCAAACACAAACGTGAAATCTAATAAAAGCAAGCATACATCAGTCAGAAAAGATGTAATTCACATTAACCATCGCATAGACAAATGAGAATGGAACAATAATAGCAGTCATCTATTATTAATCAAGCAGAGAAGAGTACAACCAAATGTTCTGACGTCGGTAACCTTCTCAGGAGGGACCAATCAGCAAGTGTCTCAAGCATTCACCTTTGGAAATGATTCTCCCAAGACAAGGAACTCTCTCTCTCACACAAGCAACACAACACAACCTTCCCTAAGCTATCATGCACTTCCACACTTAGCACACCAAATACCTATAGTAGCAGCAATCTGAGCACTATAAGCTCTACACAATCCAAGCTATTCCAAACTAGCTGCTCATGGTAATGGTGGAAGTTTATATAGGAGAAGGAGCCTCCTAAAAGGGTGGAAGGATGAGCTTATCATCAAGGGAAGTGGTTGCAAAGGGTCGAACAGACATGCCATAGAAGGGAGTCGATACTCACAAGGCCAACAACCAAGTCTGGAGTTATCTGGAAGGCTGGCTGTTGGAACAAATTCGCCAAAACTGGATCAGCGCGGGTGCCTAACTGGTCTGGCGCGCTGACGTCGCAAAGACATAATGGAAAAGGCCATGTCAGCGCGGGTAGATACAAACAGAGGCTGCGCTGGTCATGAAATTTCGATCAGCGCCGGAAAGGCATGTGCTTCCGCGCTGGCAGCGCACACGGTCTGTTATAAAGCGCCAGTCATCGCGGATATTTTAGAAACAGACGCGCTGATGAGGAAAACTTTGGAAAAATGGGTTTTTGGCTAGTTCAGAAGGCATGAACTTGATTTGTGAATTCCTGACACAGTAGGGTGACTGACAGGGAGACAGTGACAAATTACTGTGTAACACCTTGCAACAGGGCCATAGCCTCTGCTTGCATGTTGGTACTATGACCCAAGCCCCAGGCATACCTGTGCTCAATGCTGCCATCTGCATTCCTGATGACACCTCCAGCCCCAGCAATCCCCAGATTGCCTTTGGTAGCCCCGTCAAAAAATAAAGAGGAGCTAGCACGCTTTTGGAGCCACATGTGGAATTCTTCCTCAGCAAGCCTAATCTGCCAGTCTTTCCAAGTGTTGTTCTGTCTCTCACCATCAGAATACTAGAGACCAAGCACACTCCCCCATGCCAAGTCTTGTGGACTTAGATTTTTATTCTCCAGCTTCCCAAACTTCTCACCAAGATACTCTTTGAGCAGGTTGTTGGCTTTGTCCAGAACTAGCTTATACTCTGCGCTTTCTCTTGAAAAATTCTATGATTGCGCTTAATCCAGATGTGCCAGAAGATGAATTTCGGGTAGGCCAGCCAAGCTGCCTTGAACCATTTGTTCTTGGGGAACTTCTCGAGATAGAGGTGAGCCCAATTAGCAAAGAAGCTAGAAATAGTGTTGGGCAGAGTAACTGTAGATCCCCATGGGGAAATCGCCTCTTCCCATATACTTTTGGTGAACCTGCATTTGATCAATAAGTGAGAGGCATTTTCCTTGTTTTCTGAGCAAAGGGCGCATCTGGAAGGGCCAAGGAAGCCTTTCTTCTTAAGTCTGTCATCTGTTAGAATGTTGTTGTGACACAATAACCAGTTGAAGAAGTCAATTTTCGGCACATAGTTTTGCCTCCAAAGACCTCTCCAAATCACAGGGTAGCAAGGAACATGAGGAATTTTTTGAGTTGTGCATAGCCTTGCACAACTGTGTAAAAACTAGTCTGAGAGCCCCAACCTCTCTTATCTTGTTTCCTGGTATTAATCGGGCCCATTCCTTTCAGCTTAGTCAATAGGAAGGACCACGCCTGATCAAGAGTGATCAGAATTTGAGGCTTCTTCCAGCCTGCCCACGCATTGCCCTTCCAAATAGAAATATCCCACAAAGTTTTAATGTCATTATTCAACATCCAGCTTCGAAGCTCAGTAAGCTCTTGGACACCACCTAATGGTTCTTCGTTCATAATTTTGTCATTCCAGATATTGATGAGCTCACCATTACCCAGGATCCAAAAGGAATGCTTTTGTATCAGAGGTAAGGCCTACATGCATAGCCTGTGAATTTGAGATCCTTTAATGTTGGGAGTAGGATCATCCAAGCTCCATAACCTATGAACCCTGAAATATTTCTTCCATAGTGCCTTTTAAGCCCAGCCAGGTTTCGGGGCTATTTGTTTCCACAGAATCTTAGCCCCCATAGCGATGTTATGAATCCGTAGGTCCTTGAAGTTCAGACCTCCTTCTAGCAGAGGTTTAGAAACTTTGTCCCAACTGACTAGGAGGATCTTCCTATCATTCTGCTTGCCACCCTTCCAAAAAAACATACGAATCCACTCCATCTTCATGAGAATGCTGATGGGTGCCAACATGACTAAGAATTGGAAAATAGGCAGGCTGGTCAGAACAGATTTAATAAGCACTGTCTTCCTAGCAATATTTAGCCATGAGAAACCCCAAGACTAGATTTCATTCTTGAATTTCTCAACCATCGGGAGCCAATATTTGCTAGAGGGACTCCTTTGGAAGATAGGAAGGCCCAAATAGTTGAAAGAATTCCAATTAGCAGATCCAGCGAAGCCCAGACATCTGGATATTGAGGAGAGATCGTTGTTGGAGATATTCCAGCCATAGAAGTGGCATTTCCCCTCGTTTAATTTACTGCCCGAAGTCCAACAGAAGTCATCCAAAACTTTTCTGAACCTGGAGGCAGAGTGAACAGAGGCAACACCCAGCAGAAGAGAGTCATTGACAAACAATGCATGATTAATATCCTTGACACCTCTAGCAATCCTAAGGCCCATAATCTCTTGATCCACCTGACATTTTTCTAAATAAAAGCTCAGAACTGAAGCTTGTAAAATGAAAAGGATAGGGGAAAGAGGGCAACCCTAGTGCAACCCTCTAGAGGCTTTAAAAAACTCCTTGCTCTTCCATTCACCAAAGGGGCAATCCAGGGCTCAGAAATGCAAGCCCAGATCCATCTAATAAACTCCTGACCAAAACCAAACTTATGCATCACATCAAAGAGGAAATTGTGACGAACACGATCAAATGCGTTAGCTAGGTCTAGCTTGACCACCATACCTTTTTCTTTGCGCTGCAAACTAGAATGAATGGCCTCTTGCACGAGGATTATATTGTCCATGATTTGCCTACCCTGAACAAACCCCCCTTGATTTTCAGGAATGAGAGAGGGCAAGAGGACCTTCAATCTGTTGGCAATCACCTTTGTTATGAGCTTGTAACCAATGTTGCAAAGAGAAATCAGAAGAAACCTGTTGAAAGTGCTGGCACCCTTCTCCTTTGGGATGAGGGCGAGGAAGGCAGAATTCGTGTTGCCTCCAATTTTCTGGCAGTTTTGAGATTTTAAAACCATTCTATGCAAGTCCTTCTTCACTATTTTCCAGCAGACTTGGATGAATCTGGCTGTAAAGCCATCTGGACCAGGAGCTTTGTCCGGCTCCATTTCATACAACGCAACCTTTATTTCCTGTCTAGTAACTTTAGCTTCCAGCTGGTGATTCATGCTTAAAGAGATCTTGGAGGGGACAACATCCAAGAACCTTGTGCCTTGGCTCATAACCTCGACTTCACTGTAGAGTTTCTCAAAATGGGAGAAGGCAACCCCTTTGATGCTTGTGAAGTCCTTGTGGGTAACGAGGTCTTCCTTTATTTCAGATATAGAGTTAAAGGACCTTCTAGCTTGGGCTTGCTTGTGGAAGAAGGAGGTATTCCTGTCTCCCGCTTTCAACCACAGACTACGGGATTTCTGTCTCCAATATTCTTCCTCTTGCAAGCAAGCTTTGTGGAAGCTTTGCTGCAGATTTTCTTCTTTGGATATAGAGTCCTCTGAGGGGTCCTCCTCTTCCATCTGCAGTTGGTGCTTCTCGAGGGAGGCATGGGCCATCTTCCTTTCATCAGCCAGATTGGGAAGATATTTAGCCCAGCTCTTCAAGACAACCTTTACTCTTCTCAATTTTTCCTCCCACACAAAAAAGGGAGACCCTGTGATGGGCTGATTCCAACTTTCTTTAACCTTATCCATAAAGTCTGAGTGCTTAATCCATAAAGGACTGAATTGAAAGGGGATGGACCCAAGGTTTCTGTGAGCTGAAAGCTCCAACCTTATTGATTTATGATTCGAAGTACTGCATGGCAGAATGAGCATGCTAGCTTCTAAACCAAGGAGAAGATAGGAACTTTGAACAAGAAATCTACCTAATTTCGCAGCAATATGGCCAGGACCAATTCTTTTATTTGACCAAGTATACTTACCTTTCAAGGGCTTGATGTCGAGCAGATCCCAATCTTGCATGATGTCCTCCACCCATTCCCTCGCTGGATCCCTTACAGAGCTGCCACCTCGCTTCTCGGAAGGGCATAAATTTATATTGAGGTCACCTGCAATGATAATATTTCCAAGAATTTCTTCCTCAGCCATGAGTTTGATTAAGTCCCAACACTGCTTCTTCTCCCTTGCATTTACTGGCACATAAACATTGAAAATACTAAAGGTCTCCCTTGTTTCTTGGCTTATGAATTGCATGAGCTGCCAATGAGTGTTTAGTTTTCCATTGACCAATTCCAACTTGGCTTCATTCCTGAGAGCTCCCCGCCCTCTCGATGCTCCTCGGGCTGAGACAACTTGCCCTCCACTTTTCCTCCAAAGATCCCTACTTACGCGGAGGAAGATCTTCTCCTCAAATTTGGTCTCTTGGATCAATAGGATATTTGGGGTTTCTATCCTAATCAAGCTTCACATAGCTTCTTATTTTGCTTGCTCCCCAACCCCCTGCAATTCTAGGAGACAATATTCATTATTTACCTTTCTGAGATTGGGTAGACCCTTTGGGGCTCTGTCCCTAACTTCTTGTAACCTTTGGTGTTCTTTCTAGAAGCTTCTCCAGCGTTGGTTGACTACCTTGGAGCTTGTCTTTATATGTTTCTTGCTCTCTTTTTTCCCAGTCAGATTTCCTTCCTCTTGTCAATCTGCGAGACAATGTTTGAGAGTTGCCTATTTATCCTTCCTCCTCAAATTCTTCTAAATCTTGTTCTTCCTCTTCCATCTCTGTAGCCTTTCCCTTAGGGCTTATTGCTGCACTCTCGCCTTGCCTGGAGTTTTCGGGGACCTCTTTCTCATTTGCCTCCTTCTGCTGCTGTCCTGTTTCTTGCACTTCAACTGAGGCTGAGGAAAGGGGCTCG
This sequence comes from Pinus tabuliformis, assembly GCA_031772625.1. Taxonomy (NCBI): domain Eukaryota; kingdom Viridiplantae; phylum Streptophyta; class Pinopsida; order Pinales; family Pinaceae; genus Pinus; species Pinus tabuliformis. Next base: position 115,091,919 of record CM062804.1, read on the forward strand.
AACGCATTCTCTTGGGCCTTTGGATGTGTATTCTGCTATCCTTGGCTACTAGAAGGAAGCTGCTGCCTTTTTCCCTTTGTTGCTCTAGGAGGGTTTGAGGGCTTGGGGTTAGTCCTTGTTCTTTTGACCTACTTCCAACCTTCTTCCTTACCTTGCACCGCCTCTTCATTTTTGATACAATTCTTGGTGAAATGTCCATATTCCTGACACTTTCGGAACTTGAATGGAAGCTGCTCGTAGTCAAGTTTTTGCACATGAGTCCAACTCCCTACATTTATCTTTATGGCCTCTGGCAGCCCCACTTCTAGATTCACTTCAACACAGATCCTAGTGCAGTCATATTGGTCCCTAATACTTCCACGATCTATGAATTTGCCCATTGCGTTGCTTATATGTTTGAGGGAATCCCAGTTCCAAAAGTGCACAAGAAGGTTCGGAAGCCTTACCCACACTGGAACTGCCGAAGAAATGTCTACAGCTGGGTCAAATTCGGGAGTCCATCTGTTCAAATAGAGACCTTGAGGGCCCATAAAATATGGTCCGTTCCTAAAGATTAGATCCTTGTCTTATTTTGAAATAAACTCGAACAGAAAATAGCCTCGCCTTAGAAAGTACGAGGTGACACTTTTGTTGATTAATGGCCTCCAATTCCTGCAGATCCAGGCTTCCGTGGCTTTGGGAGAAGGCCAAAGTCTAGTGAACTGTCCTACCAGGGCCCTCTCCGCCAGTGACAAAGCTACCTTAATCGGCCCCTCTGGAGGAAGGGAAACCACCAGAATATTTTCCAGTTTTTTGACAAACTTAGAAGCATTCGATTTTTTCTTGACTGGCAGCGAAGCCAGAAGGGTCTTGAATGTAGCATCTTCAATAGAAAGGGAGGACGATCGGGAGATGGGAGGAGCCTGGGACGAGCCCAGCTCATCCATGGCGAAGGAGGCACAACCCTAACGCGGCCAAAGGCAGCCCGTGAGCACACGTAATAATCTCTCCAATTTTATGTCCATCTTATTTTAGTCTCAAATTTTTATTTTGCTTCAATTCAGGGTACCACAAACATCATTTCCAAATTCTTAGCCAAGAAAAACATCAAAACCCTATTTAGACCCTATATTCTTTTAATCAACTATTCCAATTACTAAAAGATAAATCGGATCCCATGATGGGATCAAAGGTTTTACCAATTCCCTACTATTGCGACAAATTTTACACCAATCAAACTAGGTGAACCTTCAAATCTCGTATCAAAGAACACATGGTTGAAACAAACCACAAGTGCATCACCAAATCCACATTGTTGAACATTGTTTTAACTCTAAATGCTTAATTTGCTTCGATCGAACTAAAATATTAGCCTTAGTTCCCCATTACGCTTCTCTCATTATTCGCAAAGCCCTCAAAAAAGAGAATGAGACATCCCCAAGTCAATATTCTCTCATTGTAAATAATTTCAATAAATTAAAAAGGCAGAGAGAAAGGGACATGGATTCCAATTGCTTGTAGAGGGAGATTGCTCGAGGAATTGGTGATTTTAATTGTATCAGCCATGGTTTGGCTAAAAAGTTTAATGAGTTGACTGTGCAATAAATTTAACTACAAAGATAAGGACATGCCATGTGTCTTTTGGCCCTAACAACAAGCAATAAAGGACAAAAAATAAAAGCACAGGAATGGGTTGCGTTGTCCAATAAGTTGACTACGAACCTTGGAAAAGATAAATGATTGGTTTGTTGGAAGGGGCACAAAAACAAGTCGAAGAGGGGGCAAAGAATTCATTCATGGATGCATAGTGGGAGGAATAGGTGAAGAAAAAATAGCCCATTCTCTCTCACACACATGCGGTGGAACATAATAGTGGTGAACACTGGAAGAAAAAATCCTCCAAGGGCAGAGGTGAACAGTTAGAGAACAATAATGCTCTAGATAAAGTGAAGCAACTGAGAACCCTCAAAAAGGCTTGTTGGGTGAAATATCATAAAGAGTAGTGGATTGCCTAAATGATAGAGAACCGATTGGAAGCTTGTGGATTGATTAACCTACTAGATTGGGAAGAGACACTCAAGTACTTGTGAGGGATGACGAACCACTAGGAGTTGCCTTGGGGTTGAAGCTTTGGTGCTTGACTTATTGATAAACTACCTAAAGAGGTGGTCTCTTACTCATCAATAGCTTATCCACTAATGAACCTTCCCTTGATGTGGACTCTTTTCTCTTGAAAGTGATTTGAGACTCTTTGTACTATGGAATCCTAACGTTTGCAAAAGTCTAGGAAAGGCCGAGTGGAAGTTTGTGCAACTGGTAGATGACGGCAAAGTGACCTTGTTACATCCCGTTTCAGCTGTCAAACACCGGTCAAGTTTCCTCTTAAAAGCACTCCACCTCAAGCACTAGAATCTGGCATGGGGGTGATAGCTACAAGTAAATGGGTTGTAGCTTGTTTGAGGTTGGGTGGAGAGTTGAAGTCCCATTCGTAGTCAGCAAGTCGTTGTGTTGCATAAGATAAGTATTTATATGTGCTTGCTTGTTTAAATTTCCAATATGTATGTTTTGCATTGATTGAAAGTTGTATTCGTGATACAAAATTGGGGCTTCATTTGGAAAAGAGGAATGTCAATGCTCTGTGCAATGATTTTTAGGGAAACTTTAAATCTACATACATGTATATAATTTTAACTCTACATACATGTTTATACTAGTATATGAACACTTCGTTCAACTACACATTTGAAAACTAAGTTTGGGTTGATGTAGCATAAGTTCAGGAGGGATATCCCCAAAAGGACCTGCATATACCCTTTAAAGTCTATGCATCAGAGGCTCGGATGAAGGCCCTTATGTCTACATTAACAATTTCAAGGCTTAGGGTTGGAATCCTTGAGTCTGGAGCGTCAAACTTTGGAAGGAAATGGCTTAAGCCTCTTCGACTCCCGTGTCTAGGCATTGTGATTAAGCACTTAGATAGGAGAAATCTAGTTCATTAATGGGTGAGCGCTAATGGCTGTTGGATGGACCTCAGAAGAATTCCCCCCGAAAGTTCCAAGTGGAGACAGTTTGATCTCATCGCGATATATTTGTCGGGATGATATAACGGTGGGGTCGTTGTCGACACTTAGTGGGATACTATGTGTGACACTGAACTGGAATTTATCCAGGACAAATAATTAAAGGTATTACAGACTCATGTGCATGGATGTGCCTATGTTACTTTATGCAACGGATCGATAAGATTGTGAAATACATAGACACTGAAGCAATTAGTGAAACTTAACAGACAAACATGTAAACCCAACAAGTTTAATAAGGAGTTCACCCAATACTGCTGGGCTACGTCTCCCGGTCCAGCCTTCAGTGGTGGCCTCTCTATTATGTTTTCAAAGCAGAGTTTTACAACAGTGAGCTCAATTTGAGTCTCACTCAACACATATAAATCAGTAAGACTGGACTTGGATCCCCTAAGCCTCTAGAGTACACAGAATCTCCTTACTGAAAACTCGACCTCTATTGGTCATAATAGTATGAGCCCAATCTGAGACTCAATACATGACAGGGATGTACAGAGGAGTTTTCTTGAACCTCTCAAGCCTTCGTTGGAGTACACAGACTCTCTGACTCTTTCTGGCTCTGTCTGGCTCGATGCTGCCTTCAGGTCAGCTCGGCTTACTTTCTCTGTTCTCTGCCCTTGGGTTTCTGCCTTGACTATATCTCACTGCTTGCTTTGTTTCTGTCAGTTCATGGCTTTAAAGCCAATCTGCTTTCTGACTGTTTGTTTCCACTTCCCAACACTCTGGTTCTCCTGCCTCTTGTCCGTTTGAATTCCTCTATTATACGTCATCATCATTGTGTAATGTCTCATAGGGAGGTGGCCACCTGTTTCATAACGAACTGAGTGTCAGTTCTCTTAGAAATGTTTGAATTGCCGTTATGTCTGTTTAACTTCCCAGAATGCCTGCGAACATGATTCCTTTGCGAACTCACCGTTCATGCCAGACTTCAAACCTTTATAAAACTCGGCCTATTTACCCCGTTGAATCCAGTCATCTGTCGGATTGCATGTTCGCCGTCAATCTGGAGCCTCCAGATCCTACGGTCTCCGTCCATATCGGGCGAGTAAGTTGCATGACGTTTACCCTTCCGATGTGAGCGGTTTTCTCTCTCTTCCGCTGGACACGTGGCACCCAATGTGTGGCATTGGGCGGGACTCGGTTGAAACCGCTTACCACTCAAAGCCTTTCCGATATCCTGCCAGTTTTCGTGTGGGACCTGCTGCTGACAGAATTGGCGAATTCCGTACGGTTTTATGACTTTTTGGGTCTGGGTCGCTCATGGATTTTCCTTCACTGAGGGGTTTGCTCGACGATATGCGATTAGCGACTTGTCGCTAATCGCATATCAGAAACCTCCCCCGTTTTCTCAAAAAGACTTCCCGCTTTGCTGTTTCGTGACAACGCGCGTTACCATGGGCCAACGGTTTGCACGCTTGACTGAGGGTCCTCGTTGCTCAATGCTGCTCACAAATTACAACTATTCAAGGATATTTCAGATATGCTCGACCTTTGTAAGACTTTGAAACTTTTGCATGAATTTTACAGAGTTATGAAAACTTAGAGAGTTCTTTAGGATCCAATTCGAATCACGACCTTCCCACTGAAAAGTCTTTTGGACCACCAAAAGTTGGTTTTTAAGCATCAATCAAGTGAGGGTACAGATTCCTCACTTGCCCAATTTCTATCCATTTCACACTGCTTGGTTTTGAACCTTTGAGTCCAATCCTTAGGTACTCAACATCCCCCTTGCGCGTAGTTCTCACCTTCCTGTCCAGAACTGTATCTTCTTGCAACTCATTAAGATATTCAGGTAACAGATCATCAATAGAAGGCAATTGACTCTGCTCTTTGGGATCTTCAATCAATGAAGGTTCAAATAGTCTCAAGCTGTCTGCATTAACAACTGAGTAGATGTGCATGTAAGCTGGTAAATCAAGGCGAAAAGAATTCTCACCAATTTTCTCAAGTATCTTGAAAGGTCCATACCTTATTGGCTTTAGCTTCTTACCTTAACCTTGCATTTTGTCTTTGTTGATATACAGCTAGACTTGATCACCAACTTGGAAACTATGCTCCATCCGATGCTTATCATGCCTTGCCTTGTACTTGGCTTGGCTCTTTTCCAACTGTTCCTAGACTGCCTGGTGAATCTCTTGGATTTGTTCGATGAACTTGGTTGCCTTGTCCACATCACTGTGTCCATCAACCACTATGTCTTTACCAAAGACAAAATCCAAGGGAGACCTTGGTGTGAAACCAAAACAGGTCTCAAAAGGAGATCTTTGTGTAGAAGAATGTTTAGCTCGGTTGTAAGCATGCTGCACATAACATAAATGTTCATCCCAAAGCTTGGGATGCTTGCTGCAATAGCCTCTAGGCAACTGGATCACTGTCCTATTGAACACTTCTGTTTGGTCATCTATTTGCGGATGAAAAGCTGTGCTCTTCTTCAGTCTGGTGTCCATCAATTCCCACAAACTTGACCAAAATTTCCCAACAAATCGGGTATCTCGATCAGATATAATGGAAGTGGGTAACCCAAAATGAACCCATACATGCTGAAAGAACAACTTTGCGGTTTGTTCAGTTGTAATCTGTTTGTTACAAGTTATTAAAATACACATTTTGCTGAACCTATCCACAACAACATATAAATAGTCATGACCTTTTCTAAATTTAGGCAGTCCTCCAACGAAGTCTATAGAAACACTTTCCCAAGGATGAGAAGGAACTGGTAGTGGAGTGTACAAGCCTGGTTTTCTATCGTTGGGCTTGCTTTTAGCACACATGGTACACACTCTTACATATCTAGAAACTTTCTCATTCATTTTTGGCCAATAACAAAATCTTTGCAGCTGTGCAACTATTTTACTTACACCAAATTGACCTGATATTAGAGAAGTGTGTGCTTCTCGAATTATCCTTAACCTTTCTGTTTGAGGAATGCATAACTTTCCCAAATGATACAAGAGTTGGTCCTTAACATGATAATCAAATTCTTCTACTTATTTGCCATGACTTAAAGTTGCATATACATCTTTAAAATCTATATCTTGAGCATACTGTTCAATGTAGCTTTCATGCAATACTAAATTATGCTTAAGTATAGCGGATGCATTTATGGTTGGTCTGGACAACATATCTGCAACTTTATTGTGCATGCCCCTTTTATATATGATGACAAGATGAAACTGTTGTAGAAAACCCATCCACCTATAGTGTCTTTATTGCTGCAACTTAGTTTGTGAGTGAAAATATTGAAGTGGTTGATGATCAGTATGCATAACTGTCTCTTTTCCCATTAAATAATGTTTCCACTTTTTCGCACTCTGTACTAATGCATACAATTCTTTATCATATGTGGGGTAGTACTGCAGAATTAAATGTCTCATAATGATAACATATGGGTTTACCGTGCTGCATCAACACTGCTCCCATGGCATAGTCACTGGCATCTGTTTCAATCTCAAATGGTCTTTGAAGATCAGGCAGTGCTAGTACTGGTGTTGTACTAATCTTTTCTTTTAAGGTGTCGAAGGCTTTCTGCTATTTGCCTCCCCACTGAAACACCTTCTTCAATCCTGTTAAAGCATGTAAGGGAGCTTCAATTAGGGAAAAGTTAGAAATAATCTTTCTCCAATATTGTGTTGCTCCTAAGAAGCTTCTAACTTCTGTAGTAGATTTGGGTTTAGGCCAGTTTACAATGACTGCAACCTTAGAGGGATCTATCTTCAATTCACCACCCCCTACAATATGACCCAAATAATTCAAAGATGTTTTGCCAAATTCACATTTTGAGAGCTTAACATAAAGATTCTCTTTTTTCAAAACATCTAGAGTCTGCTTGACATGCTTTAAATTTTCTTCCCATGTTTTACTAAATATAAGAATGTCATCCAAATATACAATGACAAAATCATCAATAAAAGGCCTGAGTACATCATTCATTATTCTCATGAAAGTAGCAAGAGCATTAGTTAAGCCAAAAGGCATAACCAACCACTCATACAATCCCTGCTTTGTTTTGAAAGCAGTGTTCCATGCATCTTGCTCTGCAACTCTGACCTGATGATAACCACTATGCAAGTCCAACTTGGAAAAATAAACAGCTTCTTTCAACTGATCTAATAGATCATCTATGCGAGGAAGGGGATAACGATTTTTGATCGTTATCTTATTCAGTGCTCGGTAATCAATGCACATTCTCCATGAGCCATCTTTCTTTCTCACCAAGACAATTGGAGACCCACAAGGCGATGTGCTAGGTCTTATGAACCCTTTCTCGAGCAGCTCCTATACCTGCTTCTTGATTTCTACATTCTCTAAAGCGGACAACCTTTTATACCTGTGGCTGCAATTGTTGTTTCATCTCCTGAGTCTGACCCCAAATCCTTTTGAATAGCTGCAACAATCTTCTTCTTCTTGCCATCGTACTTCTTGGGTTTCAGCTCCGAATGTAGAATCCAAAAATGTTCATCATCATGCCCATCCTTCTTACAATGAGTGCATGAAGATTTTGTCTTTTGTACAATATTTGTCTTCCTCTCTTTCCATTTCTGTTTTCTTTTCTCCTTATTCTTGCTTGCAGTGGGTTTTGATGATCCCCCAACTTCTGGGTTCACATTCTTACCTCTAGCCTCTAGATGTGTAGCTTGAACATATACCTCATCTATGTTAGTGGGATTAAACATGAGAATTGTATGCCTTAAGTAGCTGTGTAGACCACCTATGTACTTCAGTAGAGTTTCAGGTGAGTATAAAGAAATTCCTCGAATCAAAGCTCTTTTCCAAAATTCTTGAGTGTAACTTTGTACACTTTTCCCTTTTAACTGGCGAAGAGTTTGCCAGCTCATCATGGCTTGCTGCATATAGGCTAGTGGATAGAATTTCTTTTTAATTGCAAAAACAAATTCACTCCAGACAGAAAGAATTTTACCATGCTTCTTCATGTCAGCGTGTGTCTTGCCTTCCCATGATACCAAGGCAGTGCCTCCAAGGTGTAGGCTGGCCAGCTGAATCTTACTACTGTCTGAATCAATGCTCTGCACTCTACAATAAACATCAATTTGTCTAATCCAATTATCCAACTTCTCTGCATTCAGCTCTTCATCATATATTGGCAAATCAAATTTAACATCTAATTTAATCAAAGATGTCTTCTTTTTGTTTTCAAGGCTACTAGGAGGAGTGGGAAGTTTTTCTTCTTTCCCTTTGCCTTTAGAGTGGTCATGGAGGAGAGATTCTTCTGCTCCTTTATCTCATTTGGAGTTTGATGGATCTTCCTCTCTACCTTTCTTAAATTCTCTATACATTTCCTCTACCATGGCTCTCATGGTCATGAAACCATCCATGTGCTGAGGGTCTGATTCCAAGGGACTTTCTTCTGACATTTTCCTCTTAGGATAGACTCTTCCAATTTCAGGGTTAGTTTTAACCAACTCTCCTTCTCCTAATTTAAGCTTTGATCTAGTTAACATTCAACAACAAAATCCAGCACAAGCTTGTCTAACCTTAGTAACCTAGGGCTCAGATACCACTTGATCTGGAATTTATCCAGGACAAAGAATTAAAGGTATTACAGACTCATGTGCATGGATGTGCCTATGTTACTTTATGCAACGGATCGATAAGATTGTGAAATACATAGACACTGAAGCAATTAGTGAAACTTAACAGACAAACATGTAAACCCAACAAGTTTAATAAGGAGTTCACCCAATACTGCTGGGCTACGTCTCCCGGTCCAGCCTTCAATGGTGGCCTCTCTATTATGTTTTCAAAGCAGAGTTTAACAACAGTGAGCTCAATTTGAGTCTCACTCAACACATATAAATCAGTAAGACCGGACTTGGATCCCTCAAGCCTCTGGAGTACACAGACTCTCCTTACTGAAAACTCGACCTCTATTGGTCACAATAGTATGAGCCCAATCTGAGACTCAATACATGACAGGGATGTACATAGGAGTTTGCTTGAACCTCTCAAGCCTTCGTTGGAGTACACATACTCTATGAATCTCTCTGGCTCTGTCTGGCTTGATGCCGCCTTCAGGTCAGCTCGACTTACTTTCTCTGTTCTCTGCCCTTGGCTTTCTGCCTTGACTATCTCTCACTGCTTGCTTTGTTTTTGTCAGTTCGTGGCTTTAAAGCCAATCTGCTTTCTGATTGTTCGTTTCTGCTTCCCGGTGCTCTGGTTCTCCTACCTCTTGTCTGTTTGAATTCCTTTGTTCTGTGTCATCATCACTGTGTAACGTCTCACAAGGAGGTGGCCACTTGTTTCATAATGAACTGAGTGTCAGTTCTCTTGGAAATGTTTGAACTGCCGTTATTTCCATTTAAATTCCCAGAATTCCTGCGAACATGATTCCTATTCCAACTCATTGTTCATGCCGGACTTCAAACCTTTATACAACTCGGCCTGTTTACCCCGTTGAAACCAGTCATCCGTCAGATTGCATGTTCACCGTCGATCTGGAGCCTCCAGATCCTACGGTCTCTATCCATATCGGGTGGGTAAGTTGCATGACGTTTACCCGTCCGATGTGAGTGGTTTTCTCTCTCTTCCGCCGGATGTGTGGTATCCAGTGTGTGGCATCGGGCAAGACTCGGTTGAAACCGCTTACGCTCGAAGCCCTTCCGATATCCTGTCGGTTTTCGAGTGGGACACGCTGTTGATGGAATCGACAAATTCCATACGGTTTTATGACTTTTTGGGTTTGGGTCGCTTGGGGCTTTTCCTTCACTCAGGGGTTTGCCCGGCTATATGCGATTAGCGAATTATCGCTAACCTCCCCCGTTTTCTCAAAAATACTTCCCGTTTTGTTGTTTCGTGACAGCGCGCGTTACCATGGGCCAACGGTCTGCGCGCTTGACTGAGGGTCCTCGTTGCTCGATGCTGCTCACAAATTACAACTGTTCAAGGATATTTCTGATAAGCTCGACCTTTGAAAGAATATGAAACTTTTGCATGAATTTTACAAAGTTATGAAAACTTAGAGAGTTCGTTAGGATCCAATTCGGATCAGATGCCACATTTCCCATACGATGAGGATTATGTGATTCACAAGGGGCCCTAGAGCCTTAAGTGGGACCCACAATTATGTGGTATATGATGTGTAGGGTGTGACAGATGATGACATCACCCTAAACCCTAAAGATGTTAAATGAAGGGCATGGTAGAACCCTTGGGATCTAATTCTCGGGGTGACCTGGTTCATGGGGCGTGTTTGGTGTGACCAACCATCACATGGCGTGAATGTTTCTACGTAAAAGAAAAGGGGGCGATTAAGCTTATCACCAGGCGTATAATGCCATGTAGGCCCGAAAGGTTGTCCCCCGTACTTTCAATGGGGAGTAGGTTTAAAACATGTTGGGATGATATCCCCGAGGTGACGTTGCCATGGAGGGCACGCACCCGCATGCTTCGTCTAAATCATATCTGTGTTATAGGGCGGTCTGTGTAGACCATTGGAATGGGATGATACATGGCCTTGTATGAGCAGGTCAACAACTATCTTATGGGGATGATGTGATGCATGTCTGGGACAACCATGTGGGCGCTACATGAGCGCCACGTGGCAGGTCAAGGCAGCATGGCACCACTGAATAGGCCAATCTTTGAATGGGATATATCTTTTGATCTAGGAGTTGGATTGAGTCAAATTTTATATCAATGGAAAGGTCTTGATGATATGAATGCAATGATGCCATCTATTTTAAGTTTTGAGGAAGTAGAAAAATGTCAAAAAATTTAGACCCCATTTCCATAACTAGACCTTAGAGGTTGGGTCAACATAGTAACTGCCCCCTTTTATGCTTAGTTGGGGCTATAATTAGTAGGGGGACACGTTAAAAAAACACAAAACTAACTCCAATAAAGAATATAGAAATAAACTTAGTGAGTCTCGAAAACCCCTCATTCATCAACTTGACGTCTAATCTTGACCTTATTGATCCTCTCAACCTCTTTCTCTTTGTTCTCTAATCCTTAACCAATATCTTAAACCTTTTTCTCTTCTCATATTTTTTTATTCTTTGCCATCAATTTTGAGGTGTATTGATATATTCCTTGGTTATTTGAGTTCCCTTCTTTTTAATTTAGTTGTTAATTTCAGTACTTACATTAAAAACTATCTATTTAATCTTTCTCCTTTAATTAAGACCTTGACAACTTGTTTATCTATATAACTCATATAATTTTTTCTTTTAATTTAATCAATATGTTCCTCTTTTTACAAGTTTTTAATATAATTTTACTTTATTTATTTACTTTTATGATCATAAGCCCTTTTCCCTTATCATATTAATATTTTACCCTGTATTAATGGCGAATTCATTAATTACACTGATAAGCGTGTCTATTTTGGAATAGGGCTTCCAAAATTTTATTTTAATTATCAATAACTATTGGGTTGATGGTAGTAATTTAATCTCCATAGAATATCCTAGAATATTCTTAATAATATTCACAGATCAAAGGTTGAGATTTATTTTAAAGTAGTTATGCCCTTTATGTCATTGTAATTAAATTGACCGTGTCTGTGTATGTGAGATGAACACGAGTTCTGGTTTTTTGGGCATGTGGTATTAGTAACCTGTGGTATTGGCTGATGGTATTGTAATAAAGTCTAATTAAACATTAAGAATCTGCTTGGTAAAGTAAGGGGCGAGCATGTTTTTTTAAATGTATGTATATGTTTAACTCATATATTAATTCTTTTTATAATAATAATAATAATAATTTAAAATAGTTATAGTTTAGTTAATTTTTATGATTTTTTATAATCTTAGCCATGTAATATGTATCGTGATTTAAGTAAACTAAATGTTGTAATGTTATGTAAACGTTTTGACTTGGTCAAATTACTAGTGATTTTTGAATTCCAGTTTTTGACAACCCATGGTTAAATAAACCAGGCTAGATCCATCTTAACTCTGTATTTATCAAGTGCCGAGAAGGATCCAATCTCTTAAGGTGTAAACCTTTGTAGGAACTTGATTTATTTATAAAGATAAGTTCCAAATAAATAAATAAAACTGTAAGAATAAAGTCAAGTTAGTAAAAAGTAAAAAAATAAAATAAGCAAGAGTCAATTATGGAAAAAGTTGTGTTAAGAAAAACTTAAGACAACAATATAAATATGCATGATGACGCATGGATTATGTGCATGAAGGTTATCTTTTCAATTTGGAACAAATAGTTTGATTTAATGGATGAGAAGGAGGATGTGAGGCATTATTTTCCAAGGAGAATTCTAGGATAAAATGATTCACTAGTTAACGTATTTAATTGAGGGCTTGGGGGTGGGAAATTGTAGAAAGATAGTGCAACTAAGCCTATGGTTGGGGAGAGAGTTGTCCCAAAACATTGGTTGTAGTTAGCTAGGTTTGAATAACACAATAGTTCTAAAATTACAAGTTAGTCAATTATTCGTTCTACAAATAAGTTTATCATCTCTGTTGGCTCTAGTAGATTATACATTACTAGCTAAAATCTTCATTATGTTTATAATTAATGGCTTTGATTTATGTAAATAATTTCCATGTTTTAATTTTAGGTCATTACATATGGTATCAAAGCATGGTTACAACAATCGATACATATGAGCCCTTGTACCATGATATGGAACTAATATTATATATGTAGATTTAAGTTGTTCAAAATCGTTTAAAAAAATCAATTAACATTAATAAAGAAAATTCCGCTTTGAATAAAATGTAGATTAAGAAAAAAAAACAGTGATTTGTTAGTTGTCCTTGAAAAATTTGAGTTCCATCGTTCCCCATAGTTGCAATTTTAATGGGAGATGACAAATGATGAGACCTTATCTGGGAACTTCTCAAATGCAGAGGATACTACAATGAATCACTTTTAATGGGGATCCCGAGACAATCAAGACTCAAAATATGGAAATATAAGAAATTAAGCATACATGTGACAATGATAGTGGCATAAAGAAAATATAAAATATCTTAATATGTTACATGACAATTCCTATTTAAAAAGTAAGAATATATATATATATATATATATATATATATATATATATATATAGATATAGATAGATATATATATATATATATATATATATATATATATATATATATATATATATATATATATATATCTATATCTATCTATATATATATATATATATATTATATATATATATATATATTTTTTCTAGACTTGCTTGTTGTACTATAGTATTTGCCATCCACTAATCCAAATATATCTCAGTTCTTCCAACATCAGTTAATCGTTTAGACTTTGGCCTAAGAGGTAGGGAAAAGATACACTATGCATACATGAATTTATCTTCATAAGGCACAAGCAAATTGTTCAGACCTTCATGACTAATCTTCTCCAGAAACCACTTTCTCTGCAATTAGAAATCGCATGATGGCACCAAAAAAGCTCCAACAACACAATTGGGGTGGAAATTCTTGGATCTTGACTTGAGAAATTACATGTAAGGGCCTAGAAAACCTTTCAGGAACAAAGTCATGTATCTTCCACAAGGACAGGGGCATGTATTTGTTGCAATGTAAGACTAGCCTTTTCCTTTGAGATGTCTTCTGGTTCTCCCTATAGCTCAGGAAAATCTAGCTTGACGGAATATAAAGGTTAAAATATGACGTTTCCATGGATTGAACCCGGTTTCTATGAATATGATTGTAGATTCTATGAATATTTTGAAATTTGATGATTAAGTCAATTGTTTGACCCCTCTCTTGACCGTTAGATTTCTTAATATTCCTAGAATATGCAATCCACATAATGATGCCTTATACTCATCACTATACTATGACAAGGGATTTATCTTAATCACTCATCACTTTATTCTTTTATTTGTCTACGTTGCCAGTATCTAAAACCATTGTTGTTTGAGCATTGACATGAAAATTTCCACGAAAAACATGACCAATTAGAACTTGAACCTTTGCACTCAGATAGTGATACCCATGATCTCCCTCATCCCAATTGTTTTGTCATCTCTCTCCCACAAAAAATGATCACAAAATATTTGATGATTAGGTATTTAACCATAATGTTTCTTTACTTCATTGATCAACAATTGAATAATTTTTTAAGAAGCCACATTCCACAAGATCATCACCCACCCATTTTCATAGATCTTGTTTGCTACAACCAATAATTAACTCAGTGAATTATTAATGATTTAGATACAATGAAAGACATTCCAATCAAGGTGTTAGTCTTTTAGATGTCTCACAATGTGTAGATTTATGATTAAATTAAATGTGGGGTTAAATATTACAAACACATAATTCTATAAGTTGATTTTTGTGTGTGTGTTTGTACACCTTCAGCTTGTAACAATTATGAGTGCTGAGAATGGGTAAGTAGAGGCATGTTCATTGATGTGGCCTTGGAACCAAACTAGTAGGCAAACATGGAAGCATGAGAACAGAGAATCATAATGAGTGATGATAGATCTGATGACAGAGTAGGTGTATTAGCCACCATAAACAAGTAATTAGAAGGTGACCATTGCATAAAACATAGACATTCTCTTGGTTGCTAATAAATAGCATAAAGAGAGCTCATTTGAGTTGCATAAACAAATTTTTTTATCTATAGAGTATCTATATTGGTGAGACAAAATGGGACATAGGCCCATTGCTTCCATATCATAAATAAAGGTAAAGTTGGATATGTATAAATAATTATTTTCTACGGATGTGTGCTCATTGAATCATATTGATGTTTGCTAGAAGCATGTTTGGATTGTGTATCCACTCTAACTTTTAAATTTCCATATATGGAGAATGACAATCATTCATATAAATTACAAAGAACATAATCTCAGATGGTAACAATGTGTCTTTTTTTGCAACCAATGTTTTTTAATGTGTCCATTTATTTTCCTTCTATAGCAGTATCTACTTTGAGTGCTTCTAATATATATATAGTGCTAATGCAGGAGAATTATACTAGATGATCTAAGTAGGAATTTTACATCAAGGCCCTTATATAGGTTCATGCCATCCATTTTGCAAATAAATTAAAATAGGATGTACGTGTGCAAGAGTGGGTATATGTGTGGGTGAGGCGTGTCTTATATTTAATAGGCAAATAATATTTAAAAATTAGTTAACTTGAAAACAATCTTGTAAAGGATAAAACTTATGATGTTATTTTAATGGAATAACAAAATAGGCGAACTAGATATGGTAATAATGATATCCTTGAGGGTGATTTCTTGATGGGTACGCTTGAGAAAGTTTATCCACGAACATGAAAATAAAGAATTGAAACTTTGTTTGTTCTACAAGTGAGACCATGGCTCCTAAGTGTTGAAGTCCAACCCAAGTCACCCTTGAGGTGGAAACCCCACCTCAAGTCATTGAAGAAATTGTGACCTCGACTAAGAAAGCCATATTACGTTCACTAGCATAAATGACGAACATCTGTAAGGATTGAATCGCTAGTTAGGGTCAAAGTCTGAAAAATGATCAAAGTCAGGGAAGGGAGTTGGAACAAAAATAGAGACGAGATCCATATTTTCTGTCCAATGTTGAGGATATACAAACAACCCTAGATATTATGAAAGAAGTCTGAAAATCCCAATTACTAGAGTTCACATGTTGATATGGGGGTCTAGTAGCAAAAGCTTGGGTGATCGATGTCAAGAGAGCACTTAATTTTAAGGTATATTCTTCACTGGAAGATGCACAAATAGCAGTGAGTCTACTAAAAGGAGAAGATTTATTATGGTGGGTAAACAAAGAGACTAAGATGGAAGTCACCCATTTGCAAGTTACCTAGGAGATGTTTGAGGAAGTCTTTAGAACCAGACACCTGTAAGAGGAGTACAAACACCAAAAAATAGGATCCTTCCATGCAGTAAGGAAGAATGGTGGACCAATAGAAGGCTATGAAGTTGAATTCGATGCATCGCTCCACCATGTGGACTATATAGCAGATGGTAAAAGTCAAGCTGAAAGATTCCTAGGTGGGCTCGATCCTCTGGTTCGAGTAGAAGTTGCCATGTGGCAACACCACTATGGAAGAGACCACTATTTTGGCTAAACAATTCTAGAGGATGATAAATATAAAAGCTCAAATGAAGGCTTTTAAAAATACAGTGAAGGATTCTAGGGATTTTAGGGAAGACATAACAATGTTGTTAGGATTGGTAAAGCGAATTTCAGGTTGCCTTCAAAAGGATGTAGGGGTAAACGCTACTTGAAAATAACTAATGGTAGAGGCAGACGAGATGGTGGCCAAGGACAAGGACAAATCGAGAATCAATGCCAATTACAATGCTTGGAATGTAGAGATCCACATTAAAAAACGATTTTCCAAAGTATCAAGATGGGCTTAGACAACAAGGACATAAAGTAAAAGGAGAAAAACCACATTCCCAACATTGAATTCATGCCACCATAAACCATTACTACACTTAGCACCAAGCCACAATTTTGGAGTCCAGAAGTATGATAAAGAAATTCCTCTTTCCATGTTAATTGATTCGAGTGCCATTCATAGTTTTATTTCCCCTTTGGTCCTAGTTAGATGAGGAAATGGAATTGGTGATGTTTTAATGCAAGAAGGAAGACCCATGCTTTTGAAAATCGTCCAATCAAAGGAAAGTATTTACACAAACCTATTTATGAGAAGGAAATGTTGGAAATACTACATGCACTAAAGAAATGGAGACCTTACCTAATGGGAAGACACTTCAAGGTAAAAACATATCATGATAGCCTTAAATAGTTTTTGGAAAAAATATTATCTTTAGAAGAGAAACAAAAATGGGTCACAAAAATGTTGGGTTATGACTTTGAAATCATCTACAAAAAAGGGAAGAAAAATGTTGTTGCATATGCACTCTCTAGAAATGATGAGGATATGGAAGCATTTCTCTGTGCCATTTCTATTATCCAACCTGATTGGATAACCGAAGCAAGGGATGAATGGAAGAATGATGGAGATGTATGGACACTCATTCAAAAGTTGCAGCAAGATCCCAATACATATAATGCATTTAGTTAGAAAAATGATTCATTATGGTACAAACACCACTTATATCTTTTTAATAATTCCCAAATTAAGCAAAATATTCTTTTGGAATTGCACACCTCCCCCTTAGGAGGGCACTTAAGATTTTTAAAAACTTACCACAGGGTCAAGAAGGAATTTTTTTGGGATGGCCTTAAATCTGATATTCAAAAATTTGTGGAAGAATGCTTGGTTTGCCAACAAAATAAAGTTGATACAATGAAGACCCCGGGTTCGTTACAACCTTTAGCCATCCCAAGCCAGCATTGGGAGGAGGTATCAATGGATTTTATCATAGGATTACCCAAGTCTGAAGGAAAGAGTCTCATCATGGTGGTTGTTGATAGACTTACTAAGTATGCACACTTTTGTGCATTATCTCATCCTTTTAAAGCCAAGATCGTTGCTACTACATTTATGGAAACAATTCAAAAGCTACATGAAAACCCAAAGATTATTGTAAGTGACAGAGATCCCATTTTCACTGGAAATTTTTGGATCGAACTATTATCTTGTCTTGGTACTCAATTACCTCATACCTCATTTTATCATCCTCAACCTAACGAGGAAACTGAGATAGGGAACAAATGTTTGGCAGGATATCTCCGTTGCTTTGTATCTGATAAACAAACACAATGGGTCAAGTGGTTACCTTTAGTTGAATGGTGGTATAACACTTGCTTCCATACTGTAGTGAAAATGACCCCATTTAAGGCACTTTATGGATATCATCCACCATTTATCATATCATATTTAAGAGAAAGTTCTAATGTTCAAGCAGTGGAAGATCACATCGATCATCAACAAAAAGTTCTCCAACTCTTAAAGGATAATGTCACTCTAGCGCAAAATCAAATGAAACAACAGACATATCAACATCACAGTGAAAAAAGTTTTTATGTAGGCAACTGAGTATTTTTATAGCTACAACCATACAAATTGGAGTTGCCTGCATCTTCCCGAGTACACCTAGTTTTCCATGTTTCATGCTTAAAGAAGGTTATCGGTGACAAGATCCTAGTTCAAATAATGTTGCGAGAACTTGATGAAGAAGGAAAAATTATATTTGAGCCTGAAACAATCATGAAACAAGAACCCGAGAACTACAAATTAATTTCAGAGTATCTCATTAAGTGGAAGAACTTACCTGCTGAAGATTCTACATGGCAAGATGAGAATTTTATACAGAAGCATCTAGAACTACTCAAGCGTTGAGGACAACACTTTTTTGAAGGAGAGGGGCATGTTAGGTCCCTATAATACTAGTGTATTCCCCTTATTGTTATTATTAGTGTAACCCCCTATTGTTATTGTTGTGCCCATGTATCCCCCATGTTGTTATTGTTGTGCCCCATAGAAGCCCACTATTGTTATTGTTGTGCCCTTACATTATTATTGTTATGTAGGCTTTGATTATATTGTGACCCCTTAGACTCCTATATATACCAATGAGGCCTTATCATTTGTATCATCCAAGAATTGTTCATTTATGTAATGTAAAGGAGGTTTCCCGCTTGAAGAGGCTAATTATAAGTCATTGATCTATCTTTTATTTTATTTTGTGAGCTGGTTGCATAACAATCAATGATTAATGGCTTTAATTTAAGTAAGTAATTTTGCATGTTTTAATTTCGTGCCATTAAATTTTCTAATTTGTTTATAATGTTTCTAACATCTAACTCATTATTATTTTATATATTTCACATTCAAAAACCATATCTAATCTTTCACCCATCCTTTCCTTCCAACCACGATCACCATTCCCTTTTGCTATATATTCCTACCTTTCCTCACTCTTTTCATTTATTTAACTATATTTGCCTTTGAGAATAGGTAGAATGTCCACTCAAAACATTAGACATTTTAAATTAATACACATAATTTACTCCAAAAAAAACTCAAAAATTATAAAAAATATAGCTAAATATAAATATCCACATTATAAAATCATTTTATTTTTTTTAAGTCAATCACATTATAATATATATTATTAAAAAAACTTAAATTTTAATATAAATGATTTAAAAAGTTATTTTTATTAATTTAAAAATGATTATTAAAATTAGATTGTGTAGATAACATTTTACATCTTTTATTTTTTAAAAAGCCAATTAATGCACTGATATAATTTTGAAAAGACAATTTAATTATTTCCATAATGCTTTGATGGCATATCGTGTTTGACTCGATGACTATGGAAAATTTACAAGTTGCCCACTTGTTCTAATAAGTCACATCGAGAAGAGAGGAGATAGATTTTTATATTTGTAAAATCACATTAACATATAATATATATATATATATATTAAAAATTTTAAATTTTAATATAAATTATTTAAAAAGTTATTTTTATTAATTTAAAAATATTATTAAAATTATAAATTTTCAGATAACCATCTTATAATTTAAAGAAGTTAATTACAATATAAAGACATTAATTTAATTTTGAATAGACAAGATTTTATTTTTTTAATTTTTTTTTTTCAAAATGCTTTAATGGCCTATCATGTTTGATTCGATGATTATGGAAATTTTACAAAAGGCAACTTGTGCTAATAAGTCGAGAAGAGAGGAGATAAATTTTTATTTTGTAAAATCAATTTATAAATATTAATATTGATGTGTTTAATTTTATTGTATATATATTGATAAAGTTGTGATACATTTCTATGACTATGGATAATTTAATGGAGGCAACTTGTGCTAATAAGTCAGATAGAGAAAATGAGAGATATATTTTTTATTTATTTTTTAAATATTAAAGAAGATAATTTGTTCTAATAAGTCACATAGAGAAGAGGAGAGATATTATTCTATATATGTATATTGATAAAAGTTGTGATATATTTTGATGACTATGGAAAATTTAAGGAAGACAACTTGTGATAATAAGTCATATAGAGAAGAGAGAAGACAACTTGTGATAATAAGTTATATAGAGAAGAGAGGATATATTGATAAAAGTTGTGATATATTTCGATGACTATGGAAAATTTAAGGAAGACAACTTATGATAATAAGTCATATAGAGAAGAGAGAAGACAACTTGTGATAATAAGTCATATAGAGAAGAGAGGATATAATTTTTTATATTTGTAAAACCAAATTTTAAATATTAATATTGATGTGTTCAACTTTATTGTATACATGTATATTGATAAAGTTGTGGTACATAAAAAGATAAAGGAAAAATTTCATGGTATAATACAAGAAAAACTCGTGTATTTATCTATTTGTATTGTTATTATCAATTTTAGTATTAATTTGATTAAACTATCAATTTTTACAAAGTGAGATGGACTTGAAAGAGCAAGTTAAGCACTTGAAACATCTAGAGCGGAGTCGGCGAGCCTCAAATTCGAATTCCTGCAGATGGTGACAACAAGCAATTGACACTTCTGCATCTCTGACACACAGGTCATTCACTTGAAAATAAAACATACGAAGGTAGTTTACACAAATGAATTTGAAGGTAAGATGGGATCACTCCTCCTTTTGAAATATTCTAGCTAGTAGGAGTAATTGGAATACTATGAGAACCTGAAAGAGGATTTTGACCTATACTCTCTTCCAGGATTTGTGGAAGTTACTCATTTGTTTTCACAAGATGAGGCCACTCTTTCGAATGAAGAAACAAAGTTACTCTTTATGATAAATGAATGGGTCCAACAAGACCTAGCTGTTTTATCTCTGGAAGCTCATGAATCTTACTCAAAAGCTTATTTAGCCTAGAAAACAAAAAAAAAAGAATTTAATTGAAGATACAATAACACGACATTTTTAGGGATTCAAAGATAAAGGAAAAGAGATATTTATGAAGGATCTCACAAGAGATGGTAAGAAGAAGGTTATTAAACCTAAGAAGGAAGCGAGGCAAATCACGAATCAGGCCTCCACCCCGACTAAGGTTAAGCCGATAAACCAAAATCCATCACAATAAGGATCTTATCTTCGAACATTTTGCGATCTTAATAACATAGGTAAACATAGATATCTTAGAGACAAGATCAACAAAGAGAAACCAATGATTGTAATTCTACAGGAAACAAATATAGGGATATATAAAATGACAAAAATAACATATATATGTTGGAAAGGATGTCTGCAAATGTCAGTGGATGTTAGAGGAAATGCAGGTGGTTTAACAATACGGTGGAATCCTAATGAGGCGGTCTTAAATGATTGGCTGGCCACGAAGAGAATCCTCACCAACACCTTCAGATACATAGGTACTAAAGAGGAAATGGTACTATTGGTGGTATATGACCCTTCAAAGGTTAATGATAAAATGGATTTTTTGGAAACACTAAAAAAACTAAAGTAATTCCCAGAAGACACTTTATGGGTGGTGGGAGGGGATTTCAATCTCATTTGGTCCCTCTAGGAGAAGAAAGGAGGCATACGTAAGCTAGATCAGGATTGGACATTATTTTATGAGTATATAAAGGAACTTCATCTTGTAGACATAAGAACAAATAATGATATTTCAACATGGAATAATCGAAGTGGTGGGGAAAGCCAAATAACATGTCATCTAGATCAATTTTTGGTAGTTTAACAAATCAAGCAAAAGGATATATACCTGGAAGCATCAATATTACCTTGTATGGGATTGGACCACTGAACCATAAGGCTTGATATGGATCTCAAGGAAGCTCCTCCAAACAGACCATTCCGTTTTGAAAGTTTCTGGTTGAAAGATACAGATTTGGTAGAACTGATGAAGCAATGGTGGTTGCAATTGAATATCAAAGGTTGGAATTGAATGCATACTGTTCACTTAAAATTAAAAGCTTTAAAACATAGAATTAAGGTTGGAACAAGAAAATTTTTGGAAACATATTTAAGGAGAAACTCGCTTTGGAAAATAAAATGCATGATATTCAACAAAAGATTATCCTTGAGGGAAAATCTCAAGAGTTAGTGAATGTAGAGGCAATCACCTACAAAATTTAGAGAAATGTAGAAAAAATAGGAGATTCTTTGGAGGCAGAAATGATGCACGAAGGAGAATGTAATTCTAAATTCTTCCATAATGCCATGGTGCAACGTCATCAACATAAAATAATTTTGTCTCTCAAGGGCAAGGATGGAGAAAGAAAAATCCAATATGAGGAAATCAAGCAGGAATTAATAACCTACTTTCAATATTTATATTTAGAAAACAACCATAAGAGGAATCACAATGTAAAAGCAGTGATACAACACATCCAAAGTATCATATTGAAATAACAGAACATAGCTCTAATGAGGTCGATTTCCTTTTCGAAGGTAGAATTGGTCGTAATGAATATGCCAAAGAACAAGGCCCTAGGTCCAAATGGGTACACAACATATTTTTTTCAGGCTTGTTGGGATTTCTTAAGGGAGAAATTCATGAGTTAGTAGAGGAATCATAACAGAAAGGAACAATTTTCCAGGAGTTAAATGCAACTTTCTTCTCATTGGCACCTAAACTAGGCCAATTTGATAATCCTGAAGGATTTCATCCGATTTATATATGTAATGTGTTGTATAAAATCATTTCTTCAGCGGTAGCCAACAAATTGAAACCAACCTTACCTCAATTTTTGTCCCCAAATCAATCTGGTTTTGTGCATCGGCGACATATAGTAGATGGAATAATTATAGTACAAGAAGTAATCCACTCTTTAAAACAAATGAAATGTCTAGGGATGATTATAAAACTAGATCTTTCAATGGCATATGATAGGCTTAGTTGGAGATATTTATACTATGTTTTGAAAGATTTTGGTTTCTCGGAGAGGTGGTTAGGCTAGGTCAGGTCTTTGGTTTCATCAACTTCTATTTCTATATTAATCAATGGTGCATCGCCATTCACTTTCCAACCTTTTAGAGGACCAAGACAAGGATACCCTTTGGCACCTTTCCTATTCATCCTTGAAAGTGAGGGTCTAAGACAATTGTTCTTCAATGCAACTTAAACATGTTTTATTCATGGTCTTCATTTATATGGTAAGGACTTACCCATGTCACATCAACAATTTGTAGATGATATCATATTATTTGCACTTACGACATGGAGGGAGGCAAAAATAGTAGATACTCTTTTACAAATATTCATGGAGACCTCTGGGATGATGATTAACAAACGTAAGTCAAACATTTTCTTTTTCCATTGTCCAAAGAATGTTCAAAATAGATTAATTGGAACTCTAGGATTTTGTAAATGGCATATATCATCTAAGTATTTATGATTACCCTTGGTCTTGCATCACAACCAAGCTGTGTCGTGGGAAGGCCTTCTTGAGAAGACTCAACGTAAATTGAGGAGTTAGGCTTTTAGAACTCTAAATTTCCCCAGTCGAGTAGTTTTAGTTAAAGCGATACTACACACACTACCTAATTATCAACTGACAGTAATGCCCATCCCAATCATAATCTCTTAGTAGTTGTGCTCCATATGGACGGATTTTCTATGGCGTGGCCATTCTTATTCTCGAAAATGGGCTTTGTTGGGTTGGAATAAATTGATTACACCTAAAAATTTAGGAGGGTTGGGCATTTGAGACCCTGAGCTTGTCAGTCAAGCCTATGATGTGAAGCTTTGGTGGCTTTAGATCAAGGGAGGTTCTCAAATATGGAAAGTGTTAGCCTCCTGTTGCAACAGGTGTTCATCTTTCATGATTGACATTTTTCATGCCAAATATGTCATACTTTGCATACTGCAATACTCCATATTTCCTAAAGAAGCCAAAGAAGAGGCCATGAGAGTGTGCCAGTCTAAATGCCACTGCTGTATTCCAATTTTGATGAATTAACCATTTTTGAATAATGTTCTGTAAAAGGGAAGGCCAAACAGCTTAATCTTGGTTTCCCTAGGTTTCAATTTCTTGCTTTAGAAATAGAGAATGAATATCTATCGAAACAGCGTAATCTTGGCAGATTTGTAGATAGGTAGAGAATCAAAGGAGCCCAATTGCTTAATCTGGGCCCTTGGCAGAAATAAGTGTAGATTTAAATAGGAGGGCAGTCAAAAGAAAAATTGTAAATCAGGATCTGCAAGTCTAAGTGCACCCAAGAAGAAAAAATGCTAGGTAAGTAGGCTGGGTAGGTAGTTTTTGAGGTTGCAGAATGTTGATATGTGATCAATTTTGTGTTTCAAAATGATATTTTACTTCAGGTCACACTGTAAGGCAGTTTTTATTTGGAGGAGCTCAAGCTGGATACCTCTAACTCCCCTTCTTCTTATTTCCCAAATCACTCACTAATTTCCCTAAAGAGGTCAAGATCTGCTTGATTCCTCTTAGTTTCATCATGTTTCATAAAACATTTGCCTAAGTAGAGATCTGCTTTACTTAGGAGTGCTGATATCCCTTCTACAAGTTCTATTCCCCCTAATAGCCTAAGATTCACATACTTAGCACTTTCTTCACACTTTCATATTAACTACTGACTCTATTATGTAAATCCCTATCTGTGTTCCCCTTCCCCTACTAAAATTATGTTAATAGCTCCCCTATATACTTATCCCCTCCCCCTGGTTGAAACATAACCATAAGTTCATTGGGAATTGCTAAGTTTATCTGAAACTCAGCAAGAGCCCTCATCTCCACCCTCAAACTATCTCTTCATGCATTTTACTCCATCACACAGCATAAAATTCCTTTCATGTGTATAAAAACCATCTTATTTGACTTATTTTCACCCTCCCAAGGCATAAACCCCTTGTTTTGCCTTAAAACCCTTCTCAAACCGCATAAATCCATCTTTCTAGGCTTTCGGACCCCTTTTGATGCCTTTAAAAATCTGTTATAACCCATAAACCCACATTTCTAATGTTTAAACCCCCCCCCCCCCCCGTTTAATAAATCATTCAAATCACGCCGCGGGCCCTGTCCCTAATCCTCCGCCGCCTCATCTTTGCCGCCAACCGTTAGATCTGGCGCGCCGCAGATCAATGGTGGGCGGGTCTTTTCCCCAGCGAAGCCGCCGAGGGTTAACGCCCGGGAGATCGGCGGTTTTGCCGTCGTACTCCCGCCATGCATCACCTCCTCGGCTGTGGCGGAGCCCCCTCTGCCGAAACCACCTGCGGGGAAGGCGGTGCGCCCGAAACCGTAAACCGCCTTTCCCCCCTCCTGCGTCAGCACCATGTCACCGTTGACGTCACCATACCGCGTCGGCCCCCTGCCACCGTGTCATTGCCACGTAGCTGCCACTGTACTGCCACGTCACCTCCTCCGCTGTACTGCCACATCACCCGACCGTACTGCTGACGTCACCCTGCCATGTCACCGCTGTACTGGGACCCACCTGTTGACGTCATGTTGACGTCACCGTCAAAAAGTGCGAAAGGCGCAAATCGTACCCTAGGAAGCCCGGAATCAGAATCTGAGGAAGTTTTTCATGCGCGATTAGCGTGCTAGCGCTAATCGCGCATGGCTACGGGAAATAGGCCAGAATGGAAAGCCCCTTCGTGACTCGGCCTCCAGCATGCCCGAAAGGTGCAAAATGACCAGATTTTCTTCGCGAAGCGTTCAAAAAGGGGCAAACACAGTTTTTAAAGCAACAGAGGGCCGAACAGCTGCCATGAAGGTCGATGGGACAGTCTAAAGCACTCAGAAGACATTAAAGAGGACAGGTTCAGCGCCAAAGAGTATCAGGAAGCGGCAAGAGTATCAGTTCAGCAACATCAAAGCAGGTGAAAATTAAAAACCTTCATCGAAGTCAGCAAAGCAATTAAGGCCATTTAAAAACTTATCTGGTCGGGATTAGTGCACATTAATGCCACCAAACAGCAGCAGAACCAAGTTAGAGGTAGAGGTAAAAGACAAATCACAGTTATTACAAGACTGCACCAAGCCACCTAGGACAGACATTAACTCAGTTTGATATAGCTGCCCTCAGCACAACTCAAAGATATTTTCATGCATTTATTTCTAGATAAGATTAGGTTAAAGTAATCATTTTCTTTTAGACCTGTTTAGGTCGGCTGTAATAGATTAATTCTGGATAATTTTCCCTATTTATACGACCCTTTGCATTGTTTAGGGGGTTGGTTGGTTGATAATCTTCATTAGAGACTCGCACTGTATCTGAGATGTTTTACTTAATCAAAAATTGCTGAAAAGCTTTGGAGGACAGACTGTCTGCTCTGTGTCCAAAGGTTTGAAGAAATGAATGTGGAATTCTTGTGCTGCAGTATGAATCAATAAGTGTTCCTTACCTCTGTTATTTCAATTTTACATATGCTCAAGTCACTGAACAAAGGATTGGTTTAGAATTTGCTTAGCTGCACTCTATGCTTAGTTTCTGTGGCTTCTTGATGTTTTCCTCCTGATTTAGGCATAAATATGAATTCTTTTATGGCTCATGTTTGATCTATTTCACATATAAATGACTGTTATCTAGGAATTCTTAACTGCTCCCAGATAGGGCTCATTTATCCTCTTTCTGCTAACCTGAATGAGAGATTCTTAATTGCCCCTCATTCCTTAGCCTTTAATATATCTCTTTTACCTTGAATGATTGTTTCATATGCAGCTGTCTTGCTTCATAATTCCCTCTTGTGACCAAGAAAACGCACCAGCAGTCCTACTCCTTGACTCCACACCCAATGGTTCTAAAACTTTCATGCTATCCCTGCATCTTTACTTGAAAGCACCATCCTTCCCACCAAAATCAAAACAAAACCCCCTGAGTTCAATAACTAGCCTAAAACCATATCAACAAAGCTAAATCAGAAAGAGAGAGCCCTCTCTGATTGCAGGTGGGCTAGAACCTGCAGTCCAAAGATTGGCCTGTGGTTACCTCGGTCGTATCCTTTTCAGCTGACTAGAAGGACAACCTGAGTGATAACAGAAAGAAATATAGACCCAAAAATATATGCCTAACTCGACACAACATGATAGATTAAGGTTTAAAGACTATATAGAGGGCTCCAATATTTGGAACTAGGCATAGGAATTCAAAACCGTTGTTCGCAAACATATTTTATGGGAGATCAGTGGAGGACATAATGCATATTTTTGGGAGGAATCGTGGCAACAATTCTTGACATTAGAAGACATCGAACAATTATCACAAATTTAACAACTTAAAAAATCACAAGGAGCTCTATAGGTTAAACTATTGGAAGCATTCTCAACAATAATCAAAATGGAGGAAATGGAAGGAAAAGGAGGATTGGTCTTACTAAGATACAAATCTCCATTGGGAGCTCTTCTAATACTTACTGTTGAACATAAGGATACATACATCATACCAAGACGACGTTCTATGTTAGGTTCATAAAGTAGTGGGTTCATTAACCTTAAACAAAGTATACTAAGTTTTATTGGAAAGTCAACAAAATAATAACAGGAAATTATGAAAGAAACTATGGAAAGTGTCAGGTTGGCCAAAGATTGCTACTTTCTTATGGAAGATAGGATGGCGTCGCTCTTTAACTTGGTATAGGCTATGAATAAAAGGTTTCAAAGGCCTGTCATGTTGTGCATTATGCTCACAAGAGGAGGAACCTTTAGACCATCTCCTTCTCTCTTGCCCTTTTGCAATGGAACTTTGTAATTATATCAAACATATTTTTGGCTACTCGCTTCCTTATTCTATGAATACTTCATCGTGGTTGGAAAAGTGGTATGAGCGTAAACTTAAGAATCCTGTGGTAGAAAAGGCTTGGCTTTTGGCTCTGGGTTTTACATGGTGGAATATATGGAAGGAAAGAAATAATAGAATCTTTGAAGGACGATTCAATCAAATGTAATACCTACGGGAACTTATATATAAAAATATAAGGGAAATAGCTCTCATTTCCACTCCTCCTTTGGAGGATAATTAATCAAGTGAATTGGAGACAAATATATTGAAAAGACTTGAGCTTGCACCCCAGATGTGGGTACCTGATTCAGAAAATACCATAGATTTCACGGTTAATGGTATAAGTACTTTTAAGCATCCTCCTACAAACTTTTTTCAGTTAAAAGTTTTTAAGGAGCGTCAAAAGATAATCTGGGTATAGCAGGTTATGGGGGAATTCTTAGAGATGCTTGTTCAGACCCTATACATGTTTATGCATTTTCTTGTGGATTTTCATCAAATAATTCAGCAGAATTTGAGGCTCTGGAAAGAGGACTACGCATACCAAAGAGAGAGTTTTTTCCTAATACAGGTTCACAGTGACTTGAAGTTGGTCATTCAGATAATGTTAAAGTTACTGAGTGGACGTCAATATAGAAAAACTAGCAATAGAATTGTAACTAATCAAGAAATTTTAATATAAATTAAGAGACACAATTCTACTTTACTCATCTACGGAATTCAACTAACAATTTAGAACAACAATATTAGACATGCAATAAGAAATAAAACACATGCACAACAAATTTTCTAAGGGAACCCAACTAGGAAAAACCCCTTAAGCCTCTTTGCATTAATTAGATGAATAGATGTGTATTACAATTGCTTGCTCGCACTGAGAACAACCTGCAAGTGAATAACCTATCTCTCTGCTCAATGAAAAGCTCTGACCTGTACTTAGTCAATTTTTGCCTCTGCTTGAGCCCCTATTTCTTTGCGCAATTCATAGAGAATTAACCCCTATTTTTAGGAATTTTCCTCCAATTGATTACGCAATTTCCAAGTCTTGATAATCTGACTACATGCAACACCTATACACTCAAACTAGTTTACAATTGCTTGTTACACTGCCTTGGAATTTCCACCACAGCTAGGAACTCAAATTCTCTGAATGCACCAGTTATTTTAGGCTGATGGATTAGTTAACTGGATGATCACTGAGTTAGACTATTGTCCCAGAACACAACTAACCTTCCACTACTTCCTTCAACTGAACTGTTTGAACTAGTTTAACTGAACACAACTAGATATAACTAATATGGATTACTAAAATTTTGCAATCACACATGCTTAACTGAACTCTAGGCCCTCTAACTCAAATTTACTGAGCTAACTAAGTGACAAGAGCCATGTCATACAAGTTAACTGCATCCAATTTGTCTGCTGGTGTGGAAATTCAAATTTTCTAAATTTGACCAAGGCGAAGTTAAGTTGAGACTTTCTTGCTGCACTTCTCAACAAACCGAATATTATCATTCATAGCTGGAATTTACAAGGTTTTTCTCGATCATTTGGACTTTTTTATCCCAATTCATACGTGCCAGGAAGGGAATCAAGTTGTTGATGTATTGGCAAATTAGGGATGTAAGGAAGACCATGTAGCCCTTCACATGCATTGGTCGGTGATGGAAGGGTAAGAGGTATCTTAGCAACTCCAAGGGTACATAAAGTAGGATCAATTAAGCGTGGGTGTACAAATCCCCAATGGGGGTGTCTCTTGGTAAAATTTTCTTTTCGTTGATATCTCCCACCAACACACACCAATGACAGGCTTTTCCGACAAGTAAGATAATCATGAACATGCGCAAAATTTGGATGGACACCAAGGTGGTGGCCTAGAGAAGGGAGAAGAGAATAACACTTGGAAAAATTGATCACATGCATGGTAGTAGCAATGGTTGTCACAACACGGTGCATCAACTTATGCATGTGGTATAATGTTGGTACATTCCCTATCTCTATCAACTTGGAGATGGCTTGCTCGACTTCTAGTGGATTTGATATCCCTGTCCCCCAGTCTGACATCGAAGGTATGATCATTAATGAGCAAATTTAGGCTCACAAGATCTAAGCAAGTCTTCGTGGTTGTAATATTAACAATTTCACAACACAGGACTAGTGTATTATCTCCATCACATTTCAAGTGCCTTATATCAGCATGGCCAAGACCTCGGGGTGGCGAAGAAGTTTATTATGGAGTGCATCCTCTCCATTTATCCTATAGCCCCTTCAAAGTGATAATATCAAGTGGTGTGGGCTCAAGGGAATAACTCTACAACTTTATTCACAATGAAGGGGAGGTATAACACATTTTCCTGTTTGTCTAATCTATAAATTAGGGTATGTGTTGTATTGCGTCGTTAAAAGTTTATTTGATAATAAGAGATATTGCAAACCTCACTGGTCCTCCTCGAGTCTATTCAGTCATCTTAATATTGTTTTGCAGTATAAAAGTTCTGACATTGGTTGTCCTAGATCATTTTTGTTGAGATTGCTTATAGCAACGTTGCACACTAGTCTCACAAAGTCTCTCTTTCTAACCATGGGATGTTGTTTAAATAAAGGATTTACAGGCTCTAATTTAATAATAGTCCACAACTACTCAGAACATCTCCTCTACAAACTTTCAGTGGTTATTGCGTCCTGGGGTCAATGTTTTTTGTCCTTTTATTACATAATTCTTGGTCGGGACCTTCCTTTGAGCTTATCACAGTCCTTCCCTTGACGACTCCTGAAAATTTGGATCCTACTGGGATTTCCTTTCCTTGTCGGATTTTGATATGCAGAGTTTGGTACCCTGGGAAATTTTCCCTGTGGTTCTAACCAGTTTTTTGTTAAGGTCACAAATGTCCATTACAAAGTCCAGCTGCAATCTTAATGTATAATATACAATCTGTGGTTCTACTGGTCCATCTTGGTCACTAGGTTCTATGTGGAGAGTCCACTCAATTCGTTTGTAGGTACATTCTCATCATGGCTCCAAAGATTCGCGCATTGAGTCGCAGAGGGGGCTCCTTGGGGCCCTCCTCTTCATGACATAGGGGCCTTTATTGGTTGGGAATCTGTTGCTAACTATTCTGATGCAGAACCTTTGGAGGTACGCAACGAAATTCTTCAACTAGAGGCCAAATAATTTGGAGATAAAGCTTATTTCTCATGATATGATATTGGAGGCAGTAGCCTTAAATGGACTTCGGATCCAGGAAATTTTCACAGCAAAAGGATCCATTTCATGCACTCCATCACTCATCACCAGCAAATGAAGATCCTGCTTAATGTGGTCATTAGAGATAAACAAGTAGACAACTACAATTTTTTTTCTTCAGGTCAAGAATATATCAAACTCATTCTCAAAGACATCATATATAATATGGACGACATAGTCGCTCGATTGTCCAACATTAAGTGCTATACAGTCTCAAAATCATACACTGAATCAAATGAGAACGAGGAAGGTCATGGGGTCATCAATGCACCAACTCAAGCCTCCCCTTAAGTCAATTCAGTTATTTCATTCCTGATCATCATTTTGAATTAAGGAGTCCAACTAGATGTTTTGATAAGCTGGATTATCTGAAGGCAAACTTGTTTTGGTTTTGATATAATGTATCTATCAATCATGTCTACTTTGTCTAAGGATTCTAGCCTACAATTTTCTCTATTTCTTCTGTCATGTATTGGTCTAAGTGTTTGTATATTGACTGGCTATATGTTGAACCCAATTTTATGTTCTCAAATTTCCTACTTTTCCATAGTTTCTGGCACATAAATCAATAGCAGTGATAGGACTCCTAAGGAGCAACATCTGAAGATTGAAATTTTGTAAAACTGTAAACTTTTGGTATTAATAGAAATCTAGTGTGAAATTTACAAAAAAAAAATTGATTAAACTATCTACTTGAGTATGTTATTTGGAAATATTAACTTATAGTTTTAAATTTCTAAAATCCCTTAAAATGATAAGTTTTTATTATGGTTGGTATTTACTTCATCAATACATTTTAGGAAACAAATAATATATCATTAAATTTTGGTATTAATAGAAATCTAGTGTGAAATTTACAAAAAAAAAATTGATTAAACTATCTACTTGAGTATGTTATTTGGAAATATTAACTTATAGTTTTAAATTTCTAAAATCCCTTAAAATGATAAGTTTTTATTATGGTTGGTATTTACTTCATCAATACATTTTAGGAAACAAATAATATATCATTAAATGTTCATATATATATATGTATATATGTTAATTGCATTTTGTATATTTATGAGCAAATATAAGAGAACAACTTGAAATTTTATAATTATAGTTTCATAGACATAAATTATATTATCAATTTTTTAATAGATATAATTTATTAATTTATTATTATTTTTTAATTATGGTGAATTGGTAATGGGTAAGGTACAAAATATTGGCTACCACTATATAATATCAAGAGTGTTTACAAAGGGGGGGGCTCGTATTCCTCGAGTTTCATCATAACAAGCCAACATGTTTATGCACGGGAATTGATCTTGGGTGGAGGGGGAAAACCATTTTCCCAACCACTTAGGCTACACCCAAGGGACTTCATTAATTAATTATTTTTTTATTAAAACATTAATTCAAAACATAGGATTAATTGAATGACCAAGCCAAACATAAATTACTATATGAGACCCCTTATTTATGGGACAAAAAGTCTACTTCTGTAAAGCGATTTGACTACTAAAGTTTATTTAGGTCTACTTACTCTACCCTTATAAATTTGACCACATGACCTCTTATGTTCATAAGGGGACCTATATTATTCATATATATATATATATATATATATATATATATATATATATATATATATATATATATATATATATATATATATATATATATATATATATATATATATATATATATATATATATATATATATATATATATATATATATATACCATGGTGGGTGCCTAGAAGAGGTATGCGAATCCCCACATATATATAGCAATATTTTCACCATGGTAGGTGCCCAGAAGAGGTACGTGAATCCCCACATTGATATGAGATCCAAGATATTAAATGAACGGGGTTGTACACCACCCAGGTGGAGGAACGCATGGGAAGCATAATATATTTGGATGGTTGTTTATGAGGTGAAGGTGTGTGATGTTTGTTTCACTATTGATAGCAATAAGAAGGCAACTCCAGAAGGACAACCAAATAGTGAGATGACATTCAATCCCACTCCTAGAATAATTGATTTGGATTTGATGTGAAAATGAAGGAATTGTGACAGAAAACGGTAGATGAGGTCGAGGATGTGGAAGGATAATTTAAATCGGTTTATCGTCTTGTGGAATCTACGCAATGGAAGGTTGTTTGTAAGTAACTTAGTTTTCTATGGTTTGTTTAGAATTTTTTATTTCTACCTTTTTTGGTGTTGTATTTGGAACCTCTAGGTCTTATGGCCTCTGTGGTTGTCGTGCTTTGGGTGGCCAACTCAAACGGTCTCGTTTCAAGGGAATGTGCCTATTCTCAGGTAGAAATCGGGTCTGTGGGTTAAAAGTGGAGGTTTGGGGTTTCAATTATGTCTATTCTAGGCATGGACATTGAGAGATACAATGCTTGTTTCAAGGTAATTATAGTCTATGCTAACTTTACATCAAATTTCTCAATTTTGGCACAGAGTTTTAGACTATGTTTTATAGTTTGTTGGCTTTCTTACTAGCCTCTTGGTCCTTTCTTAGTCTCTTGTTTTATCTTCTTGTCATTCTCCTATTCCCCCCTCCCTTTCTGAAATTTTATAACGCCCACAGCTCTACAGGGTTTCCTAGCTTGAGAATAGTCAAGGCTTTTCAAGCCAAGAAAGACAACTTAATTCCCTACTCGAATTTGAAGTCTACTCTTTTAAGAAGTCTATTTTTCCTATGTTTAGGTTCTCAACTCCCTTATCTTTTTTATGAGTTGAATCTATGCTCGTTGGTCTTATTCTCTCCCATCCCACTATGGTTAGACGTGGAATATCTTAGAGATGCAAATGTGGAAGAAGGGGTAGAGCCATTATCTTGTGAGCTAAGATGCCCATAATCTATCCTCATAACCCCGTGCTCAAGCTACAACTCGACAATACATGGCTCATTATGCAGAAGTCATTCTAGAAGTGGTTTGGTGCACTATTGCAGAGATTGACAAGGAAGTTTGTCTAGACCGTAGGTTCATTCCTAACCATCATGTTGAAAGGGAAATAACGAAGTTGATTCCATAAATCGATAATTGAACTCAATCTCATTAGACCTCTTATACGTGGGCAATCAACTTATATTGGCACATCAAAATTTTTGTAGGAAGATTTCTTATTGAGTGGTTAGACATAATAATAGGCTCTAGTTTGTATTGTAGTAATGATGGATAAAATCAAGAATCTAGACACGAAAATCTCTATCCAACCCAAGAAGCAGGCAAACATTAATTTTACCCCCTCTAAAGATGAAAGCGAATCTCCCCCACAAATGACTTTGCTACAACCTGACATAATCAAGTGAGCTAGTTTTTTGTTCAAAATTGGTTGTAGTGACAATATTTTGATTTTGGTAGTTAATCTATGGAAAAGCATTTCTATTAGTTATCTCATCAATTTAAGTGATAGAGTAGTTTTTCTTGTGATAAATAATGAAAAAAATTTGAACCTCTACCATTGCTATGGTTTACCAAGTGGCAGATAAATAGCATGTGAAAAATAGTGATTTATTTCCTTTTTTCAAAAATTAGTATAATACAATAATATTCAAGTGCATGCACATATAAGGAGAAATTCATAATTGCTTAGAAAACCTTAGCCATAATCAAATGCTAACTACCTAGTGATCCTTCTTTAGTGAGGCCATATTGCATGTATTCAATAGTAACTACTCAATGGGCCTTGTTTTAGCGAGGACCTACTCCACACTACATTAATTGAACACCATACCTACCCTATGATTAGATTTAATGGGCTGATAATGCATTTTTATACCCCTAGGGAGGATCCCACTAACTTATTGAAAAAAACCCATTCTACCCCTTGTGTGGGTGAGATAGAACCTTGAAACATTTATTTTTATTTTTTCCATTAGCTAAGTATACATGGAATGGGTAGAGTATTTACATTACTAATACAATCGAGCCTCTAGAAGGAAGCCTTATTAGAAGATTGTCTTCCTTGGGTTATTAAATATCATTATGTTTGGATTCTTTTTTGGTTATTCTATATTTTTTAGAATAAGGGCACCACCTATTTCCTTCCCCTTGATCTCTAACCTTCAAACCTTAATCCCCCTTTCCAGTTATCCTTCTTTTATGTGTAATTTTTTTCATATAGTTTTATCTATGTATATTAAATATTTATATTCCCTCTCTCTCTCTCTCTCTCTCTCTATATATATATATATATATATATTTAGAGAGAGAGAGAGAGAGAGAGAGTTTACGTATTATACTTATATTTGAGTAACATATAATATTATTACTATTATTTGTTATAAATATTATAATTTTATTTTCAGTCGACATATGGTGATGTCATTAATACCTATGCTACAACATCTCCTCCACAAGTGGTTGTAGAAGTGTTTTTATGACATGTTGGTGGGTCAAAATGTACAACCAATAGTAAGGGGGTCTCCCTGGCGTGAAGTCCCAATTAGACCTCACACCATTTGGGATAGGAGCCCCATCTGATATCTGGGCCCGAATTCCATCATGTATGTTTTACTCTTGGCTGTCAAATGAAGAACTGTTAGTATGAAGACAAAAATGAGATACCCAGAGAATGGGGACGAAATCAACCCACAACTGACAAGCTTGTGAAATAATGTACAAGAATATAATAGCAAAACAAGAAGAAGAAGTACATCTCGAAGAGGATTCAATTAGCCAAAATCATCCGAGACATACAAATAAGAAAGTACTAGAGGTTAACTGCAAATTAGTTCACAGTAGGTTACTAGCATTAACATGGAATGGGAAAGCAAAGATTCAAAGCAGACATGTAAGCCATAAGCCACAAATTTGTTCGTTAACATATACCCAATATGTGAGCACACATGCATCCATAGTAAAAGTATTGGACAATCATTACATATTCCATGAAAATGCACAAGAATCAATTCAAAGAATGAAAAGCTTCTCATTAATACTATTGCAATTCGAAGTACATGCTCCACAAGCCCATTAAAATTCAAAAGTGGAATGATGGCTACTCATACCACCTTAAAAACAAAAACCCTAGCCTTACTACAACTCAACCTAAAAGGTACTAAGAGAAAATGTTTTCCAACTCCCTAAGCACAAACAATTATCTAAATGCAGGCATAGATCAAGCAGTAAAAGTCATGTACTTAGAGCCATGAGGGTACATTTATACAAGTTGAGGTGACTTTTCACCTACCAAGACCTTTCACCTATCTTCATGGGTCTTCAACTTCCTAAAGACTTTTTACAATTTACATGACCTTAAGCATTTACTAAACTATGAAAAAAATATTTGCACTATGATGATAAAAGGATTGTGAAATTTTCAATTATGTTGTGACCTTGGAGGGAAAAACACTGTTGTTGGGAATTTCAAACTTGTATAGAATGCTAAATAGGAATTGTGATATTTGTTTGTTGTGATGGGGTTCCATATACAAGTTGATGCATTAGTTTTGAAGTAAATTGATCTTAAGACTGAGCATAAACTTGAGGTTGAGACACCGAGGGATATGTTTTCTTCGTATCCTTCTTTCTTAAGGAAATTTTCACATACCATCTTGATCATTAACCTCTCCCCATAGCTTTACACCTTGTGAATAACTTCATGGGGTTGCCCAATAATATCTTGCTCAATAGCACCATTTTCATCCTCTGGATTTGGAACAACTTCTTCCACAATACTAAGGCCCTTATGTGGGGAATTCCCTTGTTATATGATTTTAGTATTCCCTTGACTTGCCTTTGAAGTACCTTGCCAAATGGATATTGTATTCACCTCAGAGAGACAATTAATTGAACAGGTAATGTGACGTGCACCCTTTATTTTAAATGGTGGTTTTTCCACCCAAAGAAGAATGACAATTAAAACCATATTTTTGGGCGTTTTCACATGTCTCGAGTGGATTTAAAAGAGCCTTCTTAGCACTCAGGATTTGGATAATTTATGTAGGACATTTTGCAAAATTTCTAAGGTTTCCAACATGTGAAATTAACCTAGTATCCATTAGTTTACCCATCAGACCTGTAATGTTTGTAGTGATATCTGCATGTTCGATACAAAGTAAAAATAATAAAATTGCTTTTGATATGTTGGGAGTTTTGCAACCTGTGGTCACTGCGAACAAGCTTGAGATATCTCTTAAGGTAGGCTTCAAGAATAATAGATATACTTGGTTAAGACCATAACTAATAGTGATGTGTGTGGTGAGCTCCAGTATTGTAGCAATAATGCTACAACTCCTGGGGCTTCCTGTCTCTTAATTTTATCAACCCGGTAGTTCGTACAAACTTGGAAGCGACGGTGCTGTATGCACAAGTACTAGCCCTTGTCGCAGCTGTCACTTGGTCAGCTGGCACAAGTCCGCTAGGGCTTAAGCCAACTTCTATAGGCTCACAGAAGAAGCTTTATCAATGATGGACGAAAGCTAACTCAAAGGAAGGCTACTCTACTTGACAAACTGAATCAAAAGCAATTTAAAGCATGTGAATCTATGAAACCCTAATTTAACTAGTCTATCCTCTATAATGCAAAGAATGTGGATGCAACTCTTATGAATGCTGTCATTACCTCTAACAAGTGTAAATGCATGGGTCTAAGCTACTTGCATCATGAGAAATGTGTTTTTGTGTTTTTCCTTTAGGTGTGTGGAATGAGTGTGAACTTGGCCTAATTAGGGTTTGATTGTGCAGGTGGGATGTAGAAGGAAGGAAAGTGTGGGACAGGTTGGGGAGGCTAGGAAAGGTCCCTAGGGATCCTTAGCACCCATCCATAGAGGTCCCTCACATTCAGAAGCTCGGCAACGAAGTGAGTGGCCTCCTACAGGGAGGCTGCAGGGGATCCTACAGGATACTCTGTTTTCTACAGGATGGTTGTGCACATCTACAGGATGATTGGCCGTGGAGGTTTTTAGGAGTTGATGGAGTGTTGGAGTGGTGTGGGAGGCTAAGGGAGATGGAGATGGACCTGATGATGTCTCAGGGAATGGAAAGTCAGACGAAGGAAGGGTGCATGCAATGGGTTGATGTTTTGGAAAGGTGGAATCAACGAGAGTGAAGGAGATGGAGCTGTACGTGAAATGAGAGAGTTGGAGGGCAAGTGAGTGAGATAGAAGGTGAATAGAACTTGCAGGTGGATGGAGAAAATGACGAAGGAAGTGGCTTGAGAAAGAGCAGTGTAAATGAAACAAATGACCTGTGCATCAAAACAAGAAATTCATTAACCTATTATGCCATGAAACCTATAAATCCGAAATGGAAAACAAGAAATGAAACTAATGCGTGAGAGTGCAGTATGGATCAATGTCGAGAATGTATGAATGGATCTTCAATACAAACGTTCATGTGGCAGCTTGCGTGGAGATGAAACGACTGTTGTTCTTTTTGGTGGCTGATCATGGTCTACACCCCAATCCCAAACAGTGAGATGGCAGTGAACCTTTACAACCTGTTTTTGTTGGAGCTCCAAGAGATTTATTCTACCAACCTATCAAACTTGAATACTGAAAGCAAAGCATCATACCAGTCCTATCTATGCTAATGAAAACAATTAAACTAACAAGCTGGAAATCCGAATTGCATAGGAAACTAAACAAACTCAAGTGCTGGAACTAATGGTAAATGCATTACAACACTGAGGAGGTCTATGGCTCTCAGGTTGGGCCCTAACCTGAGAGCTATAGCTCCTTGAGAAAACTCAGAACTAACTCAAAAGTGGCCTTCTTTATTCATAATCTGATAACATGCCAAATTGGCTTACAAAAGAGAACGAAACTTGAGCTGTGCCCCAAAATTACAATAGTAATACGAGAGTTTCAACAACCTAACCAAGGCTAAGGCCTCTATACTTATACAAAACGATGCTCCAACAAGTATCCATGATTCTAGGAGCTCGGCTGTTCAATCTATAGTTTAACTGCTGATCCTGTAGGATGATCATAAATGTTGTTTTCTGTAGAGCAGTTTTGAACTGCTGTTCCTGTAGAACAGCTGGCCGTGTATTAATCTCGGAGGGAGGATGGAGTGGGGCTCGGAGTTCTTGGTGAGGATCATGAGGAATGTCCCCCAAGACCGTGGACAACCTCTCCTTACGTCAGCAATGCCAACTCGTTGTCTCCTTGCCACCTTTTCGTTGTCTTTTGCTCCCTTTTAATGCCAAAACCTGGAATCACAATGCATTAGCTACGTAGATAAAGTGCCTATCCTTTCTCCTACAAACAACATGAATAAACTAAGAATTGTATGCATAAACAATAAAAATGAATGGTTTGAGCAAGCAAAATAGGCCAAAAATGAGCCCAAATTGTACCAAAATTGGGGCTCATCAGTGTGCCCTAGAAAATCCATAATGTGTGTGTGATCATGATTCCCAATATTACTCTCAAACTTTTCTCCAATATAAACCAATTTTGTGTGGCATACTTGGCCAACACACACATCTAATTCTCTATGGAAAAATTGGTGTCATCTTCACAAATACAAACCGGTGTGCATCTCGAGGGGTAGCCTGAAGGTGTTGAGTAAAATCGTGGAAAGGGGTAGCCTGAAAGGTGCTTTCATTTGGAATTGCTAGTTCCAATGAGTTTTAAGGGACCCCGTAAACTATTAAATGCGTTGATAGATTGCTTCCGGGAGGAAGACTTCAATTAAATCAACAAAATAAAACAGTTAACCTCTATGAATTAAATCCTATCTACACTACTTCTAACTACTCTAATCTAGTTCTAGCTATCTTAATCTATCCTGCAGGAGCAAAATAAAAGAGATTAAACACCACAAATGAATTCCAAGTCCAAAAGAATCAATTACTGATTTCATAGATGAACAAGGCTATCTTAGAGCTTGATTGCACTCAGATTACTCATACAATAATACACATTCCTTTCGGTACAAATAAACTAGCAACTAGTGTTTAATGCAATTCTGAATCAGAGATCACTCATAAGTTAACCATGTAATTAAATCATATTCAATTAAACATGCCTAATCATGAACAGTATGCCATCAATATACATAAACACAAATCACATTTATGTTCATGCCAACAGCAACACCCTGCTTCAAAACACCTCAAAGCAAAAGAAAAATAAATCAGAAATCAAAGGCCTCTTATTGAAACAAGCAGTCCTCTTTATTCATAATAAGTCCAAATTGTTTCTTCCAAAACAAAAAGCCCCTTCTCCTCTTTGGAGGTAATACTTTTGTAGCCCTCAATGACCCTTCATCTTCCATGACCTTTGATTTCCCCTCTTTTCATTACACAGATCAACATATCCAGATGGGGACAGTTGGTGACACTGCTGACAAGCCGAGGTCACCTTTGGTGGAGTGTTCTACTTCCTGGGGGAACGAATGGGTGTCGATGAAACAAAAAATGGGCATGTATCATTTCGTTGCACCTGTGTGGAGTGGCTATTATTCCTTGTCATTTCTTGGGGGACTCTGAAGAAGCTGTGCTTGTCCTCCCACACCTGGCATGCTTTGAGGTATTCCTGGAGGGAGTGACATCTTGATGGATCGACATTGTGCTTCCCTTTCAACATAGAGCAGGCCTTCATTAATGTGTTATGGCACTTCATACCCCTTTCTACAAGCTTCTCCTTTGCAGTATCAACACCGGAGGTGCAGAGATGTCATCTAGATATATAGCGCCTTTATCTACTACCGGATCCACTCCTGCGCCTTTATTTCTCGCCTGCAGAGATAGTTATCATTAGTTTCATGATTGTGAACAATAAACGTAAATGTTCAATCAAAATGTAAACGTTGTCTTCATTAATTTTATAAAACTGCGGGAACAAGTGTGAAAAATGATTTACGCATAAGACACAGGCAAAACACAATTTCCCGCTCAATCCATAGGTTGGAATGGTTTTCTAGGGCTTCACTTAATCACAATCGGGTATCAGCCCCTCCATGGGTTGCAGTACCCATGCCCTCCACTTCCCCGATGCGCAATTACACCATCAAGACTCCACGGGCCCGTCTTTTACACTGAAAACCCGATCCCTTTGTTATTTCGGAAAATTTGGAAAACACGAAAAAACAAAGAAAATCCCACCCTGATCACTCGATCCGAACCTCAAATTTTATATATCGGGGTGTATAAATATCGTCGAGTCTGGAATATCGCATATCGCAATATGCACAAGCCTGGGACTCCACCGATTGCGATATGCGACAGGGACTTCAAACCCAAAAAGATATATATCCTATTTGATAGGCTCGACAGGTCCGCCATATCATTGTTCGTATTGTGTATAAGGCCTGGGCTCCACCAATATGTGATATGTGACGGGACTTCGAACCCGACATATATATGAAGTATGGTTAATAGTGCTGTCAGGTCCAGAATATAGACTTGCCTTTGAAAACCGGGGTTCGGAAGTGTTCTAACCCTTCCACCTTGTAACTTCAACTTTACTTTTCCGCGACCAACGATTCTAGCCTTAAATAGAGGAGGAATGACCTATTATAGAGTTGTATGAACCTAACGTTTCAAATTGGCCTTCCTATCATCCTCTAAGAAGACATCACCATCATTGTATTTCTCATACTCGCAGAACCACTCTCTATGGGGAGTGAATTGAAAGGATGCACCTGAGTCAATCAACCATGCCTCATGATCTACATGTGTACTTGAAGAATCCAAGTACACATCCCCACCTTCATCTGAGGTGGTTTTCGCCTCTACAGAAGGAGCATCATCAGATCCCTTTCCTTTATCAAGAGCTTTATATTTACAGTCCCTTTTGTAGTGCCCTTCCTTTCCGCATTTCTAGCACACCACCTTTACAGGTTTTCTTGGAGATTTAAATCTCCCTCCAGATTTAGATCTCCCACTCAATGACTTATTTTTGTTTCTGCTCTGGGACTGTCCTCGTACAGACAAGGCATCACCATTCTGGCTCTCCATATTTTTCTGTCTCATCTCTTCCATCAACAAGGATGAGACTATTTCATCAAACTACAAGGCAGTTGCATTGCTACCTATTGCAATAACTAAACTATCCCACGAATCTGGTAGAAAACACAACAAACTAATGCACTTATCTTCATCTGAAATTTTGATATCAACAGATGATAATTGACTTACCACAGTATTAAACGCATTCAGATGCTCTGTCACCGAGTCTCCATATTTCATCTTCATGTTATACAACTTTTTCCATAGGAACAGTTTATTCACTAGAGACTTAGATTGGTACAAAGTCCCTAACTTGTCCCACAAAGCCTTCGTCGTAGCTTCCCCTGATACATTCAACAATACTGAATCTGAGACACACAATCCTATTGTGCTCTTTGCCTTCTGATCCAACTCCTTCCATTCTTCATCGGACACTCATGTTGGTTTAGTACCCGGATCTACCATGATCCACTGATCTTTATGCACCAACAGATCCTCCATCTTGAGTTTCCACAACTTAGAACTCTGACCATTAAATTTCTCGATCTCTATCTTTCCACTGCTCGCCATCTTCTTTCACCACCAGAATCAATCTCGTAGATCTCCCACTGAACAGGGGCTACCACAAGCCTGAGCGAAACCCCTCAGCAACAAAGGCGCCCCCTTGAAGCCAAAATAGCTCTGACACTAAATGTAGGTTTTAACCCCGTACAGAAATTACCTGCATACGAATTTTAAAACACAAAAAATAAACAATGCGAGAGCATAACACATAAAACACATATACACAGATATTTTCCCCTGGATCCCAAAACCGGGACTACCAGCTTGATTTTTCATTATATTCCTTTCAATGTTACAATACATATTTATACATGTTGAAGCATCCAATACCATGGACCGAAAAACGATCGCGTCCAAAACCATGAGTGAAATTCATGCACAAAACCATAGATAGGTCTGCCCAACCTAACATAGGGTCCAAAACCAAAATTTTCTGGGGCGCTGCCCCGGACCCCATAGAGTGGGGTTACCTGCACCCCTCAAACCCCCTGCTACGCAATTGACGCAACAAAGGGTGGGCTTCACCCCCTTTCTAACCCCCTGGTTAACTACGTGGGCTAGTCGTGGAAAGAATATAACACAACCCAACAGCAATAACCAGACTATCCCACAAATCTGGTAGAGAACACAACAAATTGATGCACTTATCTTTTAATATCAATAGACAATCACTGCCTTACCACAATATTAAATGCATTCAAATGCTCTGTCACTTAGTCTCCATCTTTCATCCTCAGGTTATACATCTTTTTTTGTAGGAACAGTTTATTTACCAGAGGCTTAGATTGGTACAAAGTCCCTAACTTGTCCCACAAAGCCTTCATCGTAGCTTCCCCTGATACATTCAACAATACTGAATTTGAGACACACAATCGTATTGTGCTCTTTGCCTTCTGATCCAACTTCTTCCATTATTCATCGGACAATCCCGTTGGTTTAGTACCTAGATCTACCGTGATCCACTAATCTTTATCCACCAACAGATCCTCCATCTTGAGTTTCCATAACTCAAAACTCTAACCATTAAATTTCTTGATCTTTATCTTTTAACTGCTCGCCATCTTCTTTCACCACCAAAATTGATCCCACAGATCTCCCACTGAATAGGGTCTACCAAAGGCCCGAGCAAAACTCCTCAGGAACAAAGGCATCCCCTTGAAGCCAAAACAGTTATGGTACCAAATGTAGATTTTAACCCCGTACAGAAATTACCTGCATACAAATTCTAAAACACAAAAAATAAAAAATGTGAGAGCATAACACATAAAACACATATACACAGAGATTTTCCCCTGGATCCCAAAATCAGGACTACCAGCTTGATTTTTCATTATATTCCTTTCAATGTTACAATACATATTTATACATGCCGAAGCATCCAATACCATGGACCGAAAACTATCGTGTCCAAAAACCATGTGTGAAAATCATGCACAAAACCATAGGTAGGTCTGCCCAACCTAATATAGGGTCTAAAAAAAAATTCCTTAGGGCGCTGCCCCGGACCCTGTAGAGGGGGGCTACCTACCCCACTCAAACCCCCTGGACAGTGGGGGTCGCCGCCCCCCTTGTGACCCCCCCACTACATAATCGGCGCAAAGAAGGGGGGGCTCCGCCCCCCCTCTAACCCCCTAGTTAACTAGGGGAGGTAGTTGTGGAAAGAATATAACACAACCCAACATACTCGAGCCACAAAGTGTAGAAGACCATTTGTCGATCCTGAAGTATGTATTGCAAATTAGAATTTCACCTGTAACCCAAAACTCAAAACTTTTAAATCTCCTCTAGTATATTGTTCTCAGCTCTAACACCATGTAGAAAATCCTGTAGATTCACAAGCTCGTGCAATTTGCTAAAGCACAGGACAAAAATATACTTTTACTTTCAACTAGCGGAAGCCAATAAATCGATGAAAACAACATGAATAAGAGGAAGATAAATCAATGGAAC
Organism: Pinus tabuliformis; assembly: GCA_031772625.1. Lineage (NCBI taxonomy): Eukaryota > Viridiplantae > Streptophyta > Pinopsida > Pinales > Pinaceae > Pinus > Pinus tabuliformis. The sequence continues at coordinate 115,136,213 of CM062804.1, forward strand.
ATAACACAAGATGTGTTTGGGGAAATCCACTACTCAAAACCCCTCTCTCTGTATTGCATATATCAGAAATATGAGTGAAGATACAAAGCTTGTTCTCACTAGAACAATTCCACACAAGTACGCTCAACTCTCTCAGCTCACAAGCAAGCTTTTGGCCAACACTTAGCCAATTCTACATCTCTCCAAGCCCCTAATCTCTTGCATAATTCCTAGGATGACTAACACGTATATAAAGGGACTTCATGCTTCCAAAAATACGCAATCCAAACATAGGATCAATCTTTGGTGCATGCATGGTACTTACACTCTGGTAAATAATTCCACTGATAGTACATTGTCCCTGCACTCTAGTCTCAACTGGGTATTTCTCTGAACTGACATTTATGAGTTTATCATGAGGGAATATTCAGTTAACTAGAGTAGCACTAGTGGATGCTTTAGTGCACCAACTAATTGTTAGTCCTCTATTAGTTCCAAAAACAACTTAGAACTAATTTAACTTAACTTAACTTAGTAAACTGAGTGATCTAATTTCCAACTCAATTTAAACTCATATTGGACCCCTAAAACTTAGGGAGAACATATACATGACTACAGAAAGACTTCCAACTCGAAATTCCTAAGCTAATTAAGTCAGTGGTTTTATCTTCCGGAGTTATCGCATTCATGCTTTTGGAATCGACGTTTCGAACCATCCTTTGTGGTTCGTCATAAGGATAGATCCATGAGTGAATAAGTCAGAAATTAGAAGCGTCAATAAATAAAGGTAAGGGTTGTGATGGGGATGAATGATAGCCAACAAGTTTTGAAGGATTAATAACTCAATTCAGATTTAATTTAATTAGATAATCATTTTAATCTAGTATTAGTTTTATTTTGATTTTTAAAGATTTTATTAATAATAACCTAATTTAATTTTAATTTTAATTTAATTTTTATGAAATCAAATAATTTTGCAAGTGAACCCTGACTAGAGCCACTACTTAAGGGACCTATTTTGGAGATATTTGGCACAAATTAGTCCACTCTAGAGGCCAGAGTAAAAAACAACCCTGTGAAAAATTTTCATTGCAAGGGCATAACCAAAAAATCTCCAGATGCTCCAAACAGGGTTAAACTAAATCTGAATTGAATTATTAATCCTTCAAAAATTGTTGGTTTTCATTCATCCCCATCACAACCCTTACCTTTATTTATTGACGCCTCTGATTTCTGACTTATCCACTCATGGATCTATCCTGATGATGAACCACAGAGGATGGTTCGAAATGTCGATTCCAAAAAGATGAATGCGATAACTACGGAAGATAAAACCACAATCTCAAATCGTAGAAGCCTCAAATCACTAATTAAGTTAATTAAACTTAATTAACTATTTACAAGTTGTTATGAGAATAGAATTCGATTTTAATTCACAGTTTAAATTAAAGGACAAATTTAAATCGGAATTTCTTGTTGCCATTTCTCAACACTTTAAAGTTGAAACCTTATCCATCCAATGACTTAGACACATAAATTGTAAGTGTGATTTTCCATAGATCCAATCAATAACACACTTTGAATCTATAATGACTTGGAGGGAGGAAATATGGAGGAAAGAGGCAAAGTATAGAAGGGCCCAGACAACACATATTTCAACTTTTGTATTGGATCCAGCCCCAAAGTTGGCCCATATATGAAAGGAGGAGGACCCAATGATATGAATAAGTGCCCCAACTCCACACAGAGTTTTGGGCAGCTCCATCAAAGAATTTGAGATGTGTAGAGCTAGAGAAGGAGGGGAAATAGAAGGGTCTAATAGGTTTAGGCAGAGGAGACCTCTAGTATTCCATGAAAAAACCAGCAATGTGAGCCACAATGTAGGAGGAATAGATACTAGGAAAGTTTTCAAAAATAAACTTGTTTCTGACCTTCCATATACCCCAGGCTATGAAGGCAGATGGGGATTTAAAGGGGCCCATCGTTTGATCCCACCATTGAAGACTTTCATAGAAATGGAGAAGGGATTAGGCTCCAACAGATGGAAAATGACAACACCTTAGACCATAACAACCTATAGAAAGAGCACTAAAAAAAATATGATTGATTTTTTTTGGTAATTTCATACCCATTTGAACAGTGGCAACATACGTTGGGACCACCGAAACCTCTACATAATATATAGTCCCAGATGACAACTCAGTTCTCCAGCAGAAGCCAAACAAAACACTTAAGCTTCAGGGAAATTGGTCAGTGTCAAAGTTTCTTGGTCCACTAATTTAAGTAGGCAAGGGTGATCATATTGAAAAGGTATCCAGATGCCAATTTTGTTGTAGGAAGACCTGAATATTTGTTCCAACACCACACGATGGAGTCATCAACATCTGATAAAAAAATCCCATTGGATAAAAGGACCTTGATGAAGGAATTCCACTCCAAGGCTAGGGAGCCCTATAGGTCTAAACCAGTAGTTGATTTCAAATTGAATCCTGACAAAAAATCTTCAAACCTACCACTCAAAGCCTAATCAAAGTTGAATATACCTTTTGAATGAAAAGAAATTATAATATCTAGAGAGAAATGATGGCACAAAGGCCCTTCCATGAATGAACATTTTCCAAGAATAATATTATGACCATTGCCAACCTTCCAAATTAATCCTTCAATTAGCCATGGAAGAGACATTAGTAGCCCTTTCTAAGAGGAGGACCCTAAATGCTATTTTCAAGTGAACCCTGACTGGAGCCACTCCTTAAGGGGATTATTTTGGAGATATTTGGCACAAATTAGTCTACTCTAGAGACCAGAGTAAAAAACAACCCTGCAAAAATTTTTCATTGCAAGGGCATAACCAAAAAATTGAGGTTTTTAAAGCCCCATCCTCCAAGATGCTTTGGAATGGACAATAACTCCCATTTTTCTAGGTTAATGTCTTATTTTTGTTTCTTTCATATCCATAGAAAGTTGAAGCTAACCTACTAAATTTTGTCAACAATGGATTTTGGAATTTGAGAGGTTTAACCAGTAAAGAGGTATTCCCTCAAGGACAAATTTCAAGAGTACCATTCTACCACCAAGAGATAGTCAGTGGTAGCACCAATGACTAACTATTTTTTCAACACGTTTGACAAGCCAAAGCATGTCATGGGCTTGGTAATAATTTGGCTTTAGTTGGAAGCCCAAATAAGTGAATCCATCTGCCAGGGAGACCACCTTAAATGGGAGAGAATTTACCACTTCTGAGACAATTTGTTGTTGAGTGTTGCAATGATAAAATGAATACCTTTTGTGTTGATTTCCATGCCTGTAGTAGAGCAGAATGAAAGACTTCGTTATCTTGTCCCTTTGATATTTACATCTCTCTTAGCCTAGTTGATCAGAAAACTAATAATTTCAATAATAAGTAGAAACAACAAAGGGGATAATAGGAATCCCTGTCTCAGGCCCCTAGAACTAGGGAAGAATCCAGTAGGAGTTCCATTGGAAAGAACTTCAAAATTTGCAAAAGATACACATCCCATAATCCAATTTATCATCAGAGCACTCAGACCAATTTTTGATAACAACAGTCTAAGGAAATTCCAATTGACTCAGTCATAGGCTTTGGCTAAGTCCAACTTGAGAACCATTGAGTTTAGTTTTTTTGTCTTAATAGAATTAATATCTTCTTGAGCAACACCAGTGGCATCATGGATCATCCTACTCGAAAGAAAGCCAAATTGCTAAGGGGAAAGCATATTTTCAAGCTTTTGTTTGAGCCTATTGGAAATAACCTTGGAGATAATCTTATAGATTATGTTTCATAAGGAAATGGGACAAAAATCCTCAAAAACGGCTGGCTTGGATAATTTGGGAATAAGGGCATTGAAAGTGGCATTAATAGCCCCAGAAACCATCCCCCTAGTTCTGGATTCTTCAACAACACAAAGAATGTCACCCCCCATAAGGTCAAAGAAAGCAAGGAAAATTTACACTATCCAACCATCTGGAGCGAGACTTTTATCCTTTGCAAAGGAGGTGAGAACATATTTGAGCTAATCCATAGAGACCATACAACAAAGATTCTCAACATCATCATCTGGAAAAAAAAAATGGGGAAAGTGTTGAATGATCTTGAGCTGATCATGCAAATTTGAGTTATTTGGGTCTTTTAATAGGTTGTAAAAGTGGCCCATAGCCACAACCTTCACTTGGTTCTGAGAGTCTTAAGTGGTACCCGAGTTATATTGCATTTCCTAAATTGAGTTCTTAATTCTTCGATGGTTTGCAAAATTATGAAAAACTTGGTCTTTTCATCCCCTTGTCTTATCCAAAGGGTCCTACCTTTAAGTCTCCATTGAACTTCATTGACTTTTAGAATTTGGGCCTTTCTTTCATACTGGGAAACAAGTTGTTATTTAAAGGAGTCTGGAAAGACTGTGTAAAAAGAGGCCATTCGCATATTTAATGACTCTCTTAATGTTTGAGAATTCTTGTCTTTGCTCTAACACATGGTCTTTGGCCCACTTTTTGACTTTGAGTTTGAGAATGGACATTTTGTGCATCCATGATTCCATAGCAGAAATTGATCCATCATCGATATACCATGCCAAATTGAGTGGATACATGAAGGAATCCTCCTTTAACCAACAGAAATTAAATTTAAAAGGGATCATTGAAGGAATAGACTGAAAATCGGGTTAGAGAAAGATAGGAGAATGATCAAATATGGAATCAGAAACCGCCCACGACCCATATTTATGAATAGAATTTTCCAAGTTGTCTGCAATCAAGAAGCAATCAAGACACTTAACTATGTCATGGACACCATTTCTTCCATTGTTCCAAGTGGAAACCATAGGAATGAGGCAAACGTCAATAAGTTTAGAGTCCAAAAGGATGTAAGATATGACCAGGGAAAAAGAATTGGGGTCGCGCATTGTGGCCCCAAACCTCACAAGCATAGATAATGAAGTTGATACCACCCATTTAGAGGGGAGAGTGGTCACAAAGAAGGCCACTCTGGAAGAACTAAACCCAAAAAGATTCTTTATTATCGTAGGGGCCATAACAATTGACAAGGATGATAGGTTTGTCCAAACCCCTCAAAAAAAATAAAAAATATTAAATATTAAATAATAATAATAATTTGAGATGACCCCCCTCCATTAGTGTCGGGTTGATGCAGGAGGAGGAGGAAGGTAGTGATTAGGAGGAGGGTAATGGAGGCTACTGATAGGGAGGAAATGTATATGGTATGCATCAATAGCCACATATGTATCAAACCCTGGATCCTTATTTTTCCCATATTCAATGGAATCTAAACCTATATTCTGAAGTAATAAAGAATCTTCAGCAGTGAAGGGTTGAATGTGCTTACCAAAGATAACAGTCAATGGAGGGTTTACATCACCTAAGGAGGAAAGGGTGCGAGGAATGTTGTCTAAAACCTTTAAAGACTGAAAAATGGAACCCTGAATTTGGAGGTTGAGACTGTTACAGAGCTAGGAAAAAAATCATCCTAATCCTTCAGGACCATTCTGCATCAAAGAGGGTATGAGGGAAGAGTGACCCATCTTTTCTGAGGAAACTAACCTTGTAACCTCATTCCAAAATGATGAATCTATCAGCCGCCTGTCAGGCGGAAAGAGTCGATTGTGCGGACACAACCAACCTCCCTAGGAGCCTAAGACTCTCTAGTGACAAACAAGACAAATAAGAGCAATCCTTCTCTAAACATGCATTTACTATATAAGAAATCAAGTGTTTAGATCCTACCTGTAGTCCCACGCTGTTGTAGCAGTCCAGCTCCGCTGATCCAGATGAGCTCCTCCTTCACTTTGAAACCTGCATACACTAACAATCAAACGATTAAATAGCACTTGATAATCTCATAGAATAAAACATATTTAACACATAGACCAAGGAGTACATGAAACAACTCATAAATAACAAGTTATTGAGAAGAATGGACTCATTTGCATTAATAGGTAACAAAAGGAACAAATACAACCTGAGCCTTGGTGTTGTGCAAGTCCCTCCCAGGGTCCATCAAGAGTTCTCCTTTACTTTGACAAAGCTCACCCACTTCCAAATAGAACAAGCAAAGATGGCAATCTCTCCTCACAAGCTTCTAAATGGGAGTCCTAATTCCAGCAGCATCTACCCATAGAAATGTATAGCTTCCAACCTCTCCTCCTTCTGGCCCAATGCCTGTATTTATAGTGCTCAAGAGGAAGTTATTCAGGTCCACCATCAATGGGATAATCCCCTCTTTGGATGGGATAGCTCCCTTATTGATGGGATAAGTTCCTCTTTGGTAGGGGTGCATGAACCATCTGGAGGCGCCCAATACACGTCGAACAACCTTCTAGAATGCTCTAGAAATGACCACAAGTAAATTTTTAAAGATGAAACTTGCGCATTTTAACCTTTACAGGGGGACGCACCTGCCCCTTTACATACAGAGCGTCCAAAGACGCAGCTTTTGTGAACATTGGGTGCGTACCGGCAGGTAAGGTTGAGAGAACCTGCGTACCCAGAGATAAATACATTTGTAAAGACTTTTCTCTCTTTTTGGAGTTTGACATGGAGAGCAGAGGCATAAGACTTGCCTAAGAGGATAGCATGACTGTTGATAGAGCCATACCAACTGTAAATAGCCATGGTGACATTTTTTAGTGTAACAGATTGCCCCCTAAAGTGCGAAGCCTGTAATAGATTAGGGTTTTGTATTATCTAGGAAGGGTGAAGCGCTTTATCATTTCAAGGATTATCTCGTGGAGAGCCTGGTCAGAACCTGCAATTTTCAACACAAAATACATGTATAAGATTATATCATCACTGAGGTAGGCATTCCCATACTCAGATCAAAACTTTAACTAACAGACTAACTACTCTGATACAGGAATGATCTTGCAGTACATCATAATCATAGACTTTTGTAGACACAGTATGGGCGCAACCATCTGTTTATGATTAGTCTACTTAGATAATGAATACAAAACTCCTCGCAGCCTGGATGGTGGAAACTAGATCCAGGGTCTTCATTTCTACTTCCCGAATTGGTACGATTCTAGCCATGCGAATAAATGAGTTGATGTCGAACATGGTAGAAACCACTTGATTACCAGTCGATGATGAAAACTGTTAACAAGCGTGAGAGAGACCACCAGTAATGTCAATGGTTCTCAAAGTACCCAGTACAATCCATGAGATGTGAATAAATGAGTTGATGTCGAACATCTCACGGAATCCTTCGATCGAAATTCGATGATGTAAACTGACGTCAAAGGCGAGAAACCTGCCATTGATGCATGCAGACTTCAAGGTACTGACGATTTCTAAGTCATCTCTCTAGATAATGTGCTGATGTCGATAGAAAGCGACCCGTTGCAGGCAAGCCTACAACACGAAATCATTGCTCAAGTTGAAGAAATGTTGCTGTAAGGACTGACTCAGGGATGGTCAAATGGACGACAAGTATTTTGCAGATGAAAGTTTTGCTTGCAGACCTCTTGAACACATAACGACACGACAGATGGCTTGGTGATGAATAACTCAAAGTTAATCCCCGGAACCCGGCTGAAGACTTTCAAAGTGGTTTGATCAACTGTGAGGTAAAGGATTTCCCAACCCAGGTGAATGAAAAGTGTCGTGTCCAAGAGTGGTAATAAAGTTTCTTCTGAGACAAAAGATAACAAATAGGCTCATTCTTCTCTCTTTTCCCCCACCATTTCTGGCAAGTACCTCTTTATTTTTAACAAGCTTGAGGAGGATAACATATGCTTGATTATAAGCTCATCCTTCGGATGAGTCCAACCTAGTTTTGATTCGAACCCTAGGAAGGAGAGGTTCGTTCCTGTTTGTAATTGAACAGGTCCTTTACTGTGAAATGTTTAACGAGCCCAGTATAGGAGAAACTCGGCGTTTTTCAATTTTAGAGAGTCTGAAAAACTTAAGAAGACTCCAAGTTGAACTTTTTCGTAGATTTGTGTCCCTCAAGCCCGAAAAAGTATAAAATAATACCTGAGGGAACCGCTTGATCTTGCGACCAAGGAGTACTTTCATAATTAGTGCCACTGACCTGAAAAGTAAAAAGTGATCAAGGACACGTTGTTTTATTTCCAGTATCGAGTTTGAAACGACAAAAACCCGGCAATCTTTTCCTGTTTTTACGGTCAGAAAAGGGCTATAAGGGGACCGTCTTTTAATTTCGTTTTAACGAGTGTAAAAGAAACGCTCGGAAATCTTTTCATATTTTAGGAGTCAGAAAAGGGCTTAAAAGATGACTCTGATATTTTGGTTCGTGAAAAATGACAATTTTCCCTCTAAATCCCCTTTGTCCTGCACAAAAACGACACATTACTCATACCTGTTTAAGATAGGCAAAAATACATTGAAAAATATCCTTCCATGGTGAAAAATGAACAAACCTAGCATTCATTCATCCAAAAAACCTATAAAAAGACTTTTTACCATGTCATTTTTACCATTTTACTGCTGAGTTTGAAAAAAGGGCTTTTGGCAAGAAACTTCCCGTGGTCGCTGCGGAGAATCCGACCGTCAGAATCGAACGCCGTCTCTTCCAGGTATTTCACAACATCCTCCTCTTCAATTTCATCCGATTAAAATTTTGTTTTAGGTTTTAGTTTTGATTTTTGGGGGGTTTTGGGTTTCAAAATTCGCTCTGCGGGGTACGCAGGTGCCCTTAGGGTGACCTGCGTCCCCCGACTTTTTCCTGTACAGGAAAAAGGTCGGGGGACGCAGCCCACCTTCAGGCCAGCTGCGTCCCGACGCTCTGTGTCCTAAACGCGGGGTGCGTCCCGCGCGAAAGGCGGAATTTGAAACCCCAAACTCCACAAACAACCATTTAAAATTTCCCAAATCAATTCTAATCTTTGTTTCTTGGTGTGTAGGGCACTCACCATGTTGGATTGGAGAGAAAGAGAGCACGAGGACGTTGATTTAGCCGCAATTGAACATCAACCTTCCATTGATGCCCTAAAAGCATGTGGACTATATAAATACTGGGCCATACCTGGCATGAGGGCTCAGGTGAGATTCTTGGAATGGCTGGTTGAGAGATGGAACATTCATGAGCAATGCTTTTACATCGGAGGGCACCAGCTCGAGATAGAGCCCTCTGACATATAGTTTCTCACTGGCTTGCCAAATAGAGGCGAGCAACTCAATCTAGCTGGGACTAGGCCGGGTGGCCAATCCCTTGCTAGTCTCCGGGCAGATTGGTGCACACCCAATGCACACCATGCGAAAGGCATAGAAATCAAACACATCTCTCTGCGTGAACTCAAAGTTATCGCTTTCACGGTTACCAGAATTTGCGGTGCAGCCGCTTTACATATTGCCACCGGGTCCCAAATGCGGATGGCGATTGACTGTTTCCAAGGCACCATTTTCAACTGGTGTGAAGCTGTGTCGGCTAACATGAAGAGCCAACTGACTCGGGCAAAGAACGGACAACTGAAGACCTTTGGATATGGGCCTCTAGTTGTGAGCTTTGCCTTAGAGAGAGTTCCGATGTTGATCCCTCAGCAACTCACTGTTGAAAACTTGGGTCCTCGGGAGCCAAAGCTGATACGATGGGTTACGGTGATGGCCCGGCATCCTGACGAGGGCACGGTGATTGTTCGATTCTCTGATAGTTATTTTCACTGGTTAGAGGACCAGGTTTTTTTGATCCAGGACTTTCCGTATGCCGGAGTAGATTTTCGAGGTGATCCGGACATGGTTCTTCCACAGGGAGAACAATGGGATGACATAGGTACTTTATTTTTCACAAGTTTTCAAATTATGTATTTTTTTGTTTTTTATATATATCGTCTCAAAACTGACAGTAAAAATTTTCAAAATGCAGATGTTGGTCCACAACGCCCAGCCAACCTCCGGCCTTTTGAGAGGAGACATCTAGTTGCACCGGTACCGGCCCCACAGGACGCGGCTGCAGAGTCACTAGCTGAGTTGGAGCAGGATCTAGAGCGTCTGACGGTGGATATACCTGAGACTACCATAGATGATATTCCTATCAGACTTCAGCGCTATGTAGTCGCAGTCCCTGGACCGTTTAGGAGATTTTTGTGTAAGGTAGCCCGTGCAGTGGTGTCGTATAGGGAGCACCACCAGTGATTGGCTAGTCACTTTGTAGACACATGTGACATTTTTGACTTTTTTGTACTTATCATTTTGCCGATCATAAGGTGTTTTTCAACCTATGATCGAAGACGATGTATATTTTTTGACACACTCCTATCTATATATATATCACTATTACCGGCTTATTTTGTTTAACATATGTGATGAAATGTTTTAAAATTTACTTGCATGATTATCGTAAATGTCTGTCCAACATTCGAGAAGCAATTGCATCTGCTAATGTATTTAAAGACCTCGGAATATGCTGATATTCAATGTAATCAAATTCACGTTCCAAGAGACGCACTCTCAAAAACAACCTTAATAACACAGGATTTCTAATGGCATATATTCTATTAAGCTGTAATACAACAAGTTCAGAATCTAACCTCACTATCAAATGTCGAATTCCAAATGAAATAGATTCGGATAGTAATTCAACCACTGCACTGTATTCTGCAATGTTGTTCGTTGTTTGATCGAGGCTTACCCCATGCATAGAAACTAACTCGTCAGAGGGCGAATAGATAACCCAAGCTGCGGAAGAGATATTCCGTGTACTACGACAAGCACCATCAGCAAATCCGATGTATGTTTGGAGAGGCGTCGACATCTGCAATATCAAGAGTAAAACCAAGATAAGCCAGAATAACGACGAAAAACATACTCTCTAAGCTAAGCACATTGACTAACTAACAAACATACTAGCTAGAAAGAAAACCTAACCTAAATAAAAATTCTCCATACCCACCATTTAAGCATAATACCTCTTTAGGTAAAGTCCATTTCTGGGTTTGCCCAAAGAGTCCCCATCAAAATCTACCAGCTCATAAGCCCCTTTTGCTAGCTTTCGCTTTACAATGTAGGGTCCATGCCACATGGGAACGAATTTTCCAGCACCTAGCTTATCGTTAGCTTGATCATATAATAGCACTAGGTCTCCCTCCGAAAAACTTCGAGGGGTCACATTTCTATCGTACTGAGCTTTCATTCGCTTCGCGTGAGTCTCGATTGCCAATGCAGCGTCACGTCGAGTCTCATCTAATTTAGCTAAGTATAATAAACGTTTCTCCTCTTCGGAAGTAGCTGGAAGTAATTCGACAGCCATTTGAAGTGATGGGATTTCGCATTCAATGGGTAACACAGCTTCCAAGCCATAAACTAGCTGGAAAGGAGTGAACCCTGTTGAAGTTTTCACTGAGGTTCGGTATGCCCATAGCGCTGAAAATAACATGTTGTGCCAATTCGACCGATGAATACCAATGGTTCGTCGGATCATGATAACTAGAACTTTGTTGATAGACTCAACCAAACCGTTGGCTTGCGGATAATAAGGAGTAGAGCTATCGTGGCGCAAACCAAGCTGGCTTGTAAGCTCAGTCATCATGATGTTTCAAAAATGGCTCCCATGGTCAGTAATGATTGCTTGTGGGACACCAAACCTAGTTATAATATGATTGAATACGAAAACTGCAGCTGTTTTGCCGCTTGCGTCGAATGTAGGCATCGCCTCGGCCCATTTAGTAAAATAATCAACCGCGAGGATGATATATGCATGCCCCCCGGCCGAGTGAGGGTTACAAGTAATAAAATCGATACCCCATTTGGCGAATGGACCAACGGCAATTATAGGGTGGAGAGGAGCAGGTGGTGCGCGCATCTTGCGATCAAACACTTGACAGTTGTGGCATTTCCGAACTGCAATGATACAATCTTTAAACATAGACGGCCAGAAGTAGCCAGCGCGCAACACCTTCTGAGCTGTGGCATACCCAGACATATGACCGCCACATGCTCCAGAGTGACAATCATTCAAAACCCGCTCAGCCTCTTCGTGAGTTAAACAACGTCGAAAAACTAAGTCTGCCCCCCGGCGATAAAGTGTATCTCCAATAATTTTGTATTGCTAGGATTGAAACCGAATTTTTCAACGTTCCGCCTTTGAAGCTTCAGGCCGAAAGGTTTGGGTTTGGAGATAGATGATTATATCCCCGTACCACTGATCGACAGTACTGATAAGAAACAAAGATTCGTCCGCAATGGACTCCTCTGCCACAGTTTCTGTGTCAGCACGCGGGAAAACACACATCAATTCCGCAAAAACTAAGGATTTCTTAGACTTGGACTTCTCAAACTCCAAGTCGAACTCTTGCAGGATAACGATCCATTTAGAGTACTTGCCCCCTAGCAGTTGTTTTGTCAAAATATAAATCATAGGGTTGCAATCCGAAATAACTGTAGTTTTACGGAGAAGAATGTAGTGACGAAAACGCTGGACAGCTTGAACGGCTGCCAGGGCCAATTTCTCCACATGCGAGTATTTTAGCTCGGTGGGATTTAAGGTCCTACTAAGATAATATATCACATGTTCCGCTCCGAATTCATCTTCTTGAACTAACACCATTCCAATGGTGGAATGCGAAGCTGCGAGGTATAAGAAGTAGTCCTGGTTGTAGTTGGGAGGATGCAACAACGGTGCATGGGTCAACGCGTGTTTAAGTGCATCAAAAGATTGTTGGGCAATCTCATCCCAAAAGAATTGAGCGTTCTGTTTCAACAACCGTGTAAAACCTTTAGTGACCTCGGCGTAGTTTGGAATGAATCGGCGTAAAAAGTTCGCTTTCCCTTGCAAACTTTGGAGTTGGCGCAAACTCGAAGGAGGAGGCAATTTGATGATAGCTTCGACCTTCGAGGGATCGACGCGAATGCCGGCTTTTGAAACAACAAATCCCAGCAATCGACCTGTTTCTATACAGAAAACACACTTGTGGGGATCCAACCGAATTCGATAATGCCTACACCTCATAAAGATTGCTCGTAAGTGGACAAGGTGATCAGCTCGATGTAAAGAATGAGCAGGCAAATCATCGAGATACGGTTGCACAATGTGCTTGATGTCATGAAATGCATAAGACATCGCCCGTTGAAAAGTGGCTCCGGCATTCTTAAGCCCAAAAGGTAATTTGCAGTAAGCAAATGTCCCCCACGGACAAATGAATGCCGTTTTTGGTTGGTCGGCGGGTAGAATATTGATTTGATTATAGCCCGAAAAACCATCCATAAAGGAAAACATTTCACTTCCGGCACAATCATCAATAATTTGATCGATATAAGGCGTAGGATAGTTGTCTTTTGGACAAGCTCGATTTATATCCCTATAATCGATACAGATTCTTATTGTTCCTTGTTTCTTGTTGACCGGAACAATATTCGATACCCAATCCGTTAACGGGATCGGATAAATGAAACCTGCTTTCAACAGCTTTTCGACTTCTGCTTTAATCGCAGCCGCTTTTCGAGGGTGAATCTGACGCAACCGTTGCCGAACGGGTTTAGCATCCGGGTAGGTCTTTATTTCATGAACAACAATGGCAGGATCGATTCCCGGCATTTCCTCGTAAGACCAGGTAAACACATCGCGGAATTCTTGGAATAGGGCCTTGTAAGTTTGGATTTCATCTTCTGTACATGCGGAACCTGAATGTTCTCCTCAATTCCGGGCTTCACTGAAATATCAATGGGAATAGTGCGAGAAATATTCCCTAAATTCAACTCTGAATCAGAATGTTTCGTTGGATCCTGAGCGTCTTTGACATATTCAGCGGTAAAGATAGATGAAAAATCGTTTTCAAAAGCATCATCCTTAGGTAAAAACGAAGATCTGTGATGGAGATCTTCCCATGGTAGATCGTCTACACTTAGGATTTCGCGAAGTTGCTCGTCAGATGACACGACTTCGGGAAACGTTATCCGTTCTAAGGTTGAGGTGAAAAGTGATTCTTCACTGACCACATTCATTTGGTCGACTTGGGTTGAACGTGAGTCGGTAAAAGACATGACAGCTTCATAAGCAATTTCATATGGACTCAAAGGCATAGCATCACCGAATGAGTCTATCTCAGATTCAGATGGGACAATCCAAGGATCATCGTAAATAATTTTTTCTAATGTAATCATATGAATTGATGCAAATGAAGGGTCTGCGTTGATTGGAGGGAAAGGAAAAGTTCCCAGTAAACCGGAATCTTTAACTAAACCTACGCCAACGTCCCTATAGGGGATTGTCGTCTTACCGACATGCTGGATACTCTCTGAAGAGGCTGGGTCGGATGAAAAGTATGTCAGCTGATCAATAGTCACGATCTTACCGTTATATGGAAACTTAATTACTCTGAAGACCGATGAAACGACCGCTGTCATAGCATATGACCAACTTCGACCCAAAAGAAGGTTGTAGTCTAGAGGGGCATCAACCACTTCCACATCCAGACTAACGGTTTTACCTTCTACCCCTATAGGCAATTCCTGTAGAATACCAAACGGACGGAACCCACGGCCATCAAAGGCCTTAAGGATGGTGGGGGATTGGTTCAATGAAGGAGAACCAAGCGATCTCCAACATTGAATCGACATAATACACGTAGAAGCTCCCTCATCAATCACAGTCCGATGAATAGGCCTGTTTTTTACTATCACTGGAATCTGGAAAGCCATTTGATGGGGGAGACGCGGTGTACTATTTTCTAGATCGAAGATTATCAGGTTCGGGTCCTGAACATCAACAGCTCCGATAGCCGACAAAAGTAATTTTCGTTGTGCTGGGCATGATTGCAGCACTTCTAATGCCGACATTGCTGAGGGTGAAACAGCTAAGTCCTCAACAATGTTGTAATTCTGGTCTGCTCTCGCATGTGGATTGAAAGCAGACCTTCGAAGTACACCCTTGGCGGGCGGTTTAATTACTAAGTCCGGGTTAGGTTTCTCGATCTGTAGTGGATCGGAACCAGGAGCTGAGGTTGATGGGTTAGAGTGAGAAGATTCTGCTTCCTTACCATCAACAGGAGCCTTGCTACCATAATCTTGCGATCGAGTCGCAATCTTCACATGAGACATCATCAAAATGGGTTCTTCACTGGCATTCGAGGAAGAACCTATCATCTTATTCTCCTGCTCTGGAAATGGATTTTTTAACACAGCAGGAGTGGGAGAACCTTTGACTATTTTCACAACCTCGGCCCGATGAGGGCAATCTCTCGTAAAATGATCCTCTTCACAAATAAGACAAGGATATCGAGGTTTGCGCTTTTCGTCATTGGTTTCCAACTTTTCCGTTTTCTCCTTCGGAGCCTTGTCTGCTTTAGCCTTCTTCTTTCCTTTCTTCTTTCCACCGTTTTTTGATTTGGCCGTAGATGACTCTACAGCGTGAATATCGGCGGTAAGTTCAGGAGAAGACTCTCCTGTCGGGGAATCGGGCAAAGTGATTATAGGAGTAGTTGAAGCCTTGGAAGACTTCTTCTTGCTCTTTGTATTCACGATACCAATCATACCATCAGCGGCATGAGATCCCGAAGGAGCAGCAGCAATTTGATTCAACTTTGGAAGATCCGGAATCTTCTCGTGTAACGTACCCGACTGAGTGTAAACTAAGTCAAGGTATTGCGCCTGAGCAATGACTTGCTCCTCAGTAACTACTCCGGCCTTAGCTACATCTTCAGTAATCTTCGGTAATAATGATTTAACAAACCATTCAGCTAAGATTTGGTCCGGGATAAAAACTTTCACTAACCTTCTTCGACACCTCCACTCATGAATGTGATCAGAAATATACGTGGACGTCGATTGTTTTAGTGAAGTTAATAACTCCGTGCCGTTATCGTATCTGACCGGCAACTGAAAGTGAGTTAAGAACGAAGTAGCTAACTGGCTAAAATTGTAAAAAGAGGCCCGTGGTAACTCAATGTACCACTTGGCCACGAGACCAATGAGTGTACGCTGGAAAAGACGTAAACAGATCGAATCATCCGAGATAGAATTTGAAGCACACCAGAGGTGGTAAGTCATCACATGATTGGACGGATCCTCTCCAGACTTACCTTCGAACTTGGGTATATCACTGGGCAACTTATTTGGCATTGGCGACCAGAACTGAAGATATTGAATTGGATCATTCGTTAGGCGCGTCAAGTCTGGTAAATCCAAAGTTGCGATAAACGGTAACTGCCGGTTAGGATCTCTAAAACTCTGGGTCACAAGACCAGTCCCAGGAGGAGGATATCTAGGATAACTAGGAACAGGAGTCGCATTTGGGATATTATATGCTCCTGGAAAACCAGGATTAACCGGACCGTACTGGGGTTGTTGAGGTTGTTGATAAGTATACCCAGGATACGGTTGATACTGGTAAACCGGCTGTTGGACAGCTTGCTCAGGTTGGTACTTTCCCTGGTACGGTTGGTGAACAAATTGAGGTTGAGTAGTAACAACCGTACTTGTACCAGGCTGACCTGTAGGCATCTGGACCGTGGTTTGAATCGTAGATCCAGACAACAGTAAAGATGTCTGAGGCGTGGTCGCAGAGACAGTAGAAACCGGAGCTGTCGATACTCCAGAAGTAAGTATGGTAGATGTGGCGGTAGTTGCAGCAGCCGTTTGAGATGGAGTACTAGGTGTGATTGGCGGCTGAGTAACTACCGAAGTTGCAGAAGTTTGAACATTTGACTGGACAGGTTGCGGTTGCTGGGGTGGACCAGAAACTACGGGTTGTCCAGCTTGAGGTACCAACTGCATACTTGGCTGCAACACCTGTTGACCCTGTGATGGATCCCACACTAACATTCCGGGGTATTGACCCGTAACAGGTTGAGGATACTGAGATCCATAACCGGATTGAGGATAGGATTGATAATTGTAAGGTGCAGTTCCCATACTTGGAACATATGACTGACCTTGAGGCGGTTGATAACTTTGACTCGAGTATTGACCTTGAGGTTGATAACCTTGAGGTAAATACGAATACTGGGGTTGACCTTGACCTTGAGGTTGGTACCCTTGAGGTTGATACCCTTGGGGTTGATACCCTTGGGGTTGCCATCCTTGAGGTTGCCATCCTTGAGGTTGATATTGATACTGAGGTTGACCCTGGGGTACATATTGAGGCTGGGGTTGACCTTGAGGCATGTATTGCACCATAGGCGTATACTGACCTTGAGGTTGCCCCCCAGACACGATTTGTGTACCTTGAGGTTGCCCCCCAGGCGTTAACTGAGGTTGCCCCCCAGGCGTTAACTGAGGTTGCCCCCCAGGCGGTAATTGGCCACCTTGAGGTTGGGAAACGGGAACTGAACCTGACATCATGTAAATGTCTCCTACACCCAATGGTATATTACCACTGTTTCCAGCTAATAACCCATGATCAACGGGTTGAGGAGATGCCCCCGTAGAGGTACCAGAAAGTGATTGATACCCGGTGGGAACAGAAGGACCGCTGTGTAAGAAAGATTCAGGACTTTGAGTAAACACGGATGACTGACCAGACATATTTACAGGAGTGTAAATACCTCGAGGTGGAAAAGGAGTATGAGGTGTAGAAAAACCTACCCCTGAGTTGTCTAAATAATTGGTTAACGAAAGGTACCAAGTAGTACTTCTAGGAGGACTGTAAAAGATAGATTCACGCTCCCTTAGATCAATAATAAGTTCATCTTCAAGGTTAGAGACGCCTATTTCTTCCTCTGGAGCAAGTTCTTCGATAGCAATCAAACCAGTAGGAAGATTTTCGGTGATAACTCTTTCTATTCTTGGTGAATCTGGAACACTAGAAGTCGGAGTAACAGGTTCAGATATTTCAGGTTCTTCGCCTGTATCACTAGCAGACGAAAAACTACCAACAAGTTCAGAAACTGTAACAGCTTCGGGATTATAACCTGTCTCTAAGCCTTGGTAATCTGAATGGACTACCAAGGAAGATTCTCCTTCTTCAGGTGAACCTACTCTACTACCACTAGGAGGAGTTACAAGGACCTTCAACCCTTCTAGATTACCGGGGTCGTCTCGAGGAGGTGATCCCCTAAGTCTACGGGATCTTCTCAACAATTCGGCCACAGAAACAACTTCAGGAGACTGGCCCCGAAGTCTACGGGACTGTCTCGGTAATTCCGCCAGAGCTAAAAACTTTTAACTACTACACACGAAAACAAAGTAAAATTTCAAATCAAACCACCTAAAGTCTCTAAAGAACCAAACAAATTTGAATCACACGCCTAAAGAATCTAGGGTGTCAAACCAAGCACAAACAGTAGCCTTCCAGACCGAAAGCGCTAGTTGGTGATGAAGCCCAACATCGCTGGATTCAGTACAGAAGTGGTGGGTGGAACAGTTACCCCGGCAACCTGCTTAATGAATAGACCGGCACAAGTTCCTCCACTTTAACCGTCTCGAGTGAAGTGAACCCCCCGGAAAATCCAAGTGAGTCTAGCCGACATCTGCTCCAGGTACAGTGGGATCTTCCCTCCACCGTCACCTCGGTAGAATCCTAAAGATAATGGTCACTAAGGTTACCAATCGCAACAAATGCACCTGGGGGAACAGTCTACACTCCGACAGCACGCAAGGGCAGAGTATCAAGCTCAATCCCCTTGTCGGTTCCTTGACAATAATCCAAGGTTTACCGACAAGTGACCCCTGGCTCCTCGACAATGGTTAATCCGAGGTTTATCGTTTGTAATACGTGCGTGTCTAGCGTCGTTCCCAACGAGGGGGGATTGATCCCCTCACTGGTTCGGACACGAGCTCGTGCTTCTCCTTTAAGAGGAGCTTTCCCAGAGTACAAATGAGACAATTGGATTTATTCTATCACAAGATAAGCTACTTGTTTGGTTTTGTTGTCTTGGAGAGTTAATTACTCACCTACTCCAAGACACTAGCCTGATCTAAATTGGTGTTTCAGAGCCCTAGTAAATAAAAGTTACTACGTTGATTTTACTTTAAGCGTTAATTTTATGGTTTTTCTTAAAGACAAAAGGTAGCGGAAGTGAAACCAATGGTGTGTAGACTCGACTCAAACCACTACAAAGATGCACCTAAGATGATTTACGCTACTTTCCTTTTTCAATGAAATTCTTAACTAAGAGAGTTGAGAGATGCAAATTTTATAGAAAACAACTTTCTTAGTAAAGACAATCAAAGAAACAATTCTCTTTATCTTTCCAAGCATACAAACATGACCACTCCTTACGTGCACGAAAAACTCTTTTTCTTCCAAAACTCTTCAAAGCTACTTGAAACAAAACTTTTCAAAGGAGATGTTTTTGTATTTTCTCTTTTTAATAAAGCATATAAATCTATTTTAACAAAAATCAATCTTAAAAGCTATAAAATTTATGAAAACTTGACTCACAAGCAAATCACAAGGAAATTTACTCTAAGCAAACCTAACGAGGCAAAAGCCTACAAGGATGATTCTAGGTTGTTTTACTTGACCAAAATCAAATCAAGGACCAGCTAATGCAGAATCAAAAGACTAGTCAAAACAAAACTCAAATCTTTTTGTTCTTTTTGTAAAATGGAATTCAAGACTTAATCAACAAGCACTTCGAAATTTGCCCAAGAGACCAATCAAAGGTAAGTTGCTCTCACAGGTAGAGTTTATGACAGGTCTGACTTCTAAGAATGCTGACAAAACCAGAGAGATCTAAGGCTTGACAACTTCTACCGCCAAAGTCACTACAAGACCTACTCAAAAATCAAACCCTAGGGCTTAAACTTCTATGAAATCCACTAAAACACTCAATGCTATCGAAACAAGTTCAGGTGAAGATCTTTGACAAGAGACTAATGGATCTGGGCAGTAAAAACTAAGAAAAAGCAAAATCTAAGAGAAAAAATGCAAAAAATGGAATTTTCTCAAATTTTAGCAGGGGACGCAGGCAACCCGTTGAGACAGGTGCGGGTCCGCTCTGTGCACACAGCGACAGTGCGTCCAGGGACGCACTGTGCAATACTCAGAGGGTGCATCCTACTGGAAAATTCAAGAAAAACTAAAATGAATCTAACCCTAAGCTAACCCGCCCAAAAACAAAGTCACAGAGCCAAAAACCAGAAAAATAAACCAATTTTCTCAGAGCAAAGTTCATACAAAGGAAAAGACTTTCACATCAATGGAGTCCCCAGCGGAGTCGCCAATTTGTCAGGCGGAAAGAGTCGATTTTGCGGACACAACCAACCTCCCTAGGAGCCTAAGACTCTCTAGTGACAAACAAGACAAATAAGAGCAATCCTTCTCTAAACATGCATTTACTATATAAGAAATCAAGTGTTTATATCCTACCTATAGTCCCACGCTGTTGTAGCAGTCCAGCTCCGCTGATCCGGATGAGCTCCTCCTTCACTTTGAAACCTGCATACACTAACAATCAAACGATTAAATAGCACTTGATAATCTCATAGAATAAAACATATTTAACACATAGACCAAGGAGTACATGAAACAACTCATAAATAACAAGTTATTGAGAAGAATGGACTCATTTGCATTAATAGGTAACAAAAGGAACAAATACAACCTGAGCCTTGGTGTTGTGCAAGTCCCTCCCAGGGTCCATCAAGAGTTATCCTTTACTTTGACAAAGCTCACCCACTTCCAAATAGAACAAGCAAAGATGGCAATCTCTCCTCACAAGCTTCTAAATGGGAGTCCTAATTCCAGCAGCATCTACCCATAGAAATGTATAGCTTCCAACCTCTCCTCCTTCTGGCCCAATGCCTGTATTTATAGTGCTCAAGAGGAAGTTATTCAGGTCCACCATCAATGGGATAATCCCCTCTTTGGATGGGATAGCTCCCTTATTGATGGGATAAGTTCCTCTTTGGTAGGGGTGCATGAACCATCTGGAGGCGCCCAATACACGTCGAACAACCTTCTAGAATGCTCTAGAAATGACCACAAGTAACTTTTTAAAGATGAAACTTGCGCATTTTAACCTTTACAGGGGGACACACCTGCCCCTTTACATACAGAGCATCCAAAGACGCAACTTTTGTGAACATTGGGTGCGTACCCACAGGTAAGGTTGAGAGAACCTGCGTACCCAGAGATAAATACATTTGTAAAGACTTTTCTCTCTTTTTGGAGTTTGACATGGAGAGCAGAGGCATAAGACTTGCCTAAGAGGATAGCATGACTGTTGATAGAGCCATACCAACTGTAAATAGCCATGGTGACATTTTTTAGTGTAACACCGCCTCTCTCCAGATCAAAGACCCCATCAACTGATGAATCTAGAGAGGATGAATATTGACTCGAGAGGGTATGATGTTTTTCTCTAGTGTCGTTTACCATTATGAAACAAGATGGGGTTCCTTGATTTTTATAAAGGGATCTTAAGACTTTACCCAATTGAGAGGGTTTTAGTGACCTATAAACATAAACCTCTTCACATTTCTCCTTAAGGTGGTCGAGCAGGTGACATAGCGTGCATCTAAAGGGTACCTTCCAGTAGTCTAGGCGTTGACAGAAAGAGTCGCGGTCACTGTGGTGGATTATGAGGTCAACGGATAGACCCAACTTAGTATCAATTTCCACAAGCACCTAAAGAATTCTTTTACCAAAGGACATCAACAATTTATCATTAAAAAAAAATGAATTTACCAATATAGTTAGCCACCTACACAACAATATGGCATGTCTAGAACTCTAGAGGGAAGGCCACAAACTTTAACCATAAATATCATGATTTCGAATTCTCAGAGACAAGATTGAAGTCGACCTGCCACCTCTGGAGCTGTAATTAGCCTCGGCCCAAAACCCAAGCTTTTTGCATAATCAAGCTTAGGTCCCCTTCATCAAGCAAGTGGAAATGGTACTAGTTGTTCATCAGAAAATTGATCATCAAGGTATAGCCTAACATTGGCTTCCATTTCTTAGCAACCCATGTCTAGACTTGAGATTGGGAGAGGGAAACGTAGAAGAACTTTCCCATTAGAGCACAAGCCAACAAATTTGCAACTTGAACAATACCATTTCATGCAATGCTTATATTATGTTTTTTAAAGTATTAATATTTTTTGTTTTAGTTTTTTAGAATTGTTTTAAGACTCTTTGTTTTATGTTTCTTTAAGAGTGTAGGGACATATCATTAATATGTTTATTGGCCTATTGAAACTGTATGTTTACTTTGTATTACCAATCATCAAACCAATTATTCCACTTTTCAGTCAATAAAGCCAAAGGTATCACGAACTTCTGTTATGTAATGTGAATTTTCTTAACTCCTTATTATCTACAATTTTGCATCATATATTTAATTCCAAATTGAAACTATAGTTTAACAACTTCCTTTGAATCTATTTGAGGTACTATAAATATCATTTTAGGGTTTTTGGTTAGGGTTTAACTCAACTTAGTAGCATTACTCTCCACTAATGTAAATGGAAAAAACAACAAGAAATGAAAAATCTATTTTCAATTGTGTAACTTATACTATATTAAATCAAACTTCTAATCTCTTGAATATTGGCAACTCTTCGCACAACCAACATGTAACTGCCCATGTTAGCATGACCTAGTGCGTTAATGGCCTGAGAGGGGTGGATATCCCACTTAGGTTCTCGTGTTGAGCTCATTCAATGTACAGGTGAAGGTGGCAATTGAATGATGTCTCAGCACTCTCACCATGCTCAAGACATGGCCTCTAGTCTTAATCCCTAGGAGAACAAGCATTCCTATATTTACTATGTTATGGAAGTTGTATATCTCCACCATATATGTTGGTCTCTACATTAGAACTCCATTGCCTTTACCGGCCTTGGCACCGGGTATCTAGCTTGGTTGTTAGCCTAAACAATGGGCTCTATTCACCTCGCTTCGTTGCTAAGTAGTGTCAGTGTTTATCTCTATTACCATTGCTCTTGGACTAAATTTGTCAGTCACTCTTTTAGGTCCTCATCAAGCTTGCATGTATCTATTGTCCACCTTCGCTGCATTTATTGGGTAATGGAGGCCAAGGAACGCAGATTGTGTCCAATAATCCTCCCGCCAATGCATCCATGGCTCATGAAAGAGTGTGTGCTTGGAGTGGCTGGCGTGGACATCGACTTGATCAACCTCTCTTGACTTAGCATGTTCCAGGGATTGAGAAATATGATGAGGACATGCCTCGACACATCAAGCTCTAGATTACTACCATGGAAGACCAGGAAATTAGAAATACCAACAATGGGAGTGGGTTGTTAGGAATATTTTCAGTTGTCATCTAAGGGACCAAGAAGTGGTATTGTGGATTGTTGAAGAATGAATAGTGGATATGAACTCCCATCTGATTTGGGATCCTTTGGATTTGAGATCCATAGCTAGGGATTTGGGAATTTAATTCCCACCTCCTCCTCCTCCTCCAACCTCACCCATTGTGTCAATGCAATCAAACAATTTGGACTCTCATGTTCAGGACTCCAAATCTCCTAGCCCTAAGATTCTTAGACCTCATAAATCAAAGGAGAAAAAACTAAGCTACTTGGGGGATCCAGATCAAAATTTGATTCAGGTGGAGGATGTCCAAATTTCTACCAAAAAACTATTGCCACAACCACCTAAAATGGGATACTTCGCATCAAAAGACTACCATCGGCCTGTATGGTGTGTGTATTGAGTAGGTGTGCCCTCCTTGGCTACTAGAAGTCCATGATGACCCCTTTTAGTACCCTGCCAAGGATGACCGGGTTCACCAACAAGTCTCAGGAAGGGCTTTCTAAGTTTAGGCTATGTTAGTATTTTTCATATGCTCTTTTGATATTTTTGTTATGCTTGCCCTTTATTCTAGACTCAAAAACTATCCTCAGACCTATAAGGAGGATCACTTGGTTTCCCTCTCAAGGTTAGATGGTCTCTCCTTAGTTTGTGCCCGATAAGTATGGTTTTGGCATATTGAAGGCACTCTCCTAAGACATGGTATGACATGTTAACTCTTGCTTGTATTTTATGTAACTTTATAAAAATCTAATGAAAATTTTGGTTACTTACAATATACAAAAAAAGAAAAAAATCAAACTTCTAATCTCTTGAATATTCTTAACGAGGCACAACGATTGAATCTCAAGTAAAGGTTCCATTACTCACTTGGGAGTTATGAACCATCTCATCTCATCTACACCGCCTTGTCAGCTATCCACCTTCCTTAGATGCATGAAATTCAATGTGAAGTGGGTTGATACAACTCCATAACTTTATTAGCTTGACGGTTTGCTAAAGACTTGTGAACTATAAGAACATGGAAAAACTCCATCTCATTTTGACTTTTAATCATCTCTCATGATATTAGGATTATTATTTTAGCTTGAGATCTCGAGGTGCTAACTTATATGCATGTGTCTAATGACCATGGTTGAGTAACCCCATCATTGTAAATTGTCTAATTTCTATATATTTTTTTATCGCCATTAAATTATGGAGAGGAGCCAATTTCATTTCTCTCGTTATTTGCTGCCTTTCCAAATCCCATGCAAAGGATAAGTTTTCATTTCCTCCAGAACGTACAAGGTTCCCTACCCTACCCTCTCATTCAATGATAAATTTAAATTACATCATTTAATTAATATTATTTTATATATTGATTTTTATGAAAAATAATAAAAAAATTTGTGAAATTATTAAAAATATTATCTCAAATAGTTTTATTTATTATTTTAGAGGAAATAACCTTTTCAAGACATTTTTTAAATCAAATTTGCACAAAATCTAGTAGATTGTTTTTAAATCATAAATTTAAGTTATTTAATTTGCAAAATTCAATCCATCTATGCATTAAAAATTCATTTTAAATAATAAGAAAACACAATCTCACTAAACATTGTATTGCAAGATTTCGGTCAAAAAAGTCATTTCGTTTTAAAAAAAAACCATACTTATAAATAAAAGTAGATCATTAAAATAAATATGAATTCCAAAACCTCCTTGTGGAGTTTTTTTAGACACCACAATTGGCAGGTGTGGCATTTCATGATTTTGTCGTGTTATGAAGAGGCGGTAGCTCGTCTATTTGCAAGTTTTGTTAATTGTGGTGTTCTTTCTGGTTGTTGGCATTGTTCTTTGGTTGCTTCCATTATGGAACCTCATCAACAAATGGTGATCAAACAAGCCTATGTTTTTTTTATTTTGTACCCTTTGAGGTTCGCAAGGAATTTCTGATTTGGAATCCCAAGAGTCTGGAGATAGGCCTTACTATTCTGTCCTGATTTGGAATCCCAAGAGTCTGGAGATAGGCCTTACTATTCTGTTTTAGAAATTAATGGGGATGTGATGAAATGGTTTCTCAATTTGGGTCATTTTCAGAAGCAACGACTTAATTTTTGCACTCTCTTTCCCTGCATTGGCAAATGGATACTTTGCTTCATCTTATTTTTGAAGATAAACAGGTAGACAATTACAATGTGTTTTCTAGTCTTGAAGATATAAAGTGGATGTTAAGAAATGTTAGGTATTGTCTTGACAATATGGATTCCCATCTTAGCCAGTTAGAGAATTATTTAGTGTTGGATTTCACCTCGGGGGATCTTACAAACC
Source organism: Pinus tabuliformis (assembly GCA_031772625.1). Classification (NCBI taxonomy): domain Eukaryota; kingdom Viridiplantae; phylum Streptophyta; class Pinopsida; order Pinales; family Pinaceae; genus Pinus; species Pinus tabuliformis. Next base: position 115,161,654 of record CM062804.1, read on the forward strand.
CTCCTGGAGATCCAACCAATCCATCTGTTAGTAATGCTCATGATTTTAACCTCATTCCATCTGATCAAGATTGAACAACTGGTAGCTCTATTGTGTTTTCCATCGGATATATCAGTCTCAGTGTTGTGAGTAATTTTCTTGTTCTCAATTGCAGGGACTTATATTGTGTTTTCCATCGGATATATCTGTCTCAGTGTTGCGAGTAATTTTCTTGTTCTCAATTGCAGGGATTTATATTGTTCAATGGTACATATGTTGATTCCATGGTTTTGCAATTATTTTGTTGAGTTGAGGGTCATGAAGCACACTACAATGGTGGTTTTGGTTGAAGTTATTCAAATGCAGTTTTTGTTGTCATAAGCATGATAGGACGGCTGGGGTGGTTGGCTTTCGCACCCCCAGTCGTGATCGAGTCCTGCGGCGGCCTCTCGCTGGGCGATTTCTATCGGCTATGTCGTATTCTGCTGGCTTCGGCCATATTGATTGTAAAAAATATCTGTAGGCTTCGGCTATATGTGGATTTTCTCTCTGAAAAAACTTGACGCTCATCTCTCGCAACGACCTTCACTTTTTCCTCGGCATTTCAGTTTGAGCTTTGCATCTATGGGGGAAATTGCATGTGGTTGGTGTAATGTGGTCGATGTTTCTTCTATCCAGGCCGTATTTGCAAACATGTTCCTGTCTTTCGATATGCGTTTTTTGAATTATGGACAATCTGTTGTATTAGATTGTCCACAGTTGCTTTTGGGTCTTGGCATGTTTGTTCCTCGCTTAAAGTTATTTTTCACATTTTTTATGGTCTCCTGGAAGTTTGTAACTCGGTTTATGTTTATTGTGAGGAGCTCAGCTCTCCCATTTGTCATGTTGCGCCCAAATTTTTGGATGTATTGAGACTGCCTTTACTCCCTTGTTACTATATTTTGCTCCTGGATCAAGTTGACCATGGACGACAATGGGATGTAATTTTTTTTGTGGTAATATAATTTGTTACGATTCAACCAAAAAAATGAATCACGATATAAATGAATGTATCATTAACGTGTAATGAACAAATAAGAGAACGTAAATAATCCATTTATCAATTCATTTAAACATGTAATGAACAAATAAGAGAACGTAAATAATCCATTTATCAATTCATTTATTTGCACAGGCGAAAATATATTAAATTAAAACGAAAGAAAATGATATCTATTTTTTCAAAAATAGAATACACACACAAACAATCAAAATAATAGACGGAGTAACCTTTTTAAATATATTTTCTGTTAAATTTGGTTCAAAATCTAATATAAATTTTTTAAAATTAGAAGTTTAAGTTGTTTAATTTGCAAAGATAAAGTGTCTTGGGGTTTTTCAAAGTGTTGAATTTATTTATGCATTCAAAAGTGTATTTTAAATAATGAGAAATCACAATCTCGCTATAAATTATATTGTCAGATTTCAACCAAAAAGTTATTTCATCTATTGGTTAGAATCTCTCTCTCTATATGTATATATATATCTATATATCTAAAGAGAGAGAGCGTTTATTGGTTAGACTCTCTCTCTCTCTCTCTCTCTCTCTCTCTCTATATATATATATATATCTAAAGAGAGAGAGAGAGAGCATTAATTGGTTAGACTCTCTCTCTCTCTATACATATATATATATATAGAGAGAGAGAGAGAGAGTCTAACCAATAGACGAAATGGTTTTTTCAACCATATTGAACTTAGGTTGATGTCACCGCTAATGTTAAATGGAAGAAGGATCTACTCACCTATATTATTTTTTCCCCAGGGAAAAATTAAAATTTTATTTATAGTAAACAAAATTACATCCATGTATGGCCAAAGGCATTCCTATGTTTATAAGCCACATATAAGAGACTTGTGTCTCATGAAGCAAAAGCTACATATACATCACCTTAATTATGTCCATTACCTAAGTTATACATCATAATAATTTTCAATATATAAAGATGTTTATAAAAGTTACAAAATTCTTGTTTCACATTTCCAAAAGAGACTCACACACACACACACACACACACACACACACATGTGTAGGGCAAAGCACCCTCCAAATCCTAGGCAGATCAAGTATCGGGTTCTCTTCACTATTTTTTTGTCCCTATCTTAGCTCCATGTAAACCATTAATTAGAAGGCAGTGAATATACATCCAATGGACTATTCACCAGATCTGTTGGAAGAGCAACACGCCTCTTCTCACATCTACCCACTTTCACCGGCTTACCTGGGGGTAAATATGAGATGATGGGTTACTATGATATGAATCAACCTCGTAGATGACCTTAAGGAAATGGAGTCAACACAACTAAACCTTATTGACCTCCCTGAGGTGCCAAAGGACCCCTAGGAGTAACCCAACCCCTCCAGGTGTCCAATCCCTGAGACAACTCACCTTATTCCCAACCTAGAGCCCTAGTCGCTCCCTTTCCAAGGCCTCGATGAGACTATGGATTCCCAGTCATTCCCATAGGCCTTCATCAGTGCGACTGTGGCATTTTTCTTCTAGTGTTGTGCTAGCAATTGTGAGAATTAAGACTCTTTTCCAAAGTTGGGGTTTAGTCTCTGCCCAGAAAAATATGAAACTTCCAAAACTCATAAAAGACATGATGACAATGCTTGTAGACCAAAAACTAGAACTATGACTTGACTTGACCATCCCCAGTCGGGACTAACATTATGTGAAACACTTGGTAGATATGCAACCTATAAGTCATGAATGCAAGTTTGAACATAGGGGACTGACAACTAATCTGATGTTTAACCAGAAAGTTCATTACCTTCTCTCATTAGTTGTCTTAACACCAGTTAGGTATTGCATTCATGATTTATTCAGTTATATGTGAAAACAGGAAAAGAGGCATGACTAAGATTTTCATATAACCATGCTTATAACTAGCATATAACCAGATAAATAACCATAAGAGAATAGCCATTAAATCCACATAATAACCAATACATTTCCTTACCAAAAGAAAGAGAAACTTAGCTTTTATTAAACCTAGGAAAATATACCAACGGGTTTGGGACTTCCACATTCCACCCGACCATAGATTGTCTTAGCCAAATCTCTCTTCAGCCAATCACCCATGTGCCATATTCCAAGAATAAATGTGGAATCTCATGGAATAAACCAATCCAAAGACAACCAAGGGAATCCATAGGTTAAACCACCTCCACCTTCTCCATAACATGATCACACCTAAACTGGTGTCAAGATCAGAAAACTGAACCGATCTTGGATGCCTAAGAATTTATTTAGCATCCTTGAGGAATTTTCCTGTGTCCACCCTCAAGCTTTTCCATGTATCCCGCCATTACCGGTTAAGGGATTTCTAGGCCTTTGTGAATTTTCCTGACACCACCTCACCTTGGATTTTGAAACCATTTGGAGATTCGAAGCTCAAATCGAGAACAATCCCACCACACCATATCTATCTGGAAATGTCAAGGATAAGCTAATTTCCACTATCGAATCCTGACAAAATCCATGCCAATGATAGCAGATGAACCAAATACCAACATGCACTTACCATGCATGTCAAAATCAACTAGGAAATCACACATGCAATATGTTACCTGCAAGTATTCCCATTGAAGCTGCTTGATGCTTGCCTTCCTTGTCCTTCTTTGCTTTTCCTTTCCTTTCCTTGCTTTTCCTTTCTTTTCCTTGCTTGCTTACTTTCTTTCTCCTCTTGGTGCTTTCTCTTCTTTGAGATAAATTCTAACACTAACAACAACAAAAAAAACTACCAACTGATGCTTTGAGGTCTTTTTATTGATGATGCCTCTAATTTCTTCAATTTTCCATTATTTTCCTTCATTTTCCTCCTCACATGCAACCTGTGACCTTTCACCTTCCTTTTCTCCTAATTTCCATTATTTTCATAAATAATGTGCCAAAAATACCTTTTTTCCTTTCCAAAGCCTTAGCCATTGCCTTTGCCAATTTCCCCTTAGCCATAAAACACAACAAGTGATGCCCACTAGGATATTTTGCCCAACATTTAGCTTGGAATAAGTGTCCCTTTCCCATGGTCTTATTTTACCTTTATTAACTTTTATTACATGAATTTCTAACTCTGGGCTATTACAAACCATTCCCCCTTAGGGGAACATCATCCTCGGTGTTGAACCACACATAGACCTAACAAAACTGCTGAAGAGTAAAAACATATTGCCGTTGGAGCTTTATAACCCATATTGTTGCAGTATTTACAATAACATCCTGCTCAAAAGAAAAACCATCATGTAAAACATGAAAACATGACAACCATATCACTTATTGAAGCTTTATAACTTAGCTCATTGCGGTATTTATAATAGAAACCATACATAAATATGTACAAATACCAAGACTCATTTTCCTTCACTAGAAAACAATGAAGGATACATATCCTGCATCTGATCAACCATCTCCCATGTAGCTTCATCGGGCCCAAAATGCTTCCACTACACTTTAACCTGCTCAAGTGCTTTGTTTCGGAGCACAAGATGTTTCCACTGCAATATGCATTAGGGTTCCAACTGGAATTATCCTTCTTGATCCACCTGCAATACAAACTAATCAATTACATGATCAACATCCTTTACATATATTTTAAGCAATGAAACATGAAAAACATCATGGAATTTCACTATCAAAGATAGTACAAGTTTGTAGGCCACTTGTCCAATCCTCTCAAGGATCTCAAAAGGCCCGCAATACTGTGGTGCCAACTTGGCACATGATCTAATCCTCAAGGAGCTCTTCTTGGGATTGATGTGTAAATACACATGCTCCCCAACCTGAAACTCCTTAAATGCCCTGTGTTGGTTTGCATAACTTTTTTCCTGTCTTGTGGTGCCTTTAAATTCTTCTTTATAACCTACATTTCTTGTTCCATGTTTGTTAACATGTCCACTCCAATAAGTACCATGTTCATTGGATCACTCCAGCTGATGGGAGTGTTACAACTCTGCCATACAGTGCATCAAATGGGCTCATCCTCGTTGACTCCTGATAACCATTGTTGTATGCAAACTCAAACAATGGAAGGTACTCCTCCCATCTCCTTTGTTGATGCATGACATACATCCTCAACATGTATTCCAATATCCTCTCTATCCATCTATCTGTGGATGATAAGTTGTGCTGAAATCCAACTTTGTCCCCAATCCTACAAACAACTCCTTCCAAAACTTGGAAGTGAACTTGGCATCCCTGTCTGACACAATCTTCTTTGGAACACCATGCAATCTCACAATATCCATGATGAAGACATGTGCTACCTCACTAGTTGAATAAGTAGTCTTCAATGGAATGAAGTGAGCTACCTTGCTCAACCTGTCTACCACAACCATGATATAATCATGCTTCCCCGATGTCCTCGAAATACCTGTAATGAAATTCTTGGAAATGACCTCCCATTTCCACTCTAGAATCGAAATAGGCTGAAGCAACTCACCCAGATGCTTACACTTTTCTTTGAGCTACTAACAGTCCAAACATCTTGCCACAAAATATGCCACTTCCTTCTTTAGATTCGGCCATTAGTAGAACTTATTTACTGTTGTCAACATCTTCTGATGTCTTGGGTGACCTAAATATGGTTTTACATGAAACTCCCTCAAGATAAGCTTCTTGAGTTCATTGTGATCCGACACATAGATCATGTCCCTAAATCTGACCAAGCCATCTGTTGGAAGATGATAATGCACATCTTGATCATTCGTACCCTGTTGTAACTTGTGCATAAGCTTCATGTATCTATCATCCTATTGTCCTACCTGTAAAATCTGATCATGTAGATATGTCCCATATGAGCTCACTATTGCAAAATGGTTTAACTGCACCTACCTGCTGAGAGCATCCACAACCTTGTTCTCATTTTCCTTAATGTACTTGATCTCCAAGTCAAACTCACTAAGGGTAGCCAACCATCTGGATTACCTGGCATTCAAATTCAATTGGTCAAATAGATATCTCAACCCACTGTGATTGCTCATCAACACAAACCTCCTGCCAAGAAGATAATGTCTCCACATCTTCAAGGCATGAATAATAACTGCCAACTCAAGATCATGAGTCACATAGTTCTGCTCGTGCTCATTCAGTTTCCTAGACTCATAGCATATCACTTGTCCCTCCTACATAAGGACTCCACCAAGCCCTCTCTTGCAAGCATTTGTACATACTACAAACTCTTTATCTGGATCTACAATCTTTAACACTGGAGCATTTGTCAACAACTGCTTCAACTACTCAAAACTAGCTGCACACTCCTCTGTCCATTCAAACTTCTTACCTTTCCTCTGCAATGATGTAATAGGGTATTCAATATGTGAGAATTTCCTGATGAACATCCTATAGTAATCTGCTAAGCCCATGAATGATCTAACTTCCTCTACATTTCTAGGAGATGCCCACTCCATGATAGCTTTTATCTTTTCCGGGTTTACTGCTATGTCATTCTTAGAAACAACATGTCCCAAGTAGTGTACTTCTATCTGAAAGAAACTACACTTGCTAAGATTAACATACAACTCAAACTCTCTTAGCAACCTCAAAATTGTTGCTAAATGCTCAACATTATCTTCCTCATTCTTAGAATATATCAAGATGTCATCAATGAATACAATAACAAACTTGTCCAGATAAGGATGAAACGCACTATTCGTCAAACACATAAAAGTGGCTAGTGCATTAGTCAAACTGAATAGAACTACAACAAACTAATAATGCCCATACCTGGTCTTGTAGATGTATTCCTCTTTGATGCGTACCTGATGGTATCATGATCATAGATCAATATTTGAGAATGCTACTGCTCCCTTCAACTGATCAAACAAGTCATTGATCCTCAACAACGGATACATGTTCTTGATTGTCACCTTATTCAGTTGCTTGTAATCAATGCACAATCTAAGAGTACCATCCTTCTTCTTCACGAACAATATTGGTGCACCCCAAGGTGATACACTTGGTCTAATGTATCCCTTATCAAGCATTTCCTTCGACTGCAACTTCAACTCTATTATAACGCTCGAGTGCTGATCCTATAAGGTGCCTTTGATGTTGGTGCTACCCCTGGTACCTGTTAGTGCCTGTCAGGCCTATCAGTCACCAGTTATCAAATATTCTCTTACAAGGTTTTTGTTAGGGTCTTAAAGTCAAATTTTTATCATTTCATTAGGTTTTCAAAATAAAAAATTGGTCACTAGCTAGTGTGTCTAGGTCTATTGCTGCTCCTTTCAAAATTTTCATGTTCTGGTCATTGCCATCAATCAACTGGATGTGCCATCAGTGAAATGTCATCATTATCATCTCAATCATATCATCATGGTCCTCATTCATCTCACTATCACCATTAGGTCATTAGGGTCAATGTCATCAAAATTTGTCATCTCATTCATAAATCTTGGCAACTGATATGTTTTCATTCCAAGGCTGCAAACCTCTTTGTAGTGATTTCTTCCATTATATTCAGGTTATGTTGCAGCAAATACAGGTTGGTGGTCTCTCATGAAGCTCAATAATCTCTTAGTTCTCTTAATTGTGATTGCAATGCTTCATTTCCCTCTCCTAGGGTTTTGAAAGCAATGTTCTAGATTTCATGATTTCCATGGTGAATTGTTGTTAAAACTTGTGTCATAGTGTTCATACACCTTTTTATATCCTAATTATGCCTTCCAAAATACCCTCTATCTAAACCATCCTCAAATTCCATCATTTTCACCTAAACCCTAAACAGAGCACACTTTCTAAACCATTGGAATGTTTTTCTCTTGTTTGAAACCCTTCCCCTCACCCAAATACTAAATTTCCACTTTCCTTAGCTCCCTAACCTCCCTCACTATCCCCCAAATTTTCTCATAATTTTTTCAGTTCCCCATCCCTTTCATTTACCTAAATTTCCTCACAACTATCAAACTCCTCTGTTTTACTAAAACTAAACCCTAATTCTTCCTCCTAGTGAGCTAGGGTTTCACCTTGGAAGCACAGACCACACACACTGAAAAGAAGAAGTAAAATAATGGAGGACATGTCTCAAGAGTTGATCCATCTAACATCAAAGAGATCAGTGCCTCACAAACTCAACAAGATGTCATTTGTGGCACACAGGGACGATTTTTATTCAAAGTGTGATTCTGAGCAAATGGAGATGAACTTTACATAAGTGGAAGAGGTTTTTGTCAATAATATACCAAGGGAAAAAGCCCTACTTCATCTTTTACACAGGTAGCATAGATTGTGGTGTAGGGCTAACACCTGCACATACCCACAGTATGCATCCATCAATGATGCATCCACAACTGTCCCAAGTATTTAACTCTACAATGGAGTTAAATCTTCAGACCATAAATGGTCACGGCCCATTCGTCAGATCCTGTGCATAGGAAATCAATCACCCCACCTGAACCTTCCTCTCGGGATTATATGAACCTTTCAAAATATTTATATAAATCCTTTTATCCACGCATATATAACCTTCCACTTCCAAACCTTGGTTAATATATGCTATATCGCACGAATTGCACTATCGGCGCTTTTTCCCTTCTTAACTCATTTACAAAGAAAACATACGTTTACAAGGGAAACTCCACAAACAACCCTTTTTTCCTTAATATGGCCTTTGCACACATTTCAATACTTTAACTTCATTGCAATTGCAAATCAGCTTCTACACGGTCTTGACACATATACACCATCACCCCTCCGACTCCGATATTCCACTATCGGAACGCATATATGATTCTTTTATACTAAAATCCCGACCATACCTAAATATGGGAATACAAAGGAAATTCCCCTCTGAGCAGCATACGCGGACTTCAAATACTATAGACCCGCGACTATGATTGTCGTCGGGTCCGGTCACTACTTACTCCACGCTTCTGTTGCGCCGAACTTGGATGGGTCTGAGCTCCAATATTCCGATAATTGCTATCAGATATCGCTCATCCACCCATATTTGACTCCTTCCGCTTTAAACCTTCGACTACCCGATCACCGATTGGGTTTGTCGGTGATATCGCCACATCGCTCATCGGAGTATCGTTGGGTTTGTTATCACCGTCCCTTGGCACCTCTGAAATGCAATTGAGACTTCAATTGTAGTCGTTGATCTTTGAAGATCCAACGGCTGCTGAGTATCAATTCTGGACCTCTCCGCTCATCCCTTTTACTTGGAATGTTACGCTATTTCCTTCAATTTCTCGGTGATTTGGCTTCTTTAAAGGTTTCATCCCTCTGCTCATTTGCATCTTGCTCTTCCTTTTGAGCTTAAACTCCTCACACTCCTTTGATCTCTGTCCTTCTTGCAGAGCTCTAATGGATTCAATGATCCATTTCAATTCTTCTGAATCGTGCTCTCCCTCTGCATCCTTCAGAATTATGTCTGTACCTGTACAGAGCCTAGGAATTCATTGTAAATCACACATGAAATACTTCCTAAGTATACCGACACAGATAGGAACCAATATTGCATATATTAATATAAAAGCACATATTACATCCGAGACACCTCGATCTCACACACACACAGAGTCCTGATTCTACTATTAGTGGCCTCCTCTATTGAACGCGCAGGTTCACTTATTTATAAGAATGCATTGGATTGGATCATTGGAGGATCCGATCACCCCTCTAACAAAAGCCCTAAAGCTCTCTGCATGCATACATATGTGGCAGATAAGTCTCCTTGAGACTTTATCCATTCCATCTTTTCCTCTATTTTAAAATAGAAAAGTCTTCTTATCAAATTCCTATTTAATGCCTAAAGGCTCTCTCTTGTTCCTAGAATCATGGAATTGTTTAAGAGTTGGACTTGGCTTCTACCACTCATGTTCTCATTTATTTATTTTGAGAGCATTTACATATTCTCCCATTATCTAATAAAATCACACTTAAAGGCCTAAATATTACATTGACTTGGAACTTAGGAAAACTATTTCCTAAAATGCATGACCCCCTATGTCTACTATTTACAATGATTTTCCTTGGGTTGAATGCTCTTGCAATAAACTCCCAAAGTAGAAAATATTCATGATCTCCTGATCATGTGTCTTCTGATCTTTGTCTTCTTGGATCCCACACTTTGTTTTGTAACTTTCCACATGCTTTGTTCCCTTGTTGCTACTGCATTTTTGTTGTCTTCTACTCCATGTTCTTCTTCTTGTTAATCAGCTTCAAACTCTGATTGATATTGCTTGCTTCTCTTACCACTTTCCTCCATTTAATCTGCTTCATCATCAGCTCCCACATTTCTTCAATTTCTATGTCCAACATATCTTTGGGCTGGTCCATATTCTGCTTCATATTATTTTGTTCCAGGTTGTTATTGTTGTCTTCTACGCTGGCTTTGCTTCCTGCCATTATAGACATTGTTGTAGACTTTCCCTCCACTTTTTCCTTGCTTGCTATGATGACTCCTGCTTGGCTTGCCACCATTTTTGCTTTACTTGCTTCATCCTTTGGTTTACTTGTTGCCTCCCCATCTTCCTTACCCTCTTTCATGATTGAATCATGATTGTTTAGCATTTTATCCAGCAAATTAACTTCTCTATTCCATGGATTGAGTTATTCTATATAATTCTCTTCTTTCACTTTTATTTGGTTGTTCACTTGTGCCAAATCTCCTCCAGCATTTGCAACAAAACCTGCACACTCAAAACACTTGTTAAAATTAAAAAAATAAGGTTGTTATGCCTTATTTCCCTTTGGCAACAATTTAGTTTGTTGCTCTATTTTCTCCTTCTCTTCTGTTAGCACATCAGTATCCTGATTCAAATTCTCAGCAGAATTCATGAGACTGTCCATTAGTCTCTCTTCCACACCATCTATTCTAATGATGTCTTTCTGCTTGGGTTCACAGTAGTGAACTTCTCCTCCTTTGACCTGCTGCTGGTTATCTTCACTTTGAAATTGTTTGATTCCATCTTCAAACAACCTCTGCTCAATCTTGTTGGGTGTGGAGCATGATTATTTAGAGGTCTTTGTTTCAGCCGAATGTATACCCCAGGAAGTTTGTACACCCCTCCACGCAGGGGGTGCGGAGGGGACTTGTCCCCCTCGCGAGGGTGGGGGGGGGGCGATCCCCCCCAGATGGGGGGTCCAAGGGCCAGCAGTCCCCCGGCGGGGGTTTCGGGGGCAGCGCCCCCGAAGCTAAAAACAGATGTAAAATTGCCTTGTAAAAGTAAAGTAATTTCTAGTAAATCTGGACCGTTCATTAGGCGGATGATCTAACGGTAGAACTTATGTTTAGTTTAGGGTTTTTTTCCCTAGAAGGCAACCCCTCTCTTTGTATGAGGGAATTGTATTGAGGCTGTGTAATAGATGTGTATTCTCCGAGTGATAAACAGAGAGGTGAGACTGTGAGAGAAAACAGAGGATATTACAGTGGATCTGTTGTAGGTTGTGTCTCTTCATTTTGCTGGATAATAGAAAGGAAGGACTGGCTGTTTGAGGTGGACGTAGCCCAAATTGGGTGAACCACGTATACCTGTGTCTCTCTAGTTCTATGTGTTTTCTATGTTTATATTTATGAAATTTTTTATGTGTTCCATTGATCTATAATATATAATTTTCTAACAAATCTCTCTGGTCACATACTCATATTCATTCATGCTTTTTAATGAACCTGCAAACAAATTATTGCACCTTCCTATCTCCATGGCTACTTGAGACACATCTTCTTCTTCAGAAAACTGTAACTGCAGCTTTTGTTCTACTGCCAGGTTCTCTCATCAGTCTCTCCAGTAGTTTAATTTCCTCTTCACACTTAGCAAGCACTTCATCATAATGTTATCTTCTTCCAGCTTCATCCTTCACATGTTGTGTTATAGTATTAAAATATTGTCTTCCTTTGACCCTTTTAATCTCAAGGTCTTTCTGCAGTATCAAATCACTACTTCCCTCCTTCAAGAGGTCTTCTTCATCATACTTTGTTCTCCTAAAGTATTCCTCCAGACTTTCTACATCTTCAAAAGATTTTCCATCCTCTTCAAAACACTCCTTTGTTAGTGTTCCTTTTCCAAAGGTTAAATCCTTTGCATAGGGTTCCTCCTTCTTAACATCTTTCAATAGATGTCCTTCTTCCCTATTGTCTGTCTCAACAGTTTCCATGGCTATCTCCATTGTGCATATCATCATAGTGAATTGATGATCCTTTACTATGTTTTCAACTAACATAGTCTCTTCCTCAAGTTTGCCTTCAATCCTGTGTTGTTCTAAATCCTTCAGATGATTTAGAAATTTTGCGATTGTCTCCTCTTCAATCTCTTCAAGCCCTTCACTTGGTTGCTTGATATCTTTCTCCAGTTGTATATGAGATCTATCTATCTCATCTTCTTCCAAAACAGAATTTTGATTCTACTAGTCTTCTTCCTTCTTCATGACAATATTAGCAAATTGTCCTTCACCTACAAACATACACAAATTGTCAGATTTATAATCATCAGACCTTTTGGTCTCACTTGAAGTTTCAGTTTTCAAGTCTTCATCTTCACTTTCTCCTAGAATTTCTCCTTGTTCTGGTTTACAAATGTACTCTTCCATTTCCATTTCCAACTTAACTTTCTTGAGTTTTTCCATTAGCCACTTCACTTGCTTTTGTTGTATCCTTCTCTACATCTCATGCCATTCCACTGGCTTCTTCCTCAAGACCCAACCTAGTCTCTGGCTTTCCTCAAGCATTCTCCTTAATGCATTGTGTTGTTCTTTTAATTCAGCAACCTCTTTGTCAATTTCTTCTTGACTCATACTCTTGCCATCTGCTTTGGCATCCTCTTTCTTATATCCTCTGTTGTGGCTTCTCTCTGAACCTCTGCTATGACTATCAGTGGTCATCTTCTTCTCTTCTTTGTTCATGAGCTCCTTTGCAACAAGCCTCTGCAATAGCTAGTCCTCCTGGCTGCAATCTTACCTCACTAACCTCTCCTCACTCAATCTTTTGGTAAGCATGGGTCCTCTGTTTGGAACCTTCTCTTGAGCAACACCTTTGCTCCTTCTAGGCTTCTGCAATCTCTCACTTCCTCTTGAGAACACTTCAGTTGTCCTCTCTATCCAATCTCTTGTTGGATTCTTCAGGTTCACTGCCACTTCTCTTAAGAGTGTTTCCCTTACTCTGTCTTCAAGAACTCACCTAGTTCTTCTCTCATAGCTTCTCTTGTTGTCACCTGTGCATTAGTATAAAAAAACACATTCTTAATTGGAAACAAAACATATTACCTCACCTTCAAGATCTCAACATGATCTTGTTTCACCCATTCTTCTGCACTTTGAATGGATTGTCCTCTGTTTTGTCCCTCAAGTCCTCTTTCCTTCAAAACTTGCATTAAGAAATCTTGCTTTTTCTTTCCTTTAAGGAATCCTCTGTTCCTGCCTACTCCAAACCTTTGCTGGAATGCTACAATCTTCCAGAACTTCAAAAGTTCCCCTCACAAATTACAAATCTGCTCTGATTACAAACTTCTACTCTGATACCACTAATGGTGCAAGGCTAACACCCGCACATACCCACAGTATGCATCCATCAATGATGCATCCACAATTGTCCGAGGTATTTAACTCTACAATGGAGTTAAATCTTCAAACCATAAATGGTCACGGCCCATTCATCAATTCCTGTGCATAGGAACTCAATCACCTCGCCTGAACCTTCCTCTCGAGATCATATGAACCCTTTAGAATCTTTATATAAATCCTTTTATCCACGCATATATAACCTTCCCCTTCCAAACCTTGGTTAATATATGCTATATCGCACGAATTGCATTATCGGCGCTTTTTCCATTCTTAACTCATTTACAAAGAAAACATACGTTTACAAGGGAAACTCTGCAAACAACCCTTTTTGCCTTAATACGGCTGTTACACAATAATTTGTCACCATCCCTGTTACTCCTCTTTCCGTACCTTGGAGGACCCATCTCGGGAGTTATAAGAAGTGACAAAGGCTAAAAACACTTGCATTATGTTCCCCTAAGTAAGTACTCCATGTTCCCTGAAGACACCTTTTGCAGATCATCCCTAAAAAGTGCTCTTTTTCCATTGGCGCAAGTCCACAGTATCCTACCCGCGCCAATGGTGGAGATCCTCAAAAGAGGGCGCGACCATTGGCGCTCTGCCTTAGAACAACAGTCGCGCCAACCAAATTTAGTCGTGCTTTTTGCCTTAACGCACGTCCGACTGTTTTTTCCTTCATTACATGGAGCTTTTCTGAGGATAAAAAATCAGTCTTTTGTCGAGCTTTATCCATCTTTATGGCTTTTGAGGATAATGCTAATCCGCAAAAGGTGTCCCGGTTCATCGTATCCTCCTCCCTTCTTCATCTATATAAGCTTGTCATTATGCATTGGACAAGCTAGAGTGTTAGAGTGTTAGTGCTAGTGATTTAGTGATTGAGTGATAGTAGTGATGATTATTGGTCATGGAGTGTTAGATGTTGAGTTCTTGAGTTCTTGGAGGAGTGCTAGTGAGTGCTAGAGAGGTTATGCTGCCGGAGAGGAGATGCATGGCAAGACACATATAGTTACTCGCCCAGCCAGGAGAAGGGTCAACGTCAGAACAATGGTTGTAACTTTTCCTGTTTATTATTAATTAATGAGCGACTGCTATTATAGTTCCAATCTCATTATCTATCATGGTGATGTGTTGATTTATTTCCTTTCTGACTGAAATATAGTTGTGCCTTGGTAGTTTTTATGTTGGTATCTGTCTCTTCCTTTGCATGTGCAGGTGTTCGTTTGTGATCTGTTGGAGCAAGGGAGCGAGGATATCAACTCTGCTTCAATCATAGCGTTGGACTCCAGGTTAGTCTTCTTGATTCACCTTTGATGCATAACTAGGAACTTGCGTAGCAGCGTGGTTTGTTTGTGGCTAGTTCTGTTATAGGCTAGTGGGATCGCCTCTGTCTGCAAAGGGGATTTACCTGACCAACAAATTGGCGACTCCGCTGGGGAGGAACTATTTGATTTTTGTCTTGCATGTTAATTTTCTTCTGCTTGCTGGAGTGAATGAGCTTCCTGAGTCAGTTTTGAGTTTATTCTTTACTGTTTGACCCATCTGAGCGCTGTCAACCCGACCTAAGGTCGTATCATTTATTTTTCTAGTTGGCAAGCTTAATTGGCGCGGTTATTTCTTTGACAGTCGCGCCAGTTGGCGCATGTTGCTCAAAAGCAGCTCGCGCCAATCCTGTGGTAGCGCAAGTTGCAGGCTGACAGTCGCGCCAGCTCTGTAAATTTTGCCTGTGTGTGGGTGGAAAGCTCTTTCAGTCTCTTTATATATCTCTTTCAGCCTCTGGAACTGTGTTGAACCTCTGCTTGACTGGTCTTAGCCTGTATCCCTCAGCTGTTTGCTCATTTCTATTGATTTTCGTCTCAGCCCTAGGATATCTAGGGGCTTTGCATGACTAGCCTTCTGTGGGAAGTTTCGATCTCTTGATTATCCAATCAACTTGTTGGTTGTGTTCTGCACCTATCCAGTGCTTTGTTAAAGCTTGATCTTCTATACTCTGACTACTTCACTTCTAGCCTCTTTGAAGTTCACTAGTCTTTGTGTTTTTCCTTGCTTTCATGGTTCATTTTAGTGTTTCAGAATTGGTTCTATTTCATTAACTGAACTTGGATTGTGCATATCTCTTAAAATTTGTTTACATGCATCATGCCATCTTAAAGGAAAGAAAAACAAAAAAAATCTTTTGCATCATATTAGTTAGCATTTATTGTTATTTGTTGCTATTAAAAAGAAAAAGAAAAAATTTCATTTCTTGTTATTAGCTGCATTAGGATCTTTGTTGTTTGTTGAGTGATCATTTCGTTTGTGAAAAAATCTCAACCCTCCTGTAGATAGAATTCATCGAATCAAATGATTTAATTTTGGCATGTAGTTTGCATTTAAGAAGTTTGTGAGATATCACATACGGTAGGACCAAAAACTGAAACATAATCGAAGATAAACTTTAAAATGAACTCAATGAACATAACAACGCATTGGAACATAACGCAAATACTCTAGAGGTCTAGGTTAGAGACGTGTTCCGGCGTCTTTAAACCTGGTAGTTTATCGTCGAGTGGTTGGGTGATTCCTCCACGGTGAAACGATAGGTGCCAATACGGACTGTGCTCCCACGTACCGTCGCGTATATATTGGGAGACCCCTATAGGAATAAAGCCTTTATCCATAGGAAGCCATGTCAGCCGCCCTACGATTCGCAATGCAGTGAACACAGCATTCACGAAGATTGACCACCCGTACCCTAAAAAGTATTCTGTGGTTTTGCGAAAAGTTTGGCACACCCTCTACCTAGAATTCCAGAGCAGTCACTTTTGATCCTTTTCGGACTCCCTAAACGAAAAGGTGCCTGTGAGCGTCTTGTCACTTCGTGCTCATTAAATATTCGAAGGAGACTAGAGTCATCTTTTATCCTTTTCTCGACTCTTAAAAAATGAAAAGGTTAAGTTCAGTGTCTTAAAATTTATTGGCCACGATAACATTTACCCAATTAGATTTTGTTTGCGTTAGCTTGAGTAGGATTCTTTCTCGCTCAATGGCATCCTTCCCTGAGTCCACCGGCCAAGGTGTTCCCTTTGATGGAAACCCTCGTCCATTTCCTTCTGTTGGAAATGTCGGTGTTCAGTATATCGCAACTTTGTCTTTGCCTGGGTTAACCATCGGTTTTCCCGTATGGTTGTTTTCAAACTCGGTGGTCTCGAGTGTGATAACTTCTGCTCCGAATGAACCCACCTCCCAGGTAATACCCACTTCGAATGTTACTTCCGAGGTCAATGCCATCCAAACCACCACGACAAACAAACCCTCGAAAGCAAAGAAGAAAGGGAAACCGAAGAATAAGCCAGATCAACCCAAGCAGGAAGCCCCTAACCCTCCGCCCGAGGATGGTGCCAAACGCAAACCCAAGTATCCTTGTCTTATCTGTGATGAGGATCACTATACAAAGGACTGCCCCAGGCGGTCTGAAGTTAGTCGTTTGTTGAAAGGCACTCCCGGGACTCCTGCAGTGCTTAAAGAACCCTTTCCCTCACAGCAAACTCAAAAAACTCAAATGGTGGCTGACCCATCTCAGCCTCCCTCTTCCTTTGGTTCTCAAGTGTTTATGGCTGGAACGATACCCATCAATATTAGTACTCAAACAAAAGATTACCCGCCATCTACCGGGAAGGAGCCTGAGATACCCTCTAGTGCTCCTCCGTTCAGTTCGGGTCCACCACCACCTCCTCCACCCGAACAACGTCTTGCTGATTCCAAGGTGGACCCTTCCCCTTCTTCGCCTACTGCTGCGTCCTCATCTTCTACTTCGCCTGGTGAACCTCTGGATTCAACTAACCAGGTGGCTAAGAAGAAAAAGAAGAAGAAGACAAAGAAGAAGAAGACCCCTAAACCAGAGGTTAAAGGTATAACCCAAGTCGAGCCACCTTGTGCTCCTCCGCGGCAGGTCAAATTTCCTTGTAAGTTGTGCAAGGAAGACCACCTTCTCCGCGATTGTCCTGGCATTCCCAGGGTGTTAGAAGTATGGTCTCATGATCTGGACCGCCCCGCATCGTCCTCGGTAGATCATGGCGATGCTACCTTATCACCTGGAAACGGTAAGGGGAAAGAGAAGATTCGAATCCCTTGTAAACTTTGTGAAGGCAATCATCCCCTTCACCTTTGTCCATTCATGGATAGAGCCTCTATTGTATTGGAAAGTCTTACAGCTCCCTCAACCCAACTTCCTACTGGTTATCAACGTCTTTCTGCAATTGCAGAACGTTCCCCTGCTGACAAAGAAATCAACCAAGATTCCTCTCTTGTCCAGCCTCCTCTTCCTGAATCTGGCTCTGCCAAGCCTGTTCCAGACCAACCATTGGTCGGAAAGAGCGTCGACTCGAGTTCACCACCCGCCGACCACTCTATTTCGGAAGAGCATCAAACTCATGTTCTTCTCGTCTCCTCAAATTCTCCTACATCTGGAAATACCCCTACATCTGAGCGTCCTACTGCGCTCTCTTCCGAGCAGGGAGGCAATCATACGATTCCCCCACCAAGTAGTTCAGTCGCTTCCTTCGACTGGAGACGTTTGACTACCTTCCGCCTCCCATCTCATGTGCCTTTTTGGGTCACGGTACACGCCTATAACAAGGCAATACCTGGCACTGTTTTGGATGAGGGTGCATCTGTGAGTCTTATGTCTGCCACTACTTGGCAAGCTTTGGGTTCCCCACAGCTTGTGCCCGTAGCATCGAATCTGACTGCTTTTAACGGAAGAACTAGCCAACCATTAGGGCTCCTTCCAAAGTTCCCTATTACTTTGGGAGGCAAGACCGTCTATCTAGACGTATGGGTTACCCAAGGTGCTTTAGACTTCAATATTCTCCTTGGCCGTGACTATGTTTATGCCATGGGGGCCCTTGTCTCTTCACTTTTCCGTGTGGTTTGCTTTCCACACGATGGAAGAATTGTGACTATCGATCAATTATCGTTCGTTCGTCCACGGGTCCCTCCTGCGCAGTCGTCATCCCCTCCTGGTTGTCATCCACCAGTTGCATCTGCCCCACCGCAGGTCAACTACGTGGCCACCTATCCCATGCCTGTATCCAGCGATGCCGCCGTCGTGCATAGTGTCCTGGGGGCATTGGGTCCTGACTTCCGAGATGTTGACCTCCCACCGGGAGAGGCACTCTTGGAAGCCCCGACTTCCTGTTCATTATGATGAAGGTCGGGTGGAGCACAGTTCCTTGTCTTGTGTCAAGCTCGCTAAAAAATGAAACAAGGAGTGCGGAGCATAGTTCCTTGTCTTGTGTCAAGCTCGTTAAAAAATGAAACAAGGGTTATGAGGATAGTTCTTTTACTATGTCAACCTCATTAAAAAATGAAACAACTCCCTTTCCAAATCGAGTCTTCGATTAAGATCTCGTAAAATACAAGTCGAGTCTTTAACAGATCTCGAGAGTGAACCTTCATTCCATCCACCTCCGTGAATGCCATGAAGCTTGGGGGGCATGTACCTCGATTTGCATTATCATGCTGGGGGCATGCGAACCGAATCCAATCAAAGTTCTCCATGGTTCAAGCTTGTGTAAAAATGAACCCATACCTGATTTACATCTCGTGATTGCCTTTTATCTGCTAAATTCTGCTAGATGAGCCTTGGTTGTTTCATTCCATCGCCACCATCTCTTCGGCCGATCATATGCTTTCACCTGGTTGTTTATCCTTTCCTGAGGAACTGCAGCGATGAGTGGTCTTATTAGCCAGCCTCTTGACCATTACATGTTTCGAGCAAGTTCCACCATTACCGGAACCAGTTGCTACCTTTTATACCACTCGTTCCTCTAGGACGAGTCGCCTTTAAGCTCTTTTCTGACTCGTAAAATATGAAAAGATTGCCGAGTATTTTTTCCTTTTTGACTCGTTAAAGAGAATAAAAATGAAGGTCCGCTTTCAGCTCTTTTCTGACCGTTTAAAAACGAAAAGATTGCCGAGTTTTCCCTCTTGACTCGTTAAACGTTAATAAGGGGCGGTCGTTTTAAGTTCTTTTTGTCGACCGTTAAAACTTAAAAAGATTACCGGGTTTTTGTCGTTTCGGACTCGTTAATGGTTACGAAACGACGTGGTCTTGATCACTTTTTTACTTTTTCAGGTCAAAATCACTATTCATGAAAAGTACTCCTCGATCGTAATGATCGGGCGGTTCTTTCAGGTATTATTTTATACTTTTTCGGGCCCAAGAGACACAACTTTACGAAAAAGGACACCCCTGGAGTTTCCTTTTTGCGGTCTTTTCAAACTCTCTAAACATGAAAAGACGCCGAGTTCTTCCTTTGTCAGACTCGTTAAAACCTAATGACATCGGATTTTGTCGAAATGACGCACCACAAGCATATGCTATCCCCATCAAGCTTGTTAAAAATAATAGGGGTACTCGCCAGAAATGGTGGGGGAAAAGAAAATTTTGGAACCATAATTATTATCATGTCGGCAGTATGTCGCTCTTGAACATGGCACTTTTCTGCTTTCGTGTCCAGGGTGGGGATATCTCATCTCATATTTTTCACTTGCTTCCATGGACTTGGGTACCCTATTTGACCTCTCATCCACTCATTGCCTCGTCATCATGACCTTTGATACATTGATGTCAAATACTGCCAATTCCATTAATGTGCCGCCGATATGTTCAAGAGAAGTTGACCTCTGCAAAAGAAACAACCTCCCTCTGATAGTTCGTACAATCTTGACTCACAACTTCATCTCTCTGTCTCGTGTCGATGATGTGGGAAACATTATGGCCCACCTTCGATCAAGGTCACTCCCTGTCGACTTCAACTCATTATCCAGGGAATTGATCGAGAGACTCCTTTCCGGTGCCTTGGAGCCTGCATGCCTCAATGGCAGGTTCTTCGTGTTCGACGTGAGGTTTTCATCATTGGCCTCCGATCGAATGATTCTACGGGTGTTCGACTTCAGATCATTGATTCCAATGCCGTAGATTGTACCTATAGTACCTTGAGGGCCATTGTCATTATTGGTGGTACCTCTCGCGTCTGTTAACAGTTTCCACTATTGACTGGTAATCAGACGATGTTCATGCATGTTCGACTTCAGCTCATATATTCACATGCTTGAACTTGTACTCTTTTTCGGGGCGAGATGGAGCGCAAGACCCTGGATTGTGTCTGTTGTAATCCAGGCGTGATTCTTGATACTTGACTCATTCACTGGATGGCTGCGACCATACCTGAGTCAATTCATTGATCCTAACAAGATGGCTGCGTCCATACTATGGATCCAGATTATTTATGTACTCTCTTATGGATGGCTGCGACCATACCAAGTACATCATGTAATTGAACTATCAGTCATGTCTCTTAATACAGCTCCTCGGCGGCAGTAACTATATGTGCTCTTATGTGTTCTTGTGTGTTCTTGTAAAGCATTTCACCCCTCTCCACCTCTCGGACTTCATGCTTTAGGGGGCATCTGTTACACAGTAATTTGTCACCATCCCTGTTACTCCTCTTTCCGTACCTTGGAGGACCCATCTCGGGAGTTATAAGAAGTGACAAAGGCTAAAAACACTTGCATTATGTTCCCCTGAGTAAGTACTCCATGTTCCCTGAAGACACCTTCTGCAGATCATCCCTAAAAAGTGCTCTTTTTCCATTGGCGCAAGTCCACAGTATCCTACCCGTGCCAATGATGGAGATCCTCAAAAGAGGGCGCGACCATTGGCGCTCTGCCTTAGAACAACAGTCGCGCCAACCAAATTTAGTCGTGCTTTTTGCCTTAACGCACGTCCGACTGTTTTTTCCTTCATTACATGGAGCTTTTCTGAGGATAAAAAATCAGTCTTTTGTCGAGTTTTATCCATCTTTATGGCTTTTGAGGATAATGCTAATCCGCAAAAGGTGTCCCGGTTCATCGTATCCTCCTCCCTTCTTCATCTATATAAGCTTGTCATTATGCATTGGACAAGCTAGAGTGTTAGAGTGTTGGTGCTAGTGATTTAGTGATTGAGTGATAGTAGTGATGATTATTGGTCATGGAGTGTTAGATGTTGAGTTCTTGAGTTCTTGGAGGAGTGCTAGTGAGTGCTAGAGAGGTTATGCTGCCGGAGAGGAGATGCATGGCAAGACACATATAGTTACTCGCCCAGCCAGGAGAAGGGTCAACGTCAGAACAATGGTTGTAACTTTTCCTGTTTATTATTAATTAATGAGCGACTGCTATTATAGTTCCAATCTCATTATCTATCATGGTGATGTGTTGATTGATTTCCTTTCTGACTGAAATATAGTTGTGCCTTGGTAGTTTTTATGTTGGTATCTGTCTCTTCCTTTGCATGTGCAGGTGTTCGTTTGTGATCTGTTGGAGCAAGGGAGCGAGGATATCAACTTTGCTTCAATCATAGCGTTGGACTCCAGGTTAGTCTTCTTGATTCACCTTTGATGCATAACTAGGAACTTGCGTAGCAGCATGGTTTGTTTGTGGCTAGTTCTGTTATAGGCTAGTGGGATCGCCTCTGTCCGCAGAGGGGATTTACCTGACCAACAACGACCTTTGCACACATTTCAATACTTTAACTTCATCGCAATCGCGAATCGGCTTCTCCACAGTCTTAACACATATACACCATCACCCCTCTGACTCCGATATTCTATTATCGAAACACATATATGATTCTTTTATACTAAAATCCTGACCATACATAAATATGGGAATACAAAGGAAATTCCCCTCCGAGCAACATACACGGACTTCAAATACTATAGACTCGCGACTATGATTGTCGTCGGGTCCGGTCACTATGTACTCCACGCTTCTGCTGCGCCGAACTCCGATGGGTTCAAGCTCTGATATTCCAATAATTGCTATCGATCCACCTGTATCTGACTCCTTCCGCTTTAAACCTCCGACTACCCAATCGCCGATTGGGCTTGTTGGTGATATCGCCACATCGCTCGTCGGAGTATCGCTAAGTTTGTTATCACTGTCCCTTGGCACCTCTGAAATGCGATTGCGACTTCAATTGTAGCCGTTGATCTTTGAATATCCAACGGCTACTCAGTATCAATTCTGGACTTCTCCGCTCATCCCTTTTACTTGGAATGTTACGTTGTTTCCTTAAATTTCTCGGTGATTTGGCTTCTTTAAAGGTTTCGGCCCTATGCTCATTCGCAGCTCGCTCGTCCTTCTGAGCTTAAACTCCTCACACTCCTTTGATCTCTGTCCTTCTTGCAGAGCTCTAATGGATTCAATGATCCATTTCGATTCTTCTGAATTGTGCTCTCCCTCTATGTCCTTCAGAATTCTGTCTATACCTATACAGAGCCTACGAATTCACTGTAAATCACACATGAAATACTTCTAAAGAATATTGACACAAATAGGAACCAATATTGCATATATTAATATAAAAGCACAGATTACATCCGAGACACCTCGGTCTCACACACACAAGCCTAATTCTACTATTAGTGGCTTCCTCTATTGAACGCGCAGGTTCTCTTATTTATAAGAATGCATTGGATTAGATCATTGGAGGATCAGATCACCCCTCTAACAAAAGCCCTAAAGCTCTCTGCATGCATACATATGTGGCAAATAAGTCTCCTTCAGACTTTATCCATTCCATCTTTTCCTATGTTTTAAAACAAAAAAGTCTTCTTATTAGCTTCCTATTTAATGCCTAAAAGCTCTCTCTTGTTCCTAGAATCATGGAACTGTTTAAGAGTTGGACTTGGCTTCTACCACTCATGTTCTCATTTATTTATTTTGAGAGCATTTACATATTCTCCCATTATCTAATAAAATCACACTTAAAGGCCTAAATATTACATTGACTTGGAACTTAGGAAAACTATTTCCTAAAATGCATGACCCCCTATGTCTACTATTTACAACGATGTTCCTTGGGCTGAATGCCCCTGCATCAGATTGGGACGTATACAACTTTCTTGGAGACCTACGTCAAAAAATCAAAAATTTTCAAGTTAATTTCTTGTTTTAGTCATGATGTTGTGGCACGGATTCTGATAAACTGAAACTGGATTTCCAGAAATGAGAGATTTTTGTCTTCAAACATCCTTATAAACGAAAACCTCTCTCATTTTTTCAAATAGTTTTATGGTTAGATACATATCACTCCATCTTTGAGGCCTTTTTTTTGTAGAAAAACCCATAATTTTGACCCTGCCAAAAACGTAGCGCCAAGGCATTGCGCTTTCTCTACAAACATCCAAATAACAAAAAAAATATATGCCTGGATATATAATCATCCCTACTTATCATTTATCCACTTTTTCAAGTTTTTTGGTGGACATATTGGGAGAAAAAGCTCAAAAACAGGTCAAAAAATCACTTTCTGCCACTATTTTGAAGTAGGCGCTGCGTTTTTGGAGTAACCTTGGGAAAATCAGTTTTTCTCCTAGTTGAAGTGTCCAAATCACTTGGCTGAGTAGTCAAATGACAACTGTAAACTCACGTATTTCCAATGAGCTATCCATTTCTAAATTTGGACCACGGGAAGGCCTCCAAAATCCTCTTTCAAGATGGCGTTGTGCTTTTGCCTAAGTGCACTGCGTTTTTGCCTGAATGTGCTGCGCTTTTGCTTGTAACAATTTTTCTTAGCATGTCTTCGCCAGATCTTTGTTTGATGATGTAATTTAAATATCTTGAAGTATTGATGATGTAATTATGAAATAAATTAGCATGATAGGTTGTTTTATGATTAATTAGGCCTCATAAATGAAGCAAAACTCAAATCAAAGTCTAAGAGAAGAGTTTCTTTTTGACCTTCTCACTCTCACTTGTTGGTTGAGATATTCTTGGAAATTGTTCCACCACTTAGGGATTCAACCCCTGAAGTTAGGGAAATTGTTTGTTTGAGTCTATATGTATCATTTCTCATTCAGAGAGAAGGGTTGGACTTCAGAGGAGCGGATTTGTATCTTATGCTTTCACTCAGTTAATCAAAGGAGTAGTTGCAGCTATTTTTCAGGAATTCATGTGCAGTGGGTTTGTGATGTTGTTTTCCTTCTATGTCAGTTTCTTATGATGAATCCATCTTTATTGACATGTTTTTCTTTCCTCAGTGATTTTCCTTACAATTATATAGGCATAATTCTTTATGTTAAAGCTTTGTTTATGTGGAAAATCATTTATGTGTATTTCTTCTTCTAGATTAATGAATTCACGGTAACATGCTCACTATGATCTTATAAGATTTTCAAACCCTACACTACATTGACCAAACTCTCAGATTCATCACAAGACACTACTATCTTGCTCCTCTTTATGCCTGCTACTACCACCCTTTGAGACTTTGACCTAATTTCTTTTTCTCATCCCTAGTCGAGCAACCTAAAAACTCCTAAATTTTCAAAAACTCATCTAAAACTGTTATATCTAGCCTAAAATCCATTTCTCTTTCAGTCATTTACTGTGAAATCCTTAGAGAGATCCCCCTCTGGTTTAGTAGGGCTAGCTGTTGAACTGCAAGAGGTTTGAGGTTACCTCTTTCGATCTCCTCCTCAGCCTCAGACATTGTAGAGGATAACATTTTGGCATCATTTCTGGGGAAACAAGTGATATATCTTCCATGGGAAAGAACGACAAGGATTAGATATGATTTCTAATGGTGAACAATGATTAGACACAAGAAAGGTTGTGTATCTTTCACTTGGCGACTCCAGTGTCGAAGAATCCAAAGGTTTAGAATTTTCATGGCGGCTTCGTTATTCAAAAACCATTAGTTTGAAGAATTTCTTGGTGATTTAACTGTTTTCAAGATGGATTCAATTGCTCGAAGGTATACTCCTATGAATTGAGCTCATATTCCTGGTTTTCCGAATCGAATTCATTGCATATATTGGCAAACTAATTTGCCCAAATTCATAGATGGAAACGAGGATGAGGCTATTATACATCTAATCAAATTTCATTGGCATATACATAAGCTCAGGATTAGGTTTCATGAAGATTTTTTGATGAAAATGTTTGTGGCTACCCTAGAAGGAAAAGCAAGATCATGGTATGAAGGATCGAAGCCAGGTAGCTTATTCCCTCTTAAAGAATTCCACACAACATTCTTCGAGTTTTTTAATGGAAAATCTCATCATTCATTCTTGTTGTTCGAAGATTGTTGTGAATCTTGTGAAAATTTCATTCAATACCTTGAAGAGACTTTTGGTGATGAAGAATGTCTAGATTATGAGATCATGGAGGCCCTTTATGGATATTCTTCCCAACATAAAATAACAGAGATTAGCTGCTTTGATACAAAGGATCATTCACAACACACATCAACTTCTTATTTGCTTGAATATGAAACAGATCTTCATCCTAATAGTCAAGAAGAAATTTGGTCAAAGTTAGTATTCTGAAATTGCATGTACAGAAAACTTAAGAAGTGAACCATCTTATGACAATGATCATCTACTTCTGCAAGGAAATAGTGAACAAGAAGTTGTTTTCCTTGATTCTTGTGACAGTCAAATCGATATTCTTCTTGTTGAAGCACATGAGGAATCAAATATACTTGAAGTGGTTGATGCATTTAAAGTGTTCGCATCCGAAACCCTATCTTTTGGTTGAGAGGTATGAAGATAGTGATTCACTTGTTTTTTCATATTGTTCTTTCTTTGAGTTTTTATTTCAAGATTAGGTTTGTGAAGTCTAAGATGAGTTTTCTATTGAAATGTATGAACAAGGATCTCTAGACATTCACCACTCATATGTCTCTCCAGCTCATCCATTTTCTGAAGCACTATTTTAAGGGAAGATTCGTGAAAATCATAATTTCAAATTGGCATGTGTGAAGGTTTCAGACAATGTAATTATGGTAGAGAATAATCATCAAACATTGCAAGTAGATTATGAAGAGGAGAGCAGCGATAAATAAGAGGTTGTTTTAGAGCCTCTTGCACATGATGATCTTCCTCTAGATTCAGAAAATGAAGAGTATGCTTGTATTTCTTCTAACTTTCAAGATATGGTAATGTTCCAGATTATTATAGACCCTATTGCCAATTTGTTGCAGCCATCTAGGAAGATGAATTTTCTTGTATTTATGGATCATGAGCATATGTTCAGTGGACACTTGGAGTGGTCAATCTTTTGTTTTTTTTGCCTGCTCAAGGAAAGTACGAGCATGATTCAAATAAGTAGCCATTTGCTGGATTGGTTACACTAGAGGGATCATTTCACATGATTGCATATATATCTTCAGCAAGTGAGTGGTTATCATCATGATTTGAAGCCCTCAAATCTCGATGGTTTGCTGCTATAAGTTAGTCAATCAATTTTTAGTTTGAGTTTGTTCTTTTGCATTTTGACTCCATGCCCAATGAATAAGGCTACCTAGTAGACGGTGTTCTTGACACCTCCAAGGAGCTGCCATCCCCAGCTGGAGCCAATGTTAGTGCCTGTCAGTCATGCCAGTCACCAGTGATCAAATATGCTCTTACAAGGTTTTTGTTAGGGTCTCAAAATCAAATTTTTATCATTTCATTAGGTTTTCAAAATAAAAATTTGGTCATTGGCTAGTGTGTCTAGGTCTATTGCTGCTCCTTTCAAAATTTTCATGTTCCGATCATTGCCATCACTCAATTGGATGTGCCATCATTGAAATGTCATCATCATCATCATCTCAGTCATATCATCATGGTCCTCATTCATCTCAGTGTCACCATTAGGTCATTAGGGTCAAAGTCATCAAAATTTGTCATCTCATTCATAAATCCTGGCAACTGCTATGTTTTCATTCCAAGGCTGCAAACCTCTTTGCAGTGATTTCTTCCATTATATTCAGCTTGTGTTGCAGCAAATACAGGTTGGTGGTCTCTCATGAAGCTCAATAATCTCTTAGTATCTTTTATGTGATTGCAATGCTTCATTTCCCTCTCCTAAGGTTTTGAAAATAGTCTTCTAGATTTCATGATTTCCATGGTGAATTGTTGTTAAATCTTGTGTCCTAGCCTTTTTATATCCTAATTACACCTTCATAAACACGCTCTATCAAAGCCATCCTCAAATTCCATTATTTTCACCTAAACCCTAGACAGAGCACACTTTCTAAACCATTGGACTGTTTTCCTCTTGTTTGAAACCCTTCCCCTCACCCAAATACTAAATTTCCACTTTGCTTAGCTCCCTAACCTCCCTCACTATCCCCCCAAATTTTCTCAGATATTTCAAGTGCCCCGTCCCTTTCATTTCCCTAAATTTCCTCACAACTATCAAAATCCCATGTTTTCCCAAAACTAAACCCTAATTCTTCCTCCTAGTGAGATAGGGTTTCACCTTGGAAGAAGATACCACACACACACTAAAAAGAAGAAGTACAATAATGGAGGACATGTCTCAAGAGTTGAGCCATCTAACATAAAAGAGATCAGTGGCTCACAAACTCATCAAGATGTCATTTGCGGCACACAGGGATAGTTTTTCTTCAAAGTGTGTTTCTGACCAAATGGAGATGAACTTGACATAAGTGGAAGAGGTTTTTGTCAATAATATACCAAGGGTAAAAAACATCATTCAATTTTTACATAAGTATCATAGATTGGGACATATACAACTTTCGTGGAACCTATGTCAGAAAATCAAAAATTTTCAAGTTAATTTCTTGTTTTCGTCATGATGTCGTGGCACAGATTCCGAGAAACTGAAACTGAATTTCCAGAAAATGAAAGATTTTTGTCTTCAAAACATCCTTATAAAAAAAAACCTCTCTCATTTTTTCAAATAGTTTTATGGTTAGATATATATCACTCCATCTTTGAGGCCCTTTTTTTGCAGAAAAACCCAGAATTTTGTCCTTGCGAAAAACATAGCGCCAAGGCGTTGTGCTTTCTGTACATGTTGGGTTGTGTTATATTCTTTCCACGACTAACTCTATATTAGGTTGGGTGGACCATATATTAGGTTGGGCGAACCTACCTATGGTTTTCGGTCCATGGTTTTGGATGCGATGGTTTTCGGTCCATGGTATTGGATGCTTCGACATGTATAAATATGTATTATAACATTGAAAGGAATATAATGAAAAATCAAGCTGGTAGTCCCGGTTTTGGGATCTAGGGGAAAATCTTTGTGTATATGTGTTTTATGTGTTATGCGCTCGCATTGTTTATTTTTTTGTGTTTTAGAATTCGTATGCAGGTAATTTCTATATAGGGTTAAAACCTACATTTGGTATCAAAGCTGTTTTGGCTTCAAGGGGACGCCTTTGTTGCTGAGGGGTTTCGCTCAGGCCTGTGGTAGACCTTGTTCAGTGGGAGAATTGTAGGATCGATTCTAGTGGTAAAAGAAGATGGCGAGCAATGGAAAGATAGAGATCGAGAAATTTAATGATCGGAGTTTTGAGTTGTGGAAACTCAAGATGGAGGATCTGTTAGTGGATAAAGATCAGTGGATCGCAGTAGATCCGGGTACTAATTCAATGGGAGTGTCCAATGAAGAATGGAAGAAGTTGGATCAAAAGGCAAAGAGCACCGTTATGAAACCAACTCACAAAAAGATAGAAAAGATAGATTAACGCCTTAGAATTCAGCCTCTTCGAGGGGGCAACCTCCTTTACATTACATAAATGAACAATTCTTGGATGATTCAAATGACAAAACCTCCTTTCTATATATAGGAGTCTAAGGAGTCAAAATATAACCAATTCGGCCTAACAATAATAATATAAAGGCACAAAAATAACAATAGAGGGATTCTATGGGTCACAGTAATAACAATATGGGGATAATAGGGGCACAACAATATTAATAAGAGATACAACTACAATAGTAATGGGGTAATCGCTAGTATTATAGGGACCTAACATGCCCCTCTCCTTCAAAAAAAGTGTTTTCCTCAACGCTTGAGTAGTTCTGGATGCTTTTGTATAAAATTATCATCCTCCCATGTGGAATCTTCAGCGGATAAGTTCTTCCACTTGATGATATACTCTGAAATTGATCGATTTCGTAGCTGTTGAGTTCTTGTTTCTGTGACTGCTTCCAGTTCCAATATAATTTTTCCTTCCTCGTCAAGTTCTGGCAATATTGTTTGAACTGGGAGTTTGTCGCCTTTCACCTTCTTTAAACATGAAACATGGAAAACTGGGTGCACTTGAGAAGTTGCAAGAAGCTCCAATTTGTATTCCATAGTACAAATCTTTTGTAACACCTTGTACGAACCATAATACTTTGGTGATAATTTATTATCCTTCTTAATTTGCTTGAGGGACATTTGTTTATATGGTTGTAGCCGTAGGAATACCCAATCACCTACATCAAAACTTCTTTCACTGCGATGTTGATCTGCATGTTGTTTCATTCTATTATGCGCCAACACGAGGTTATCCTTTAAGAGTTGGAGGACTTGTTGATGCTCGATGTGATGTTCCACTGCTTGAACCTTAGACTTTTCTCTTAAATATGATGTGATGGATGGTGGCTGATATCCATAAAGTGCCATAAATGGGGTCATTTTTGTTGCTGTATGGAAGGAAGTGTTATACCACCATTCAGCCAGAGGCAACCATTTGACCCATTGTGTATGTTTATCATATGCAAAGCAACGAAGATATCCTTCCAAACATTTGTTTACTATCTCAGTTTTCCCATCAGATTGAGGATGATAAGATGAGCTATGAGCTAACTGAGTACCAAGACAAGAAAATAATTTTGTCCAAAAATTTCCAGTGAAAATGGGATCTCTGTCACTTACAATAATCCTTGGGTTTCCATGTAGCTTTTCAATTGTTTCCATAAATGCAATAGAAACTTTACTGGCTTTAAATGGATGTGATAATGCACAAAAGTGTGCATACTTGGTAAGTCTGTCAACTACCACCATGATGACACTCTTTCCCTCAGACTTGGGTAAACCTGTGATAAAATCCAATGAAACCTCCTCCCAACGTTGGCTTGGAATGGATAAAGGTTGTAATAGACCCGGGGTCTTAATTGTTTCAACTTTATTTTGTTGGCAAACCAAACATTCCACCACAAACTTTTGAATATCCAATTTAAGGCCATCCCAAAAAAATTCCTTCTTAACCCTGTGGTAAGTTTTTAAAAATCTAGAGTGCTATCCTAAGGGAGAAGTGTGCAATTCCATAAGAATCTTTTGTTTGAGTTGGGAATTCTTACAGAGGTATAAGCGATCTTTGTACCATAACGAATCATTTTGCCAGCTAAATGTATCAGATGTACTGGAATCTTGTTGTAACTTTCGAATAAGTTCCCACACTTATTAATCCTTCTTCCATTCCTCCCTTGCTTCGTTTATCCAATCTGGTTGGATAATAGAAATGGTGCACAACAATGCTTCCACTTCCTCATCCTTTCTTGAGAGTACATCTGCCACCACATTTTGCTTCCCTTTTTTGTAGATGATTTCAAAGTCATAACCCAACATCTTTGTGACCCACTTTTGTTGCTCGTCAGACGATAATCTTTGTTCTAAAAAGTATTTAAGGCTATCATGATCCGTTTTTACCTTGAAGTGTCTTCCCATTAGGTAGGGTCGCCATTTCTTAAGTGCATGTAGTATTGCCAACACTTCCTTCTCATAAATAGCTTTGTGTAAAAACTTTCCCTTGATTGGACGACTTTCAAAAGCAATGGGTCTTTCATCTTGCATTAAAATAGCACCAATTCCATTTCTTGAAGCATCACATTCCACAATAAAGGTTTTTTTTGTAGCATCTGAAACGTCGCAAAAAAAAAAAGTTATAGTGCAAATGCCACGATGACCTGTTTGGAGTAGCGAAACCCTAGAATTCAAAGCTTTGATACCAAATGTTATGAAACCAACTCACAAAAAGATAGAAAAGATAGATTAACGCCTTAGAATTCAGCCTCTACGAGGGGGAAACCTCCTTTACATTACATAAATGAACAATTCTTCAATGATTCAAATGAAAAAACCTCCTTTCTATATATAGGAGTCTAAGGAGTCACAATATAACCAAGCCGACCTAAGAATAATAATATAAAGGCACAAAAATAACAATAGAGAGATTCTATGGGGCACAGTAATAACAATATGGGGACAATAGGGGCACAACAATATTAATAAGGTATACAACTACAATAGTAATGGGGTAATCACTAGTATTATAGGGACCTAACATTTTTATGTGTTTTATGTGTTATGCGCTCGCATTGTTTATTTTTCTGTGTTTTAGAATTTGTACGCAGGTAATTTTTGTACAGGGTTAAAACCTACATTTGGTATCAGAACTGTTTTGGCTTCAAGGGGACGCCTTTGTTGCTGAGGGGTTTCGCTCCAGCCTGTGGTAGACCCTGTTCAGTGGGAGATCTATAGGATCGATTCTAGTGGTGAAAGAAGATGGCAAGCAATGGAAAGATAGAGATCGAGAAATTTAATGGTCAGAGTTTTAAGTTGTGTAAACTCAAGATGGAGGATCTGTTGGTGGATAAAGATCAATGGATCACGGTAGATCCAGGTACTAAACCAACGGGAGTGTCCGATGAAGAATGGAAGAAGTTGGATCGGAAGGTAAAGAGCACAATACGATTGTGTCTCAGATTCAGTATTTCTGAATGTATTAGGGGAAGCTACGTCGAAGGCTTTGTGGGAAAAGTTAGGGACTTTGTACCAATCTAAGTCTCAGGTGAATAAATTGTTCCTGCAGAAAAAGCTATATAACCTAAGGATGTAAGATGGAGACTCGGTGATAGAGCATTTGAACGCATTTAATGTTGTGGTAAGTCAGTTAGCATCTGTTGATATTAAAATTTTAGATGAAGATAAGTGCATCAGTTTGTTGTATTCTCTACCAGATTCTTGGGATAGTCTGGTTATTGCAATAGGTAGCAATGCAACTGCCTTGTAGTTTGATGAAATAGTCTCATCCTTGCTCATGGAGGAGATGAGACGGAAAAATATGAAGAGCCAGAATGGTGATGCCTTACATGTACGAGGATGGTCCCAGAATAGAAACAAAAATAAGTCATCAAGTGGGAGATCTAAATCTAGAGGGAGATCTAAATGTCAAGGAAAACCTGTAAAGGTGGTGTGCTGGAAATGCGGAAAGGAAGGGCACTACAAAAGGGACTGTAAATCTAAAGCTCCTGACAAAAGAAAGGGATCTAATGAAGCTTCTTGTGTAGAGGCAAAAACCACCTCAGATGAAGGTGGGGATGTATACTTGGCTTCTTCAAGTACACATGTAGATCATGAGGCATGGTTGATTGACTCAGGTGCATCCTTTCACTTCACTCCCCATAGAGAGTGGTTATGTGAGTATGATAAATACGATGGTGGTGATGTCTTCTTAAGGGATGATAGGAAAGCTAGTATCATTGGTCGCGGAAAAGTAAAGTTGAAGTTGCAAGGTGGAAGGGTTAGAACACTTCCGGGTGTTCTGCATATTCCTGCATTAGCCAGAAATCTTATTTCTGTAAGCAAGTTGGATGATGCAGGTGTAAAAACAGTGTTCGAGAAGGATACCCGCAAGATGGTTCGAGGAGCATTGTTATTGATGCGAGGAGTTTGGACTAGAACTCTGTACAAGCTGCAAGGTAGCACTGTTTTTTATGGGTGCAACAGTTCTGTGGTTCCTGAAAGTGGAGCAGAAAATCTAGTGGTCTCTGGAGAGAAGACCACGTTGTGGCATCAAAGGCTTGGACATATTGGAGAGAAGGGCCTTCAAATACTTCATGGTAAAGGTATGGTAGAAGGTATGAGTAATAACTCTCTGGATTTTAATTTCTGTGAAAATTGTGTATATGGGAAGCAAAATCGGGTGAGTTTCCCCTCTGGTGGTAAGAGGGCGAAACATATTTTAGAGCTTGTGTACAGTGATGTGTTTGGGCCTATGAAGGTTCCATCATTGGGTAAGTGTGTGTACTATGTATCATTTATAGATGACTTCTCAAGGAATACATGGATATATTTCCTTAAGAAGAAATCTGAAGTCTTTGACAGGTTTAAAGAATTTAAGGCTCTGGTGGAAAACTAGACAGAGAAGAAGATAACGGTGTTGAGGACAGATAACGATGAAGAGTTTTGCAGTAAGGAATTTGAAGAATTCTGTAAGAAGTGTGGTATAGCACTGCAGAAGACTACTCCATATACACCTCAGCAAAATGGAGTTGCAGAAAGAATGAACAAGACGTTGATGGAAAGGGAAAGAAGCATGCTTAGTGGTGTCAGGTTAGGACAAGAATTCAGGGCAGAGGCGGTGGAGATAGCATGTTACCTGGTCAACATATCACCTTCATCAGCGTTGGAGGATAAGACTCCGCAAGAGGTATGGAACGGTAAGAAACCCTCTCTTTCACTTCTGAGGGTATTTGGATGTGATGCATATGTACATGATCCAAAGGAGAAATGAACCAAGTTGGATAGTAAACCTGAAAAGTGCATCTTTATTGGGTATAAGGATGGTTTAAAGGGTTATAAGCTTTGGAACCCAGTAACAAGGAAATTTGTGTACAGCCGCGATGTGGTGTTCAGAGAGGTGAAATATATTATTAAACATGAAGTCCAACCAAAGGAACCTGAGAAGATAGAGTTTGAGCTAAAGGAGGAAGAATCAGACTCTACGGCAGAGGAGGAATCAAAAGATGAAGAGCCACAAACTCTGGGTGTAAGAAGATTAGTTCGAGAAAG
This sequence comes from Pinus tabuliformis, assembly GCA_031772625.1. Lineage (NCBI taxonomy): Eukaryota > Viridiplantae > Streptophyta > Pinopsida > Pinales > Pinaceae > Pinus > Pinus tabuliformis. Next base: position 115,195,781 of record CM062804.1, read on the forward strand.
AAGGCAACCAGGAAGGTATAATCCATCTGCTTTTTGTTCAAATTTTGCTTTATCTATTACTGATTATGATCCCAGAACTGTGAAGGAAGCAGTAGATTTAGAGGATGGAAAACTCTGGAAAGAGGCCATCGTTGATGAAATGGCATATTTGCACAAAAATGAAGCTTGGGATCTGGTGGAGTTGCCGGCTGGAAGGAAACCCATTGGTAGCAAATGGGTGTTCAAGAAGAAGACAAATGCAGAAGAAAAGGTGGAGAAATATAAAGCTCAATTGGTAGCAAAAGGTTATTCCCAGGTGCCAGGAATTGATTTTGGTGATATTTTTTCTCCTGTTGCCAAGGTAACTTCTATTAGGTTACTTTTATTTGTTGTTGCGGCTTTTGATTTTGAGGTAGAACAGATGGATGTGAAGACAACATTTCTTCACGGGGATCTGGAAGAGGAGATCTACATGAAGCAACCTGAAGGCTTTGTGGTGAAGGGTAAGAAAGAACTGGTATGCAAGTTAAAGAAGTCTTTGTATGGGTTAAAACAGTCACCAAGGATGTGGTATCAGAAATTTGATACATTTATACAGGGACTTGGCTTCACCATAAGCAAAGCAAATCACTGTGTGTATTTTAAATTAATTGGTGGCCGTGTTATTTATCTGGTCTTGTATGTGGATGATATGTTGCTAGTTGGAAATGATAAAGAAATTATTCAGGATTTGAAGACCTAATTGTCCTCCAAATTCGACATGAAAGATCTTGGTGCTGCAAACTATATTTTGGGCATGGAAATTAAAAGAGGTCGGGTAAAGAGGAAGCTCTAGTTGAACCAAAGGAGGTATGTCGAGACAATATTACAGAGGTTTAATATGCATGATAGTGAACCGGTGAAGGTTCCTATTCCTGTAGGTGTAAATTTATCTGCTGAACAGTGTCCCAAGACACAAGAAGAGGAAGATGATATGTCCCGTGTTCCATATGCAAGTGCAGTTGGTAGCCTGATGTATGAAATGGTCTGTATTAGACCAGAAATTGCACATGCAGTGGGAGTATTGAGCAGGTTTATGTCAAAACCAGGGAAGGAGCATTAGACAACAGTGAAGCGGGTTTTCAGGTATTTGCGTGGCACTAGTGATTATGGTTTGTGCTACGAAGGAAGACCAGGATTAGGCAGACTTTTGGATATCCGTGGCTTTGTTGATGCAGACTGGGCTGGAGATTTGGATTAGAGAAGATCTACAAGTGGGTATGTGTTTAACCTATTTGGAGGTGCAGTCAGTTGGATGAATAAGAAACAATCTATAGTGGCACTATCAACTACAGAGGCATAATACATGGCAGCCACTCATGCAAGCAAGGAAGCAGTTTGGTTGCAAAGATTGTGTTCAAATATGGGGTTAGTACAGGGAGCTATAAGGATAGACTGTGACAGCTAAAGTGCAATTTTCTTGGCAAAGAACCCTGCTTATCATTCAAAGACAAAGCATATTGATGTTCAGTATCACTTTGTGAGGGATATGATAGAAGACAAAAAGGTGTTGCTGGTAAAGGTGGACACTTTGAAGAATACTGCAAATGCATTGACAAAATCTGTGAGCTCTGAGAAGTTCTCCTAGTGTAGAGAAACAATGGGCATTTCAGGGCTAGAAAATGACTAAGCTCTTCTGTGGCCCCTTGTGGAAAGAAAACAACAAGTGGGAGAATGTTGGGTTGTATTATATTCTTTCCACAACTAACCCACGTAATGAACTGGGGTGTTAGAGGGGGGGCAGAGCCCCCCATTCGTTGCGCTGATTGCATAGCGGGGGGGTCACGGGGGGGTGACAGCCCCCCTATTCGGGGGGTTTGAGGGGGGTGAGTATCCCCCCTCTATGGGGTCCAGGGCAGTGCCCCGGGAAAAAAAAAATTGGACCCTATATTAGGTTGGGCGAACCTACCTATGGTTTTCTGTCCATGGTTTTGGACGCGATGGTTTTTGGTCCATGGCATTGGATGCTTCGGCATGCATAAATATGTATTGTAACAATGAAAGGAATATAATGAAAAATCAAGCTAGTAGTCCCGGTTTTGGGATCCAGGGGAAAATCTCTGTGTATATGTGTTTTATGTGTTATGCGCTCGCATTGTTTATTTTTCTGTGTTTTAGAATTTGTATGCAAGTAATTTCTGTACAGGGTTAAAACCTACACTACAAACATCCAAATGCCAAAAAAGTTATATGCTTGGATATATAATCATCCCTACTTATCATTTATCCACTTTTTCAAGTTTATTGGTGGACAAATTGGGAGAAAAAACTCAAAAACAAGTCCAAAAAATCACTTTCTACCACCATTTTGATGTAGGCGCTGCGTTTTTGGAGTAATCTTGGGAAAATCAGTTTTTCTCCTAGTTGAAGTGTCCAAATCACTTGGTTGAGTAGTCAATGGACAACTAGAAACTCACATATTTCCAATGATCTATCAGTTTCTAAATTTGGAGCACGGGAAGGCCTCCAAAATCCTCTTTCAAGATGGCATTACGCTTTTGCCTAAGTGTGTTGCATTTTTTCCTGAATGTGTTGTGCTTTTTCCTGTAACAGTCTTTCTCAACATGTCTTCGCCAGATCTTTGTTTGATGATGTAATTTTAGTATCTTGAAGTCTTGATGATGTAACTATGAAATAAATTAGCATGATAGGTTGTTTTTATGATTAATTAGGCCTCATAGATGAAGCAAAACTCAAATCAAAGTCTAAGAGAAGAGTTTGTTTCTTACCTTCTCACTCTCACTTGTTGGTTGAGATATTCTTGGAAATTGTTCCACCACTTAGGGATTCGACCTTTGAAGGTGGGGAAACTATTTGTTTGAGTCTATATGTATCATTTCTCATTCATAGAGAAGGTTTGGACTTCCGAGGAGAGGATTTGTATCTTATCCTTTCACTCAGTTAATCAAAGGAGCAGTTGCAGTTATTTTTCAGGAATTCATGTGCAGTGAGTTTGTGATGTTGTTTTCCTTCTATGTCAGTTTCTTATGAATGAATCCATCTTTCTTAACATGTTTTTCTTTCCTCAGTGATTTTCTTTATAGTTATATAGGCAGAATTCTTTATGTTAAATCTCTGTTTATGTGGAAAATCATTTCTGTGTATTTCTTCTTCTAGATTAATGAATTCATGGTACACATTCTCATTATGATCTTCTAAGATTTTCAAACCCTACACCACATTGAACAAACTCTCAGTTTCATCACAAGGCACTGTTATCTTTCTCCTCTTTATGTCTGCTACTGCAACCCTTTGAGACTTTGACCTAAACGCTTTTTCTCATCCTTAGTCTAGCAACCTAAAAAACTCTAAATTTTGAAAAAACTCATCTAAAACTGTTATATCTAGCCTAAAATCAATTTCTCTTTCAGTCATTGACTGTGAAATCCTTAGAGAGATGCCTCTTTGGTTTAGCAGGGCTAGTTGTTGAACTGCAAGTGGTTTGAGGTTACCTCTTTCGATCTCCTCCTCGGCCTGGGACATTGTAGAGGATAACAGTACCAACTCAATAGAAAAGTCTACTTCCCTGTGCAGAGGTAACTCTAGAATCTCTGTTGGAAACATATCCTGAAACTGCTGCAATACAGGGTACCTCTTGAAGATTTATGCATCCTCAACATCCTTACCCTTGTCACTGGAAATATGAATTGCAAACATCACACACCCTTTTCTACAACTACACTTAGCCTGCATAGTTGTGACCATCCTCACTGATGTAGGCTTCTTCTTCCCCTGCAAGATTCTCTTCTCTCCATTATCATTCAGGCACTCAATAACCTTGTTATAACAATCTACCTTGGTTCTACGAAGATACAACCAATCCATACCCAAAAGCATACTATACGATCCCAATGGAAGTACATTCAAATGCGTTGTTGTAGGCATACCATTCAACTCAAATGCAGAAGCTCTTACCCAGTGATGAACTCTCTTCTTCATACCTGTAGCTAACTGCACCAACCAAGACTCCACATGCACTTCTTTTCTCAAGCCACGCTTATCAACCAGGTCAGGATTATTATAAATATAATTAGATCCAAGATCACTCAAAATAGAAATAACTTGACCACAAAGCTTACCATCCATCTCAATGATAGATGCCTCGTGATCCACCTGCCTGTTGTCCACAACTGCATAAATCTGAGGAATACTATGACCAACATCCCCAACTATTTGCACCTCATAAGTGCTATAGATCTAAGGCCTACCTCCCTAGTACAATGGATAATCCTTCCTACGATGATCTTTGCCACATATACAACACTGCAATGATGCTCTATTATCACCTCTAGTCTATTGCTACATATGTCCCTTCTTAACTGCACTGAACTTCTTGTAAGGAGCAACATTTTCTTTCTCATTTGTGTCTTGAGGTCTTCCCCACTTTGATGGCCATTTTCTTTTTACTTTCTTATTTCCTTTCAAGTCATGTTTAGGCTCTGTAGTTTTTTCGCTTTGATTGCTCATAACAATGCTTCAATATATGGATGGCTTCCTCTAACGATCTAGGCTCATAAAATTCAATATAGTCTCTATATGTTGCTGGATATCCACTAATGAACCTCTGAATCTTAGCCTTCTCCTCCTTGAGATATGGTACATACCTCAACAACTCTGAGAATTTGCTAGTGTACTCATCATTTGTCATAGAACCCATCTACAACTCATAAAACTCCTTAGCTCCATCATCATAGTACCTCATCGATAAGTACTTCTTCAAGAGCCTCTCAAACTCATCCCAAATCAAATATTCTTCTTGAATGCCCTTAACATTCTTCACATCTTCCCACCATATATTTGCTTTCCCTTTAAGACTGAAAGTGGCTATCTTGGCTTTCATGTTCTTTGAGTAGCTATGAAATTTGAAGAATTTATTCATTCCAAGCAACCATGCCTCTACATATTTTAACTTCTTCATTTCTCCATCAAATGTAGGAGGATTGAATTTCTTGAAATCATCGAGGAAATACTCCCTCCTCCTATGAGGATGATGATAGTGATGAGTGTAATGATGTCTCCTGGAAGAGGAACTAGAATGATGCCCATACATACCAGTTTGCCTGTTAGGTGTATCCAGTGATCTACCACCTCTGACTGTGTCCCCTCTATCCAACCTCTATCCGGATCGAGATCTGCTACCAAAAGCTCCATTAGTTTTCTCTTCCTTCTCTTGATTGATTCTCATATGTCCCTGTTTCTCCAACTCTGACAAGCTTTGAAGGATTGTTGCATTAACCTCTACCTGCTTCTCCTGAGGCATTACAAGTATTTCCTTAGCCTCAACCAACATATTGTTATCTTATTTGCAACTTCTGATCTCTTCCCTCAAGATCCTTAATGTATCTGGCATACCAGGAGAATACTCTTCTCCTTACTGCCTAACTAATTTGTAGGGAGAGTCACGGGAACTGTAGTCTACCATTTTGCTTGTCATCTTTGATTTCTCTTCTTTCTGCAAGTATACCATGTCATATAAACCAAATAGATACCAAAATCAAATCCATACCTTAGTGATGTTCAAGGGAGGCTTATCTCATCTGCAAGATCAATCCACATTAGCATGTACATGTATAATCATAAACATATATGTGTAATAATATAACATCACAACAACATCATACATGATCATACCAACTGTATACCCTGATCCCATGAATTACAAACATAACCTTGACAACATCAGACATACCCAAAGAGAGTGAAACTGATCTACATGCAGATCTAAAAAGATTCAGAAAAGGAGAGAATAAGACTGATGTTCTGGAAAGAAATATCATCATCTTATTATGAGGGAGAGATGAGCATTTTATAAACAGCACAAACATTCTCCTTATGCATTTTTAATTACCAAATATATGAGATAAAAATCAATTACATTATTAGATAAAACAGCTATAGGGATGTTTCCATCTTTACTAGTTTTTGATGTTTCCATATTTTTGAGTTTTTGATGTTTCCATATTTTTGAGTTTTAGATGTTTCCAAGAAAGTAGTGTGATTTTTCCTTGTTGTCCAGATGTTTCTGATTGGTGAGCCTTTCTTGGTTTCCCAATTCCTCCCTATTTAGAGTGGGAAGTGTCTCAGTTTCCTCCATCAAAGGAGGGAAATTGTGCTTCAATGGTTCTATTGTCATCCATTAGGTATGCACTGGTGTGTGTCGCTTCCGATCAACAAGATATGATAAGTCAAGAGCCACATTGGCACCCCTAACCGGTGTCATTCTTCTTAGTGAGAATTGCCCCTGTGAAACAACAGAACTCGTTGCATGCTTGGCCATCAAAAGCGGTGAACTATTGAGATTATTCTTGCATAGAACGTAGCATGAATTTGAGAACAAGCAAAAGGTTGCTTGTCTAACATAAAATCTTCCACAACATGGCCCTTCAAATTTTTGAGAATAGAACCCTTCATTGACTGCCATTCTTCAATTGTTTTCCTATTGTTGAATACAGTATCCACACTCTGCCCAAAAGTTGTTGACAATGGCTTTGCCCCAACTTGTGTGGCACTCTTGCGACTAGAATTTGAACTTGAGCTTTCATCCATTGCTACCATTGATGGATTTATTTGAACCCCATTATTACCACCATTGGATGTTGCATATCTCTTTACAACCTGCATATTTTTGTGTCTAGTCTAACCTTTGACAACAATATGTTTCTTTGATGAATCATGTCCAATAGATAGTTTTCCAGCAAGGCAAAAGGATGTGTTGGTGGATAAGGAAGCACTTAGAATAACATTTATTTGGTGTTCAATAGAGCATTTGGGATGCAACACTGTGGGTTTGGTGAAGATATTTGCAAATTCTGGCTGTAGTGGAGCCATGGCAGGGAGTATTGGGTTGGTGTTGTTTTCTAGCTTGATAGAGCGAACCAAACACAAAGGAATGTATTGGTTTATATTGATTTTATTAATGGAAACTTTTTCAGTAAGAGGTTGGATTGATGTGAGGGTTGAGGATGTAATCACATAGGTGTGTCCCTCATGTTGCAAGTGGTATTTGTGATCTTTAGCATGATAAACAACATCTCGTGATTTTTGGTATGGAATGCCTAGTAACAAATCGGCACAATCGAGAGGAGAAACATCACATACCATAGTATCTCGAAAAAGGACCAATAAAAAAGGTGACAACACAATGTCTGGAGACAGTAAGATGAGGGCCTTCCTTTTGAACCCAACCTAGTTGATATGGGTTGGAGTGTGGAGTGGTGGGAAGGCTAAGGCGGTGAACCAAGTCGTGTGCCACAAGATTCTTTTGACTCCCATTGTTGAGGATAAGAGTCACCAACTCATGTTTGATTTGAAAATTATGGGTAAATAGAGGTGTAGAAGAGGTTCCAACTTCATTATCAGCCATGAGGATGAGAGAGGGGTCTACTTTGATAGGATTGTCAAGAGAAACAACTGCAAGTGAGGTAGAGAAATTTGGTTGCTCTACCTTTGTAAAAAGAGTCTTGTTGGGGTGCATATTTTGAAGTACATGATAGTTTGTTGAAGCATGTGAGTTGGTCTTATGAAATGTACACCAGTGGGATGAGTCAGAGGCCACATTAAAGGGACTAATAGGAGATGAACCATTTTTGGTTTGAGGAGATGGGGTTTAAGGAGCCACTTTACTTTCTACAACCAAGGCCTGAATAAAGGCCTTGTCCAAGGAAGTACTATCAAACAACTCAACTTCTCGATGAAAAAACATTAGTATACCATAATTAGATTTAATAATTAATACCTTTTCTGGATCAAAGATACGTAGTTGATTGCGCAATTTGCAGAAGACATCAATGTATGATTTCACTGATTGATTCTGTAGTTGTCAGAGTTGCAACCATTTGGAAAGGAGATTCTGGAGATATCCTAGGGGTGAAAACATGCTCTTAAGTTTTGGCAGAAGTCATCGCAAGATGTGATATGTGTGGATCTGGTCTCGGCTTGGTCTCCAAGCTCAACAACCAAGGACATATTCTCGAGTTGAGTATCCCACCATGTTTGCGATAGGCCCTCCAACTTTAGACTAGCGATTTGAAGCTTCATGTCCTCTTCCATCATGGGACATGTTTTGAAATAGGTAGAGAGACTGCAGAGCCAAGAATCAACAACCTCTCCATTCATTTGGCCTAAAAATTTGGGCAATTGAAACTGTCTATCCAACTGCATTTTTCTAGGAGGGTGTCTCTATTGTTGCAGCGTAATTAGCTCTTAAATATCCATGGCTAAATCATGGACTAGTGAGTCATCGGTTGAGGGTTCTCAATGTGGCAACATGATTTTCATCACTAAAGGAATTGAAAGGTATGACCTCAAGCGACAATCTATGATGGGAATCTGAAGCAAGGAGGGCATGCAAAGAAGGGTGTTAAATTGTTAAGCCACAAATCCCAAAAAAAAAAATTGAACAAGTAGATGGCTTCCAAGATCTTATGCTCTAATACCAATTGATTTGCATGCAGATCTAAAAAGATTCAGAAAAGGAGAGAATAATACAGATGTTTTGGAAAGCAATATCATCATCTTATTATGAGGGTGAGATGAGCATTTTATAAACAATGCAAACATTCTCCTTATGCATTTTTAACTACAAAATATATGAGATAAAAATCAATTACATCATTAGATAAAACAACTATAGAGATGCTTCCATCTTTACTAGTTTTTTATGTTTCCTTCTTTTTTAGTTTTAGATGTTTCCAAGAAAGTAGTGTGATTTTCCTTGTTGTCCAGATGTTTCTGATTAGTGAGCCTTTCTTGGTTCCCCATAAACCATGCTCTGATACCACCTCGTGGTATCAAATATGACCCAAAGAGAGCGAAACCCGCTCTGATACCACCCTGTAACACACCTCCTCTCACATCTACCCACTTTCACCTGCTTACCCGGGGTAAACATGAGATGAGGCATTACTATGATATGACTTAACCTCCTAGATGACCTTAAGGAAATCGATTCAACACAGCTAGACTTTATTGACCTCCCTTAGGTTCCACAAGACCCTCAGGAATAACCCAACCCCTCCAAGTGTCCAATCCCTGAGACAACCCACCTTTTCCCTCACCTAGAGCCCTAGTCGCTCCCTTTCCAAGGCCTCCATGCGACTATGGGTTACCAAACTCTCCCATAGGCCTACATCAGTGTAACTATGGCCTTTTTCTGCCAGTGTTGTGCCAACAACTGTGAGAATTAATGTTATTTTCCAAGGTTGGGGGTTAGCCTCTACCCAGAAATCAATCAAACTTCTAAAACTCATAAAAGATATGAAGACAATGCTTGTAGACCAAAAACTGGAACCAGGACTTGACTTGACCATCCCCAACTGTGATTGACATTCTGTCAAATACTTGGTAGATATGCAACCTACAAGTCATGAATGCAAGTCTGAACATAGGGGGCTGAAAACTTATCTGAGGTTTAGCCAGAAGGGTTACTACCTTCCCCCATTAGCTGTCTTAACACCAATTAGGTATTGCATTCATTGTTTATTCGATTATAAGTGAAAACATGAAAAGAGCCATGACTAAGATCTATCACATAACCATGTTTATAACCAACATATAACCAAATAAATAACAACAAGAGAACAACCATTAAACATAATAATTAGTACATTTCCTTACCAAAAGAAGGGGAAACTTAGCTTTTATTAACTATTGAGAATGCAACAAGATGATGGAGCTTAGTGGAAAGAAGTTGCCTTCACTAAGTGGGCCCGCAGGCTATTTTTGGCGCAAAGTCTATTTTTAGACATATGGATCATGGTCTATGAGTCGCAGGATGCTATTTGTGGATGATTGGTCATGTTGGTAAAAATAGATGGACTTCTATTTTTAGACATATGGGCAGTTTCTATTTTTAGACTGCCAGGCTAAAAATAGAACAGTCGAATATTATTGTCTCATAATAATATTTGGACTATAAACATTATCTGATCCTCTTGGAGCACTTCAGTTTGAGCTACAGATGTGGCACATGCAGCTGTCAGAAGGAAATACGCTTTTCTTGTGGGTCAGTTGGGCTATTGCATGCAGGACTTCAGTGAGAACTCATGTGGTTGAGTTTGGTGGAGTTGATTGTGGAGTTGATGGAGTTGTGTTCAGTTTGACTTGGTTAAACTAGTTGTATTTAGTCTAACTGCAAATACACTAGTGATGAGTGATGTGAATTAATTGTTAAATTAATTCACTAATTATTAACTCATAAAGCAACTGAAGAATACATTAGTTAACTCAGTGCATGTACAGTTCAGTGGAGACATGTGTTAGAGGTTGAGATTGCTATCAGTTGTGACTATAGTTGTGCATGAGATCTTTCACAATCAGTGGGATTGAGTAATGCCAATGAGGATTGCGTGGTTCAGCCAAGGAAATACGATTTTGCTTCAGCCATTCATCATTATTCTCTTGCAGGATTGCGCAGTGGAGGCAGGCAAACAGTGGAGGAGATTTGAGGCATCAGATCTGAGCTAGTTTGTGTGTAACCGGTGGAGATAGTACTAAGTACTTGTGAGGAGTATTGTACTATGTATTGTTACATGTTCTCAATCAATATAATATACAGATAGTGTGGGGTTTTCAGCTGTATGCTTTCCCTGGGTTACATGCTGTGTTAATGTGTGCATGCGATTGATGTTTCATTGATTTTAATGCTGCTAAATTGACGATCAACGTAGAGGAGGTTATGTATTATGCATGTATTCCGCAATAGTGTATAATTGGGATAATCTATGTGAATAAGTGTCATATTATTCAAAATTTCTACATTAACCATAGGCAAATATACCAACTGAGTTCAGGACTTCCACGTTCCACCCAACCATAGATTGGCTAAGCCAAATCTCTCTTCAGCCAATCACCCTTGTGTCATATTCCAAGCATGAATGTGGGATCTCATGGGATAAACCAATCCAAAGACAACCAAGGGAATCCAAAGGTTAAACCACCTCCACCCTCTCCATATCATGATCACACCTAAACCAGTGTCGAGATCACAAAACTGAACCGAGCTTGGATGCCTCATAATTTCTTCACCATCCTTGAGGAATTTTCTTGTCTCCACCCTCAGGCTTTACTGTGTATCCTGCCATTACCGGTCAAGGGATTCCTAGGCCTTTGGGAATTTTCTTGAGATCACCTCACCCCAGATTCTGAAACCATCCAACAATCCAAAGCTCAAACCGATAACAATCCCATCACACCATGGCTATTTGGAAATGGAAAAGCTAGGCTAAAATCCACTGTCAAATCCCGGAAAAATCCATGCCAATGACAGCGAAAGAACCAAATGCCAACATGCACATACCATGCATGTCAAAACCAACTAGGAAATCACACATGCAATTTGTTACCTGCAAATATTCTCATTGAAGCTTCTTGATCCTTATCTTCCTTTCCCTTCCTTTTCCTTCCTCGTCCTTTTTTTCTTTTTCTTGATCCTTATCTTCCTTTCCCTTCCTTTTCCTTCCTTGTCCTTTTTTTCTTTTCCTTTCCTTTCCTTGTTTGCTTACTTTCTTTCTCCTCTTGGTGATTTATCTTCTTTGAGACAAATTCTAACACTAAACTAACAAAAGATACCAAGTGATGCTATGAGGTATTTTTAGTGATGATGCCTCTAATTTCTTCAAATTTTCAATATTTTTCTTCATTTTCCTCCTCACATGAAACCTGTGACATTTCAACTTCCTTTTCTCCTAATTTCCATTATTTTCATAAATAATGTGCCAAAAATACCTTTTTTCCTTTCCAAAGCCTTAGCCATTGCCTTTTCCAATTTCCCTTATCCATAAAACACAATAAGTGATGCCCACTAGGATATTTTGCCCAACATTTAGCTTGGAATAAGTGTCCCTTGCCCATGGTCTTATTTTACCTTTATTAACTTTTATTACATGAACTTTTAACCCAAGGTTGTTACAGAATGTATAAATATTTGGTCATTTCCTTCTTCGAGATAGGCTATCGCTCCTTCTCCAACATTGTTGACACCCCTATCATATATATACTCTAAGGACGCCATCACAACCAACTCTTGTTCTTTGAGAATGGAAAAGATGGTGAACTATGTTTAGTTTGACAACCTCCTAATATCTAGCGCCCTCCCCAAAGTCCGCCCCACCTTTCCCTCCCCATTATGGTCTCCTTTTGTTGATGAAATCCTACTCTCCCTAATCTCCCTTGGAAGATATCAACACCAGGCTTTCCACTATGTCCTCTTCCTTTACCTATCCAGTCTTTTTACCCTATAACGACCCCCATTACCTTAAACCAGTTTTATGGGTGGTTTTTTAACTCTACAAATATTTAATAGAAATTATTTTCTTCCAAGACATTCCCCTTTTGTGGTCCTTGTTGTTAATGACCACCAAAAAATCAACAAGAAGTGTATTAAGGGGAAAGTGGAGGAGCCTAGCTTAACTCTAAGTAAGGATGTCTAGCTTCACGATAATCATAAGATGGGAAAATCTATGATCATTGGCGCATTCTCTAGTAAGAGGATGTTCACAATAGTCATTTGAAAATAGACAGAGACCGATTTCTCTTTGTCGTTGGGATATTCACCTTGATACATGATATTGGCTAAGTGTTAGATGGGATGGATTGCAAATTTGGAGGATGATGCCCTGAAAATTCTTTGGGGGTAATGGAGTTAAGCATCTTAGGCCTTATTTGTTAAGAAATGGTTAGTACATTTTGATGTTTGCTTAGAAAAATTGGCAATCATTCTAATTTAGGTTTGGCTCCTTGGTTTGCTAATGAGTTTTTGGTCAGAGGATGTCTTCAAAGAGATTGGAGGCACATTATTTTTTTTAATGAGGCACATCTATATTTCCAATAGATAGGATATATGGGTATGGAACATATCCTAATGGGCCCAAATCTCTCCCTAGACCTACCTGATTCGATATTTATAAATTCTAGGAACCTGGGTCATCAACAAAGTTTGGATTATAAAGATATTCCTTAGAAATGCAATTTCTACCACACTCATAGACACTTAGGAAAACATTCCCTCTTGATAAATCCAAGTAGAAATGGTTCTGTTATCACTTAGAATAAAAATTTTATGCATATAGTCCTTGGTCCTAGTTCAATGTCAAAGGTCTGTGTCATATGGTTTTCGTTTTATGTTTCATACTTAGGATTTGGAGTTTTAAAGGTGTTTGTTTTAAATTATACTCTAATCCTATTGGTTCTCCTCCACCATCATTGTGTTATAAGCCATGTCTTGTCTTATCCTATTCACCGAGTCTTTTCGTGATTTCGCGGCGCAATCTCCTATTGGCCAGTTTCGCAGCGTAATCATTGTTCAGTCATTTCGCAGCGCGTTATCATTAAGCCATTTCGCAGCGCATTATTAGAATTTTAAACTAAACGCGCTGCGAAATCGCGGATTCGTGCATTTCGCAGCGAATCTTTCCTAAAGTGTCAAGTCTGTTAATGAGTCACCAATTCTGTCCTCTCATGTCAGTTTTTGTGTACCTCCCGTAGCATGTCTAAGCGCTCATTAGTCATCACTCCACCAATAGATTTGATGAAACGCACAGAAATATCATTCCGATGGATTGTACCGTGCATGGATCTTGATGATGATCGTGAGTGTTACATAAGTGACAAGCCTATCGGATGATGTATTTGAGTTTTCAAGCGAGGCTGTTTTCAAGCGAGCCTGATTACAAGCGAGCCCGAGTTAAAAAGAACTGAACCGCCATTTCAACTGAAGTTGTTGGTCATTGTGAGTGTAAAGATTTCAAAAAGCAAATGGAGAGGAAGGAACACAGATCTGGAAAATGCCAGAGGACCGAACCTGAAGGTTTAGACATAGCATTGAGGGATGAAGGCATGAAGAAAGCATTCAAAGATGCCGGGTGCTGGAACTTCTGTAAAAAACTGCAAGGAGGACATGCGCAGGTAACCAAAGAGTTTGCTTTGAACTTCACCGGTTTAAATTCAAAAATAGCTATGTTGGAAGTTCAAGTGTCTCCGGAGGCAATAGCTGTTGTAACAGAAATCCCAAGAGGGCAGCAAGAATGGTTTAAGAACTTTAAATTTGATATGAATCCATGTAAAGAGTTCTTAAAAGAGGCATATGTGAATGAAGACCTAACAAAAGCAGTACCCAGAAACTATGTTAAGGAGCATTATGCCCTTCTTCTCACCTGCATTCAGAAATACTTGACATGTGAAGGAAGATACAATAAGGTCTACTCTTATCATTTCAAGTTGCTTTTACATTTCACTGGGAAGGCTTCCATAGATATTCCTTTTTACTTATTTCGCAGTCTAAGTAAAATGTGTGATAAGGTGCAGCTGAGAAAAGAGGATTGCGAGACTTCTTTATTTCACCATGGTTTGATTAAATTGTTAGTTTTAGATGGCCTCCAGAAGATAGGCAGAGACTGGAATTCGTTCATCTTCATGGTTGGATTCCAAAGCAAAACTGGCCTTACTCCACAACCAGTTAGAGAACAACCAGTCAAAGAACTCACAATAGCTGAGCTTCAGAAGGAGGCCAGAGCTAAAAAGCAAACCAAGTCACAACTTAAAAAACCAGTGAAGCCACTGATCATTAAAGAACAACCTCAGCAAGCAACAAAAGAAAAGACTCAGGATGAGAAGACTGTAGCTGAAACAAGCAGAGCTGAAGCAGTTTCAAGAGTAAGGACAAGAAGCCAAGTAAGTAAAGAAAAAGGTAAAGCCTTAGCTGTTGAAGAAAGCCCAGTATCTAAGGCAAGCCTGAATGATTTATTGGAAGCCATTGAGTTTGAGCAAATTGAACCAGTGCATATTGATTTGACACAGTCATCACCAGAAAGTACCAAGAAGCCTAAGGCCTCAAAAAGGCTGAAGTTTGATGAACCTGGTGAAGAATTCATCTTCAAACCCAGAAGACCTATTACAAGGAAACAAGTAAAGGAAGCCGAGAAATTGCCTAGAACAGAGGAGGCAGAGAAAATTAAGCAAAAAGACACCAACAGAACAGTCATCATATCTCAAGGGGGAAATATTATAGCTATAAAGAATCAGCTAGAAGCAGCTAAACATGAGATTGCTCAGGTGAAGAATGCCACTAGGGAGTCTGCAGTCAGGTATGCAAATTATCGTAAAGCTGTATTGAAAGGAAGTGAAAACCTAATAAACCAGGTGGATTCAGTAGCCGATGTTTACACATGGACAGTACCTGCTATTAAAGAGGCCAAACTCCTCAGAAAGATAAACATGCATCTAAGAGCTGAGAATAAAGCTATGAGAAAGAAAGTGGAAGACTTGAAGGCACAGCTAGGCCAGTTAGCTGCTGAATGAAATTGTTGTTCAAAGAAAGGTTTTGTTCCAAATTTTGTTAAATTTTGCTTAGTTTTGTTGTTTTAAAGACATGTAAATCCCTGCTATATATATCCAAGATCAAAAGAAGTTTTTGCAATCAAATGTCTGGGCAGTAAATATCTCAGGGAAAAGACAAGCTGTTTAAACAATTCAGCAGTTTCGTAGCGCGCTACGAAACTGCTGTAGGTGTTGATTTTAAACGCAGATAAACAGTTTGGTAAAATGATCGGGAATTTTCTAAAGGAAACACCTAAAGGACATGTAAGAGACCAAATGAAGCTATCACAGCCATTCAGATCAAGACAGGTGTACCTTTAAAAAGGTGAAATGTTTTGACTCAAGTTTAAAGTTTCTGTTATAAAGCCACTTTATTACCGGTCATTAGGGTTTTGAAGGAGTTACATACGAGGGATTTTGGCCTGCACACTTGTCCATCGACGAAGTCTCCAACACATCAGGAATATGGTGGTGCTCTATATTTTTGGGTTATTAAAGGGCTAAAGACATGCTGCTGTATATTCGAGCAAGTTATGGAAGACTGGAACCGAAAAGCAAGGGATATCTCTCAACATCACTAAGCAGTTAAAGCATATAGCATCCAAGGCCAACGTGGCTCATCTCAGCCATCTCAGCCAAACTGAAAGGAGCCCAGGTGTCAGACAACAAGAAGGAATCATTCTACGAGGAAGAAAGAGTTAGAGTTATAGTCAAATTAGAACTCTTTAGAACTCCAGTTAGCACTAATTGTATTTAATAGTTTGTTGTAAAGCAGATAGGTGTCATCATAGGCAGAATTCGAGTTCCCCTCATGTTGGAGGAGGAAGCTCGAAGTAGTTAGAATAAGGATTTTCTATATATAGCTGGAACATCTATGTAATGAGGGTTGGATATTTGATAAAACAGAGTATTGTTTGGCTTGTGTAAAAACTCAGTTTCAGTAATATAATTTGCTGCTTTTCTTCTCAGGATTCATACAGTATTTCTATGTTCAAGATGTGTGGTTTTACTTTGTCCTTGATGTTTTTTCAGTTGTATAAATACACAATCACTCAGAATTCACTTATGCTGCTCTGATTTCCTGTGTGTATTTGTAAACTGTGGTTTTCTATGAGTTGTGTTTTGAGCATCTAAATGCCACATGCCCTGACTTCTATGTAAAAGCAGTGTCATTGTTTACTGAAGTATGATTGACTCCATAAGCCCAATGGAAACTTATGTAATGTTCGTCCAACCTTCATATTTGTTAATTTTACTTCACAAGAGTTAGCCATCTTACTAATAGTCAAAATCAATAACCTTGTTGAGAGAGCCCTCTCAGGCTAAGGAGGCTAAGCCTTAATCAAAAGATTGGTCTGAAATAGTTACACAAGGTCTACCTGATCAGCAGCCTTTCAGTGCTTGATTTTGTGATAACAGGTTCTAAAAGGATGATTTATTCTTTGTTACTCCCCAGCTCATTATATACAGGCTGTTTAATCTTTGAAGTCTATACATCATGACTCTCCTGCACCAGAACAAAAGGCTCTCCCGACTATAGAGGTAGAGAGTGATCGTAATAAGGATATTCCATCCAGTTCTAACACTCATAAGGAGGATGCACCCTTTGTACCACCAACATATTCAAAGGGACCTCCCTCCACAGGCAAGAAAGAATCCATCTTGCCCCGTTAGTCTATTCCTTTTCACTGCTCTATTACTCCTTCTTTTTCTGTTATTTTCTCTAACTCTAAGAGCTCTCACTCCTTGTTTCCCCTGGTAACTACTTACACTCCCTTCCATTTCCTCTCCCATTCTCTCTTTTAAGCCTCCCTCACCCTCTCTTCCCTCCTCCCTTATCGTAAATGTTTCCCTTCTCCCATTTTGTGGATTAGCTGCCTTGGCCATACCCTCCATCCCCTCATTACAACCTTCAATCCATATCAAAAACTTTAATTCATCCAAAAACAAATTTTGATGAGGGATTTAATGCATAATTGAGAATTGGGTTAGCTAATTTTGATGAAGGGACTTTGAGGCCTCGACACAGAGGAAGGAAATCCTTCCTCTTCCTAGCACAATGTTAGGAAAATTCATAAATTTGATCAGGTAAACAAAAATATATAATCAAGGCCCTTAGGAAACCTTTCCCTCACATGATACCTAAATGAGCATTTTGTCATTGAATTTTAGGGGGTTGGCCAACCCTTTAAAGAAATTATTGATCAAAAGGTTACTCGATGTGCACAATATCCAAATTCTCTTCCAATAAGAACCATGATGGGTGAGAAAATACATAATCCATTTTAAATAAATCCTTCCCTCTCTAGGAATTTGTTGCTTTGGATGAAAATGGGAGATAAAGAGGTCTTATATCATGATGGAATTCCTTTTACACCTGTTTAAAACCAACATGGTCTATCTATTTGGGGCTTTCCCTTGAGCTCCTCTAGATTGACCTAAATGTGTCATTCATATACTTCAATATATATACACCTTATAATGACAAGAAGGTTTTTTGTGAAATATTCTTCAATTTGTATCTTGTTGTCCCTCACAGTTCATTGTGGGTGGAGACCTCGACTTAACTCTGGGTGACTCCAAAATTTGAAAAGCCTCAACTAGGTTTGATCCAGTGTCGAATTCTTTTATTCAACATTTTGAAGATGTTGTCCATATTGACACCCTCCTTCTCAAAATACCACCAACTTGCTCCAACAACATATCTGGGCTAGAAAAAGTTGTGAAGTGTTTGCACCAATTTCTGATTTCTAAATCTTTCCTTCAATTTAATCTTAGTATGTGTCAGTGGGTTTCAGTGGGGGTTGATTCTGATCACAATCCCATTCTCCATGAATTTAACCCTCCACTTCTAAAACACCACTATCCCTTTAAATTGAATTGCCATTGCTTTGAATATCCCTTTTTGCATGAGGTTATAAAACAAGTTTGGAAACCTTTGTCCCTAGACTCGATGGAATCCCCTTCAACCCAGTTCTAAAATAATCTATAATCCTCTAAAGCAATCATATTCAAATGGGAAAAACAAAAAATGGAAAGGAATACTCAATCCTTGGTAGATATTGAGGCTAGATTAAAGGTCATCCTTGATCCTAAACCCATCGAACTAGAATTAATAGATCAAAGGAGCCATATAAAATACCTAGAAGAGAAAAGGAAGTGAATCCTTATGGACAAGGAAAGGGAGTGGAGAATGAAAAGAAAAGTTCTTAGGCTACAAGGCAGAGATGAAAATACCAAATATTTTCACAAGATTACAAACCATAGAAAATCCATAAACACTAATTGGGAGATAAAATGCCATGATGGAATCATTACCTCCTCCTTCCAGGAAATATCCTTTGAAAGATGTAGAATTTTCAAAGAAATATATCACTAAGATAACATAGCTAAGATAAATAATTTCTTAAAAGTGGCTAGACTTTTCCTCAACTTTGTCAATCATGAGGAAAATGAAATTTGATGGTGGAGGTCACAAAACCAAAGCTTGAACATGTCCAACATAGCTTTCAAAAAGGAAAGAGTCTCGATCTAGATGGCCTCCCTATTGAGTTTTATCTAGAATGATTTAATTTATTGGGAAATGATGTTTTGAAGTAGTTGAGTTCTCTATATCATTTGGCCAAATTATCTCTCATTTTAACTCCACTTTCCTTTCCCTAATCCCAAAAATAGTTAATATAAACGCCTTTGACCTCTTTATACCCTTCTCATTATGTAATTCCATATACAAGATCGTTTCCAAATCCATATCCCTTTGCTTGAAGAACATTCTCTTGGGTCATATTTCTCCTAAACCATTTGTATTTTTTATTAGGCATCAAATTCATGAAGCAACAAGCTTTGCTTAGGAAAGTCTACACTTTATACATACAAACTGTCAAAAAGTAGTATTGTATAAAGTGGGCCTATCAAAGGCCTTCGACAAGGTCAACTAACTATGTATAAGATCTATACATACAAAGCATCAAAAAGTGGTCTAGTATAAAATGGACCTCTCAAAGGACTTGGGTAGGGTTAGCTAGCTATATACAAGGCTCCTCTTTCTCCACTTGGGTTTTCATCACACTTTTTATCACCTAGGTCATGGGCAATATCAACACGTGTTCTCTAGATATTCTCATAAATGGAGTGGCATCTTTTTTTTTTCAATATGGAGAGAGTTCTCCATTAGGGTTTTCCTTTATCCCATCTCCTCTCTTTGTTGGTAGTAGAAGGCCTCAATAGACTCTTATTGGATGCATATCACAAAGCTTGGTTCAAAGGCATACACATATCTAGACATTGCTCACTAACTCACCTCCTTTTCATGGATGGTATTCTTACATTCTCTGGTGGTAATCTGACTAGCTTATAGTAATTAAAGGATATGTTAAATATAATCTTTGAGGCAATAAACATAGTAATAAACCACTCATAATACTCTCTCTATTCATGGGGTTTGAACGCAACAGAAAAAAACAATAACTGAGGACCCTATTTTCCATTCAAGTGGTGGAATTAAATCAAGGCTTCAAATATTTGGGATTTATATTAAAGCTCAATAACTATACAAAAGATTATTGGGAATGGTCGCTACCAAAGGTGGAAAGTGGATACAAATTTGGTGTAACAAGTGGCTCTTGCGAGCTGACAAGATGGTCCTATGTAAATTCGTTCTAGAATCCATTCTAACATATCGGGTCTCCTTACCCTAGATCCCAATTAGTATCCTTCAGAAGATTCAACAACTTTCCTCCCATTTTTTGTGGGTTGGACAAGAGGGAAGAAAAGTTTTTCCTCTTATTGCTTGGAATAAAATTGTCAACTCACTTACCTATAGGAGTAAAAATATTAACAAATTCATAACAATTCCCACAATAGATTTGACAAACTCATAACCATTCCCACAATATGAGAATCACTAACCATTACTAAGGCAAGCCTAGAGATTCTATTGAGCTGCTAAATTCCTTTAGCAAGGCAAGCCTACAACTTCCTTCATGCCTGGAGATTGTGATGATTAGGAATAACAATAATGACAAACATGAGGCTAAACAATTTAATTCAAACAACAATAACTAGACTAGATCAACATCTTAACTAGAAAAGAAACCAGGTGTCACTTTTTTTAGTTGAAATTCCTCCTAGAGCTTCCTTCATGCCTGAAGAGTGTTATCTATAGGAATAACAATATTGACAAACTCAGAACCATTCCCACAATAGGAGAATCACTAACCATTACTAGGACAAGCTTAGAGCTTCTATTGAGCTGTCAAATTCCTTTAGCAAGGCAAGCCTACAACTTCCTTCATGCCTGCAGATTTTGATGATTAGGAATAATAATATTGACAAACATGAGGCTAAACAATTTAAGTCAAACAACAGATTATAAAAAGGAACTAAACCAGATCAACATCACTTCCTTCATGCCTGCAGATTTTGATGATTAGGAATAACAATTTTGACAAACATGAGGCTAAACAATTGAAGTCAAACAACAATTTATAAAAAAAAACTAGACCAGATCAACATCTTAACCAGAAAGAGCATTTTTTTAGTTGAAATTCCTCCTATAACGCATAAAACATTTTATCCAAAACATATATTGATATAATTGAAGACATACAACCAATTCTAGGTCAATTTCAACACACTAGCAATAGTTTTCCAAGTGAAAATACAGTCATGGTATTTTAAGTGTAAAACCAAGTTATCAAAACAACAATCATTGATATATTTGAAGACATACAACAAATTCCTTCTGTAGATTTGATTTTTCAAGGATACTATCAAAAAGTCATAAGTATGAAAATTTGTTAAGATGCTACTAACATACATGTTGATAATTACCTTTAATAAATAATAAATACTATTGACTTATATGAAAGCATAACTTCAATTATTCTTAACTAAATGCATGCAATAATTTTGTAGGTAGTTGCATCTATGGTAAGAGTTAGTTATGCTTCTCATACAATGAGAAGTGGTAGGGGAGTGATCAAAGGTTCCCAGTTGCGATGCCCTTCATCAGATGAGGACAAGATAGGTGATGTGAATGTCAATAATGCTCCCAACAATGTTGTTGACGATGACCATGCGATTGAAGCTAATTTTGTCACACCATCATCCACAAAGCCACCATCAACCATAGTCCAAGGGGCAAGTTCAACTAAAAATATCAGTGCTATAAGAGGTTGGAAAAAAGAAG
Source organism: Pinus tabuliformis (assembly GCA_031772625.1). NCBI lineage: Eukaryota > Viridiplantae > Streptophyta > Pinopsida > Pinales > Pinaceae > Pinus > Pinus tabuliformis. The sequence continues at coordinate 115,217,301 of CM062804.1, forward strand.
ACATGTTAGCTGCAATTGATGACATAGAGTTTAATGGATATTCAATTGGGCATCTGCAAAAAAACACGGTATTCCTCCCTCATTAATACATTACTGGATAAATGTTCTCACTCATACAAAACGCAGAGGGCCTCTTACAGTTATGACTAAAGAGGAGGAGGCCAAGGTGGTTGAGTGGTGTAATGAAATGGCCCAATTGGGACATGGGATAGAGTTGATACAATTCAAGTCCACAGTTGCTCAAATATGTTAAGGGAGGCCCAACCCATTCAAAGATGGGTTTCTGGTAAATCATGGTGGTTTGGGTTTAAAGAAAGGCATCGAGACCTTGTATTGCATACAACTGAGAGCCTTGACAGAGACAAAGCATTAAATTTGCACCATGCAGTTGTATATAAGTTTTATGACACTCTTTCTAGTGCATACAATAAGCATTCTTATGGTGTAGACCATATATGGAACTGTGATGAAACATGTTTACATGCAGGAAGGAATTGTGGCATGCAGGTAATTACCAAGAGAGGGAGTCGAAATGTGCCGAAGATTTTGCCTAAGAGCAGGGAGTGAATAACTATTCTATGTTGTGTCAATGCAATTGGTGCTTCAATCCCAGGATTTTATCCATTCAAAGATAAAAATCAACTGAAAAAACTATATACAAAATTGTGAACCAGGTGCATGCATGGTTGCACATCCCCATGCATGGATGACTAAAGAGCCTTTTTTTAATTGGATTTTTCACTTTGTTGCATATATACCAGTTGGTGTCTCACCTAGTAACAGACACCTATTGATATTAGATGGCCATGGAAGTACAAACAATTTGGGCATCTACCTGTTAACATTGCCCGCTCATACCACTCATAGATTGCAACCCCTTGATGACAGTGTGTTTGGCCCTTTCAAGAACTATTTAAGGTTAGAGCGTGTTGCATGGATGACAAAGAATTTAGGGGTTGAGGTGAAAAGGTTCGAGCTAGCAGAGCTTGCAAGTAAAGCGTTTAAAAGGGCTCTAACACCATCAAATATCAAGGTTGGCTTTAGGAGGACTAGAATCTAGCCACTGAATTAGGATGCTCTTATGCATGATACTGGTTGTAGCCAGACATTTCATGTGGATGGTAAAGAAGAAGGGCATGTCCAAAGAGTTGTTGAAGTGAAAGAAGAAGTAGATGAACACGATGATGTGGTTGCAACTGGTAATACGATTTCCCTCTCTCAAGGACACTTATATTGTGATGATGATGAACATGTATGTGAAATACAATATAATCATGAACCAATTGACATTAACATGGAGGTAATTCTACCAACTAAAGCACATGGAACTTTTGTTGTTGATATTGTTAATGACATTGTTGAACATACAGTTAACAATGAAGATGTAGTTGAAAATGAAATTGTTGATATTGCACTAGGAAGCAACAATGACCAATTGACATTGCCAAGCCAAGTAACCCCACTATCATGGCTAGAAGAAGCCATGATTAATTTGAATGAACATAGTGTCTCAAGAACCAATGAACAAAGCATGAACATGCCTTCACAACCAGCCGATTTGAACATGAAATTGTTCATTTTTTTTGTGGACAATAGATCAATGGAAGAAGATGAAGCATGTAATGAGCCATCAAATGAGGAGAACAATATAGTTCAATCAATTGTCTCGGATACAGAAAGGCAAGTGCCAAGCAATGACATGAAGGTGGGATGGGTGGAGAATTTACTTGGTCGGTTCCTAAAGCTGCCAGTAGAGAGAGTGTCAATGAAAAAAAGAAAGGAACACTGGGTAGTCTTTGTTTGGGCCGAAGTTCACAGTTACTCACCTTAGAAGACTATATAAACCTATTAGTTGAGTCTGAAAAAAAAAAAAAATTTGAAATTCAGGAATTAAAACTAAAAAAGAAGGATTTAGCCAAGGAGAAGAAGCAAAAAGGATTATTGCAGCACAACAACGAGCAAATGAAAGGCTTGAAAGAGAGAAAGTAAGGCAAGAGAAGGACCATAAAAAACAAATGGCAAGACAGGAAAATGAAGCAAGAAAGGCTAAACAAATGCTTGAAAAGGAACAAGGGATGACCAATATGGTTGACAATGATGCAAGCACAGTTGATGAAACCAGGATTATGTCAAACACATTGGACAATATTGCAGATAATACACCATTATTCCAAGACCTCATAAACATTCAAGTCCCTCACTATCAAAATGGGGGTTTACCCACTTGCTTTATTCCTACCAGAGCAGGTGTCAATTCTATGTATGTTCATCACACACCTCCACTTAATGTAGGGGTTAGTAGCGCAAGTGTGAGGTATGGGTACTCAATTCCTCCATGGTTGGAAGGGGAAAATTGGACTCAATCATATGGCAACAATACACCACATCCTAATCAACCCTTTTTAGGTAGGCCAACCTACTTGGCTCAAGCAGACAACTCAGGAAGTTTTAGCACTGAAGATTCTCACGGCCATAAAGAATAGGGGCGTCATATGTTTTTGGTTGTAACCACATTATGATGTGGATTTTGGATGGATTGTCTCTTTTTCTTGTCACAGGAAGATTTTGGCTTACAACCTAGGTTGTTTTATTTCATACTATATGCTTGTAGCCAAAATCCATCTTAGAAGGAACATCTATAGTCTATTATAATGGAGAAATATTACATGAGAATGAAAATAAGAACTTCTATTATGCCTCTACACACCAAATGGTTAACAACACATTTATAACTAAGTTGTTAATTAAATGACAAACAAGTGAATAATTAAATCTTGAAGTGAACATGTTTTAATATGAAAATTCCATAAAAAAGTGAATAGTAAAAGTACCTAACCTCACACCTCATATGAAACCTCATTTACTGTAAGTTAACTTAGAAGACAAACATAGTCCATGTACGGTGAAGCATCAACAATCAAAGATAATAATTAAATGACAAACAAGTTAATTATGAAATCAACAAGCATCAACTGAGTTGCTAATGAAATGATAAAGCATCAACAAGCATCAACTTAGTTGTTAATTAAATGATAAACGAGGGAATAATGAAATCTTGAACAAGTCACTTGTTTTAATATGAAAATTCCATAAAACAGTGAATAATAAAAGTACGTAATCTTACACCTTATGAAACCTCATTTAATGTAAGTTAACTTAGAAGATAAATAAAGTGCATGTGCGGTGAAGCATCTGTTGATTTTGGGTAGCATAGGATGTGCTCTAGCCATGAAAATTGGTGGAGAGGCTAAAGCACATGACATCTCCAAGACCCAGAAATGGTTTGGGGAAATTCCAACCAGTTAGAGAGATATTAAAATAATTAATATCTTTAATGGACTTCCTAAGTCTAAACTTAGGAAAATTAAAATATTAATGGGTATTAATATAAAATTGGGTGAGAATGTTCTAAAAGACATGGATCAAGCCAAATCTAATCTTAGCCGTTGATTAGATATTTAATCTTGGCCGTTGAAGACTCAACAGAAAAAGTATAAGAGGAGGCTTGAGGGTTAGTTGGAGATACACCAAGTTGATCAGTCAGTTCGATTATCTGGAGTGGGGTTTGCTGAGGGAAATCGAACCAGTGATCAGAGTTGCAGCGAGGGGTAGTGAGTGCATAGCAGAGAGGCAAAGATAGTGTGGAATACCAGTGCGGAGGCAGATAAGGCTACGCAGAGCCAGCAGGAGCCACGCAAAGGGCTAGAGTGACTACGCAGAGGGCTAGAGGGCCTACGTGAGTGACGCAGAGGGCCAGAAAGCCAACACAGAGAATCAATGGGTTGATGCAGAGGGTTCTAGGCTGACGCAGAGATCAGGAGGGTTGACGCAGAGCCTCAGAGAGGTGTTGGAGAGATTTTCATGGAGCAGACTTGTCGAATATCTGCTTCCGAAGAGAGGTATTACTGTCAGTTTTATTTCTATCTCGGGTGAGCCAGTTTGGCACCCAGTTGTACTCAAGAAAAGATGCTTAATAATAAAACCCTCAGAACTACTGCACCTTTTTTCCCAAGTGGGGTTTTTCTGGGGACGATTGTCCAAAAATAACGGTGTCCCTTGTGCGTTTGTTCATTTATTTCAGTTGATGATTTGTAGATAGTTGAGAACGCATTTGTGTTTATTTCAATATTTATATGGTTAAATAACTTGTTCATTAATTAAACAAGTAGGTGAAATAAACTAGATAGTGCAGGAAAATTTCTAACAGGTTAGTCTTAGAAATGTCAACGTGGTATCAGAGGATTGCAAATCACAGGAAAGCTAAAGGCACCAGCTGAAATCAAAAAATTTGCAACAGAAACAACTGTCCCGAGAGACAGAGGTTGTTCCTAAGCAGAAAGCAGCAGAGAAGGAGTGATGCAGAGGGCCTGCGTCATCATTCCGAGCGAGAGAAAGGGTCAGCGTAGAAGCAGTGAGAGGTAGAGGAGGCTCAAAAGAGCCACGTCATCCTGCTCAGCCAAGTAGGAGTGACACAATTGGCCAGAGGAGCGATTCAGCCTTGCCGAGATTGCGCAGAGTTAAGTGGCTCATTTTCTTCAACTGTTAAGGCCTAGGATTTGTGCGAAGATAGTGGATTGTGACGCTGGTGGGGTGTTGTTGCTGTTAGAGAAGAACAATACCTAACAGGACAGAACCAAGGTAGAGGGAGTCGCTACCTAGTGCGATTTCTAGCCAAGAAATCCATATCAACGTTGCAGGAGCAAAGGGGATTAAAGAGTAGTGATTCAACTCTTGGCAGAAGGATTTCCAAGAGGGAAATTGAGACTCAGAAGGAGTCTAGGAGAGGATTTCCAGGAGGGAAATTGAGACTCAGAGGGAGTCTAGAAGAGAACTAACAGGAGGGAAGTAGAGACTCAGAGGGAGTCGAAGAGAAGAGAGGAGATTGCAATGAATGGACTAAGGGATCAGGATAGGCTGGATGGGGCATCCAACTTTGTCATATGGAAGAATAGGATCCTGTCTATTTTGGATAGACATCACATCAAGGCCTTCACCTTGAGAACCGTGGCTATCCCAGTCGACCTAGCTGATAACGAAAAGTATGAGGATGCAATGGCCAAGGCAAAGTGTATAATCCTTGATGGGGTCAAGGATTATGTAGTTCAACATATTGCCATGAAGAATACGACAAAGGAGATGTGGGATACCTTGACGGCATTGTATCAGGGCACTTCTGTGCAAAGGAAGATGCTACTAGAGAATCATTTGCGGTCGTATCAGATGCAGAAGGGGGAGTAGATAGATCACTTCCTTAGCAGGTTGAAGGAGATTCGAGACCAACTTACTTCCATAGGGGCCATGTCGAATCAAGAGTTAATGGTGAAAACCACCCTGAACGCAGTCTCTAAGGAGTGAGAGACATTCGTCCAAAGCATTTTGGGCAAAGAGAATCTTCCATATTGGGAAGAATTGTGGGCAGATATTTGCCAATAAGAGATCAGATGACTGACCAAGATGGGAAGTAGCAGCAAAGGAGGTCGAATTAAGAAAGAGGAGGAAGACAATGCAACTCTGGCATCTGCGGGACAACAAGGGAACAGGAAGAAGGACATATCCAGGATAAAGTGCTTCCATTGTGGGGAGTTGGGTCATCATGCAACCTAGTGTCCCAGGAAGAAGAATAAGGGACAGGCTTTGGACTCCAAAGCAAGCGTCGGCTAAGGCGGAGAAGGAAGTGGAGACTGACGATGACTGTGCCATGAGTGCTCATGCACCTCTAGAGAAGAGGTGGGGTGACATCGAGCTATAGTTAGGAGGAATGTAGAAGATGTGGGGCAGGATCCTTGAGGTACCCAAACTCTTGGATCATATCCAGCTATGGGAGCCCCAAGAGATAGTCGCAGGATGACGGATGTTGGTAGAAGCAAGATGCGGATGGAGTGGTAGAACAGTGCTAGAGTGCAGGGACCTGTAGCAGCACAGTGGGGGTTGCAGCAGTACGAGAGGCACAGAGGAGGTTGCAACAGTGCAAGAAGGCACAAAGGTGTTTACAGTAGTGTGAGAGGCACAAAGTTGTTGCAGTAGTGTAGAGGCAACAAAGGGAGCATCGGATAGCAACAGAGAGAGCTTCAACATTAGGAGGGTTTCTAGCCTGACAAGGATGTTAGTAGTTGGGTAGATCAGTTACCAATGTCACAGTAACTGAGTTGCAGTGCAGCAGTAGCAGTGGTAGTGCTATGGGCAGCACAATGCAAGACGATGAGAGAGGGCTGCATTGCATTTGCAATGTTGGGAGAAAGGACCAGCAGCAGCATGGATGTAGAGGGAGCTGCAATACAGATGTAGCAGTGGCATTGGCAGAGCCATGGGTAACAGTATAGTAGGCAACAATGTAGAGGATGTTGGGTAATAGGCCAAACATCAACACAGGTACCAGTGCCAGATGATCAAGATGATGTTTAGTGGTGGAACATTACTAGAGCACATTCCTCGCTAAGAGGGAGTGTTAATTTGGGGTAGCATCAAATGTGCTCTAGCCATGAAAATTGGTGGAGAGGCTAAATCACATGAGATCTACAATACCTAGAAATGGTTTGGGGAAATTCCACCCAGTTAGAGCGATATTAAAATAATTAATATTTTTAATAGAGTTACTAAGTCTAAACTTAGGAAAATTAAAATATTAATGGGTATTAATATAAAACCGGGTGAGAATGTTCTAAAAGACATTGATCAAGCCAAATCTAATCTTATCCATTGATTAGAGGTTTAATCTCGGCCATTGAAGACTCAACAGAAAAAGTATAAGAGGAGGCTTGAGGGTCAGTTGGAGATACACCAAGTTGACTAGTCAGTTCAATTTTCTAGAGCGAGGCTTGCTGAGAGAAATCGAACCAGTGATCAGAGTTGCACCGAGGGGCAGTGAGTGCATAGCAGAGAGGCAGAGATAGTGCCGGAAGACCAGCGCAGAGGCAAAGAAGGCTACGCAGAGCCAACAAGAGCCACACAAGGGCCAAAGTGATTGCGTAGAGGGCCTGCGTGAATGACGCAGAGAGCCAAAAAGCCAGCGCAGAGCATCAGTAGGCTGACGCAGAGGGTTCTAGGCTGATGCAGAGGCCAGGAGGGCTGACGTAAAGCCTCAAAGAGGCGTTGGAGAGATTTTCATGGAGAAAACTTGCCGAATATCTGCCTTCAAAGAGTGGTATTACTGCCACTTTGATTTCTCTATTGGGTGAGCCAGTTTGGCACCCAATTGTACTTAAGAAAATTTGCTTAATAATAAAACCCTTGGAACTACTGCACTGGTTTTCCCAAGTTGGGTTTTGCCGGGGATGATTGTCCAAAAATAACGATGTCCCTTCTATGTTTGTCCATTTATTTCAGTTGATACTCTGCAGATGGTTGAGACTGCATTTATGTTTATTTCAGTGTTTATATGGTTAAATAACTTGTTCAGTAATTAATCAAGTAGGTGAAATAACCAGATAGTGCAGGAAAATTTCTAACGGGTTAGACTTAGAAATGTCAACCTTGTGAAACCTTATTTAATGTAAGTTAACTTAGAAGACAAATAGAGCACATGTGTAGTGAAGCATCTACAAGCCAAATAAAGCTTCAATCAGCCAAGAGAATAATTATATGACAAACAAGTGAATAACGAAATCAACAAGCATCAACTGAGTTGTTAATTAAATGATAAAGCATCAACAAGCATCAATTGAGTTGTTAATTAAATGACAAATGAGTGAATAATGAAATCTTGAACAAGTCACTTAGTTTAATATGAAAATTCCATAAAACAGTGAAAAAGTACCTAACCTCACACCTTATGAAACCTCATTTAGTGTAAGTTAACTTAGAAGAGAAACAAAGTGCATGTGTGGTGAAGCATCAACAAGCCACATAAAGCTTCAACAAGCCAAGAGAATAATTAAATGACAAACGAGTGAATAATGAAATCTTGTGCCATGCTCAATGCTTCCACCTTCTTCATCAAGCTTATCATAAACCGCCTTTATTGTTACCAAATCATCCTTAATTTGTAGGTCTTCTTGAAATGACACAATTGGATCATCCAAATATACTACAACCACCAAATGAGGTTATGTCAAGGATGTCTTTAATTTGTAAAAATCCAAATCACTATAAAATTTAAGAAATCCAACCAGTGTTTTGGGAAAACTAGGAAAGTTATCCAAAGAGGATTTAATTGTCTCCATTGCAACCTTAAACATGTGAGAGAGATGTCAATAAGAAAAAAATTACAGTGGCAGGCCGCAGAATTGGAGGTTGGACTATGTATTATGTTGGTGCAACAAATTCCACATTTCCCTTAGAAATCTTTGGAAACTCATCTGCACCATTGTCGCACTCTACCACAAAAACAATGAGCCGTCTACCTCAAGCACATGACAACATACAATCGAAAATTCAAATATCCATTCAAGCCCAAGGCAACATACCTCATCAAATATCTATTCAAAAATAATGAACCATCCACCTCAAGCCCAAGACACAATACAGTTGCCATTTACGTAGGTTTACTAAGTTATTGACATCATACAGTTGCTAGGAATCACTCTAAAACAAGTGACTTGTTCAAGATTTGTTCAAACAAAACAAAACTCAAGTCACAATAACCAAAAACAGAGCAAGACAAATAAAACATGTATATCCCTGCCGAACCCTACCATAAACCCTGCAACAAAACCCAAGTCACAATAACCAGAAACAGAACAAAGACAAACAAAACATGTATAACCCTGTGGAACCCTACCATAAACCCTACAAAGAAACCCAAGTCATAATAACCATTGTAGAGCAAGACACAGAGCAAGATAAACAAAACATGTATAACCCTGTCGAACCCTACCATAAACACTGTAACAAGAGCTAAATTCCCAACAACAAATTCAAGTGCTGAAAAACACAAAACCACAACAAGAGCTAAATTCCCAACAATAAATTCAAGTGTTGAAAAACACACAGTGGTTGGTAGGATCTAGAATCCTACCAGAGAGCCACAAAAGCCACCACCATGTCCAAACCTTGCCCCAAACCTCGCCAAACCTCTTCTGCGACAACCATACAAATTACCTGCAACACAAACTTGCAAACATAGAGAGAAATTAGCATTTGGGAAAAAAACCCAAAAAAATTTACAACAAAATTGCAAAAAAAAACCATGAATTTAAACACTTACTTGAATGGACCTCAGAACCTGCATGTCGACCACCAAACTTGCTCGAATCTCCCATGGGCTCCTTCGCAAACAATAGGCCACGAGGATGAAAAAACAATAAGCGTCGAATGAACAACCATAGAGCCGCTAGTTAACCCCCCACAAAGCAGAACGAACAACCACAGAGCCACTGTTTAACCCCCCACGAAATAAGTAACGCAACCATAGGTGTAACCCTAAACCCCAAATGAACCTCTGTAAACAACAATGCCAAGTGAGAAGCGCTAGAATGGCGGACTAGGTGAACCAGTACTGGAGTCGAGAGGAGCCATTGTCGATGGAGCGCATTTCCTACACACCAGGCATGAACAAGATAACACAGGGCGACAAAGATAAGATAGAAAACGAGCCAGAAGAAACCCTAGACGAAGGGTTTATAGCGGAATTTATTGCTCCCACCAAACGCAACATGTGGCACGTCCCACTCGACAAATGTTGTACAAAATCCGATTTATCCTCCACGTCAATTCCCAACGTGGAAGAGAGAGCACACAAGTAATAACATCCCTCCCCTAAACCATGCGTAGAAAATATATGCATTAAAAAATTATTATTATTATTATTATCCAATTTTAAGGTCATGACCAAGGCAGACACCAAATTGGTGTATGAGTAGAAAATATATGGATACAAATTATTATTATTATTATCCAATTATAAGGTCACAACCAAGCCAGACACCAAAACTGCAAAAATTATATGTTGAAACCATTACTAAAAGAAATACAGGCCTTAAAAATATCTTTTAATAATTTCTCTTTGTGCCATATATACAGGGAGCGCAATGAATCAGCAGACAAACTTTCTAAGGAAGGTTTGCAACAGAATATGGGCAGCTGGAAAGTTGTAGAGGAGGATCATGGACAGATCCGTGTGTCGGATCAGCCACCACACTTCTAGCTCCAGGGATGCTGATACAGTTTTACTTTTATCATCGTTTTGATATTCATGTCATAGTTTTTTGAAATTTTGTAAATATTGGAAACTAGTATAAAATATACTGCTCAATATCCTTTTGTATGGGTTGTTTTCCTCTTCTGAGGAGACCCGGTTTTAGACTTGATCATGACTCTTTTTGAAAGGTTCCTCAAGTTTTGTGGCTGGAAACGTAAAAAGACTAAGGTTTTACGCTTTCAGCAGATACATAGACAGGTGGTTCTTCATAGGAAGGACAGTTCAGTTTTTTGAAGCAGCTGTATGAAATATCTCATAACAACAAAAGGAATGCTATGGCATATGCAATGTAACTTTTTATCCAGTTAATAAAAAGTTCGCTTTTTTCTCCGGAAAAAAAACCAAGCCAGACACCAAATTATTGTATGAGACCCTTTGGTTTATGGGACAAGAGACCCACCTCTAGGCAAAGATTTGACTACTAAACCTACGAAAGCATACATACTTTAACCCCCTCTCATTTTACCTCTTATAAAGAAACACATACTCTTAACCATTAAACCCACTCAAACTATATTATAAAGTACCTTAAATAAATGCAACTATTTTTAGCATATTGCACAATATGCAGTCCATAGCATGTCTAACCAGCCCAAAGAGGGCAACCATCAAGCCGGGGTCATATGGCTCTTAGGTACTTGGGAGATTCATGGCACCACCTTCCCCATTATCCGTGGGTTGGTGGCTTTGGTCTCCAAACGCAACATTTTAAAATTGGATGGCTTTTTATGCTGTTCGTCACCATCTTTGGTCCCGCACCTCTGCATTCAGGTCATCCACCACAGTACAAAATGCCCACAAATTTCCAGAGACAAAAAACATTTGATGTGTCCTTCCTAGCTCGATTGAACCAACCTTGAACATTCATCCATGGGTACGGTATTCAGTAACGGAAGAGGAAGGACCAACAATCCCAATAATCCTCCCCTACCTCCTCCTCCTCCTCCACCGCCTGCTGCACAGCTGGTAGGGTATGGGGGATATGTTCTTGCATACCCGCTTCAGCCTCAGACCTATCACCATGCCTCCCGTCTCAATCCGACCTCCTTTGATCCCCAAGCTCACATCTCCCAGGGCGCCCATGGTGGTACGGGACCGCCGCCCTTGCTTCCTTCTGTAGAGCCCCAGAAGGTTGTCACCATAAGGAATGATGCCAATTTGAAGAAGGAAACCTTGAGGCTGGAGCGCGACGAGGAGAATCCCGGTCGGCTTCTGGTGGCTTTTACATTTGATGCTACTGTTCCAGGGAGGTACGTGTCTGGATCCCCCGAGCTCTATGTTTTTTCCTTTTTCACTTTGGGTTGTGCTTTTCTATTTTTATTTTTCACTTCTGTGTTTTATGGTGAAATGTGATGCTCGTAATTTGTCTGACGGAGCCCGTTAAGCTTTATATTTTGGTCCCAAGCGAACAAATTCTTTATTTCTTTTACAGGTAAGTGTCTGTGACAATCATATGGCTATGATTACACGTACATAGAGAATTTTTGTTACCTATGAACAAAGCTTTTGGAGAAACATAACCAAAGAAGGTTAATTAACCTTCTTTGGTTATGTTCTCCCTCCTCAGTTGATGTTTTCCAAAGTCATTTATTTTTGGGCTTTAACTGAGTGAGTTCTACGGAGGGTTATTTACCATTAAACTTACTAGGTATCTGGGATCGATACGTCTCCTCCGTGGGTTGTCATGATGGTACCTACGACTTCAACAGGCTCTTGGATCCAGTAATTAATTGTCAAATTCGCCCAGAACTTGCACTCGGGATCATCCTTTCATATATTTGACATCCATGGGCTGTCAGGGTATTCGGGTCTTCTACCACCAGGTCTTGGATATGACACTTCATTGTCAAATTCATCCAAGAGTGCAACTGGGATCATTGCTGGGATACGCCACATCCGTCTGGGTTGTGAAGGTAGCCAGGACTTCTACTGGGTCCTGGATGCGGTGGTTCACTGTTAAATTCACCCGACTTGCAACTGGGATTATCCATACAGATATGTCACATCCGTTAGTCCTCACGGTAGCTGAGACTTCCACCGGGTCTTGGATGGGGGTAATTCACCGTCAAATTCACCAAGATTTGATCATCTGATCATCCATTGAGATGCCCCACCGTCGTGGTTTGTTAAGGTATCTGGGATATCTACAGGGTCTTGGATGCGGTAATTCGCCATCAAATTCGCAACCAGGACTGGCACCCCGGATCATCCATTGAGAAACGCCACATCCATGACCATCAAAGTCGTCAAGACTTCCAGTGGGTCTGGCTGCTGTAAGTCATCATCAAGTCTTCCCCTAGGACTTGCATCTAGTCTCATTTGTTGAGATACACCAATATTTCCGTCCAGCATTGGATACAATACTTCACTGTCAAAAACACCCAAGACTTGCACTTGGAATCATCTATTGAAAGATGCCCAATTTTTGGGCTCTCAAGGTAGCTGAGACCTCTGCGGGGTCTTGGATGCAGCGATTCACAATCAAATTCACCGAAGCCTTGCACCGAGGGCCATCCATTGATATATCGGATATCTATGTGTTGTCAAGGTAGCCGAGACTTTCATCGAGTCCCAGAAGTGGCGGTTCATTATCAAATTCACCTAGGACTTGCACCTAGATCATCCATTGAGATATGCCCTGTTTGTGGGTTTTCAATGTAGTCCCAGAAGTGGCGGTTCATTATCAAATTCACCTAGGACTTGCACCTAGATCATCCATTGAGATATGCCCTGTTTGTGGGTTTTCAATGTAGTCGGACCTTCTAACAGTGCTTGGATGAATTTATCAACTCTATTCATTGCATCAATGAAATGCCAAATGCCTTTAGGGGGTTATGAACCTACGTCTAAGCACCGACAACACTTTGAACTAACCGCTCGATCGCAACTCGCTTGACAATGCTTTTTGGAAACGTTGATTATGTTTTTTGTCATTTCATTAATGTTTTCCTCTCAGCATTTTAATGAAAATGCTAACCTCAAGACATCTTCTTGTTAAGAATTTGTGTGATATGTTATATTAGTATGTGATAATTTGCGCAATATGGCTGCTGTAATCACTGGTCAAGCCTTATAAAGTGGGTTTCTGCCTCTTTAGAGTGGCTATTTGCAATGAGAAGGTAGAAACAAAAGATTATTTTTTAATATATTTTTATAAATTTCTAGTTTTGACAGAAATTGCTTCCTTTTAATTTTTCAATTAGATAAAATTAACATTTACACACAACATTTAAAAACATCATCATGACTGAAACATTAATATTTTGTAATGAATATTCAATATTGGACTTGAGGCAAGAGGATTGTCCTTGCCATTATGATGTTGGGTTTCCCATTCCCTATTCTCCAGTTCTCACTCAAGTGCAGTAAGATCAGTCACATTAACCTCCAACTGTCATTCTCTCACTGCATCTTACCTTCAATTTTCTAGTTTGTTGAAACTGGCTCATCAAGTTACGACACAAGCCTTCTTAAGTAGGTTTTAGCCTCCCTCTCTTTTCTCCCATGTCCACCTCAAACATTAACCAAATAGAGAGAAAAATCAATAAACAGTATTTTTTTATATGCTCATTATATCCCATACATGTATCTTGTAAATATGGTTTTGTAGAGTATGAAGCGGTCTCTACCTTCAACTTAGATGCCATAACAAAGGGCTATTTATTCCTTCAATTTCACCTAGGAATTGCACTCGGCCTTCTCTATTGTGATATATCATATATTTGCTTTTGTGAGCTGAAATTTTTACCAAGAGTTCCACCTGTTCTTGGATGCAGTGGTTATATCTTTTAGTTGCATGAACATGGCAACATGTCTTCCACAGGGAACTTGAACTCAGATCTGAACAATGAAAGCGCTAACTTAATAGTTTGATCACAAGCTACTTGATTTTTGCAGCTAGACTTAGAGAATTTATATAGTCAATCATCAGCATAGACATATCCTGTAGCCACATTGATCATAATTCTGGTAATATGATGAGTTTAGCGAGAATTGACATCAAATCAGTAGAGGGTGAAAAATAGGTAAAGCTTTAGAAGTCACTACATGAAAGGCTTTATCATCATTATAAGAGTGACTTTGCTGTTTTATTTTGGTTCCTAAGGTTCACCAACTACATACCACATTGATCTTCAAAATGCCCTTGTTTTACATGGCACCCACACACACACACACACATATATATATATATATAAATTTAAATCCATCAATTTCAAAAACGAAGGATAATTTCAAAATCAATTTGCTCTCTTCTCTCTGTAATCCACGAGATTCTGAATTTGGAACAAGTAGTATTTTTGGAGGTGATTTGAATACCACTATCATCCATGGGAGAAAAAAAGGAGGCAGTCCCATTCGGGATCCCCTTAGGGAATGTATGGAGGATTTTATTTCCCTTTTGGATTTGATGGACATTAAGCCTATTAAAAATAAATAATTATGTATATGCTTATCTGTGTTAAAATTAAATTAAATAATTTGTTCTTTTGATGATTTCTTTCCTTTCTCTTAGGCTTGCATGAGGTTGGGAATTTGCAGGGGGGTCAAGGTGCGTGCTTGCATGAGGGTGGGAGTGGAGGCTGAAGATGTGTGCTTGCACGAGGGTGGAGTGGGAGAGTGAAACTGCGTGATTGCATGAGGGTGTGCATGGATGTGTTTCTGGGATCATTACTATACATCTTAAAATTCTGACTTGGTCTCTATTTCTGTTTGGGTACGTGAACCTTTTGCTTGGAGCCCATCCCACCCAAATTTATTATTTTTTTTCTTTAATCAAAGGATTACATAAGGTATTGAAATCCATACCAGGTTTAGCATTGCCAAACCATCTATTTGTAGTGCAATAATAGGAAACAAAATTCTCATATGAAACATGTAGATTTTGGAAAACGATCTGAGATTCTGAATGAATTAACTGTCCTTATTTACATAATCAATGCCACATTTCCCAAATTGCAACTGCAACACGTTGGTTCAATTCACAAGGCTCTAATGCACGAGCTAGTGTTCAAGTTGATTAACCCAAGGCTCACTAATAGCTTTTGAATACTACTCCTTGCATTTGTAGGAGGGCTTCTGAATTTGAAAATGTGGTTCGGCTCTGAATTTGAAAATGTGATTCATCTGGCTCTTGTATTCCTATAATTCCTTGAGTTTTTTGTTTTTTTGTTTTGTTTTTGTTTTTTAATTTTTAGTCATTTTCCCTTCATACCATCTTCAAATTGCATCTTCAATTTTTCTCACATGTCATAGTTTTGACTCGTAAGCTTAAATTCTAAGTTAATGGACCACATGATGGAAGTTGAACATAGGATTGCTTTTGAAGAGTAAGGAGTTTATGCAGTTTGAAAGTTTTATGAGGAAGAATATGCTCTTTTTCCTTAGAAAATCCTCCCCTTATGGAGTTAAATTTTTTCTAAAGCAATAAAGCCTTCATTTTCACTTTATTTATCTATTTGATAAATAGTTTCACTCCTTTGTAAATTGGTAGGTGTGGGGACTTGAACCCTAGACTTCCCCTACTAGTAGTAGTAAAGCTCCTTTATGAACTTTCCTACATGAATTTTTGATCTTTTAGACATTGTCAAAGGAATAAAAATGATCATTCATATATATATATATATATTCATGGAAAACTTTGTGGGAAAACTTTTGGGTACTTCTCTGCATTTTGTGGATGGTACTTGGTTAAATGTGTTGACCTTGATTACAATGCTTGACTCAGCAGGGACATTGAGTGTGGCACGTAACAGAGGCAGTGAATCCATGGGATCAACCCTAAAACATCTTGTGTGAAGCTCAAAGCACTCAACCACCTGAACTAGCCTACTGGGATGTATATAGATTTATTTATATATGAGAGTGTGGGTTGAATAATATATTCATTTTGATCAATTCATCCCTGGTTCTAATCTAAATGCCTTGATTTGAGAATCAACAGGAAAGCGGAAATATTAGAATGCCTCCACTGCGATAGTCTTGATATTCAAACTTTCATAAACTATGTTAAATGCGATAAACAAGTTTTAGGCTGAACCAATCTTTTATGAAACTTTAAGGATAGATTTGAAAATCACACACCTTGTTTAGGGACAATGATCATACTGTGGGCACTACAAGATCTGTTCTTTAGCGGGCTAACATGTTTAGACATGTATAAAAAGATGCACAAAATAGAGTCAGAAACCTTGAAATTTGAAAGGATTTGGCTCACGACCACTTGATAAATTGTTCTATTTAGAATAGAGCAAGGAAATATGCATGAGGTGTTGTAGGATTTCTATTGCTATATGAGTCACGTTCAGGGTAGAAATGTGCATGTTCTTCAAATCACACGCATGTAGATCTATCAGATGCTACAAATTGATTTGCATACAATCGACAGTAGGCAAGTAAGGTTTGGTGCTAAAGAAAATTTGTAAGACAAATTTTGAGGTGCCCTTGCTTAAATGTCTTTTTGTAACGCTTAACTATGCTATTTACAAAGCTTCAAATGGACCTTTTCACACCAGTTAATTTGTAAGACAAATTTTGAGGTGCCCTTGCATAAATGTCTTTTTGTAACGCTTAACTATGCTATTTACAAAGCTTCAAATGGACCTTTTCACACCAGTTAATTTGTAAGACAAATTTTGAGGTGCCCTTGCCTAAATGTCTTTTTGTAACGCTTAACTATGCTATTTACAAAGCTTCAAATGGACCTTTTCACACCAGTTCTTCGTGAAGCTGACAATGCTTTGGAATTGTTGTCGAAGTAATGAAACTTAAATAATTTTTGCTAACTAGCTTCAAGCATGAGTTGTTACTGCTGGGAAGTTTTAGGCTTTAGCTTCTTAACTTTGACACCATGTTAGTAATAGATGAGATACATTAGGATTCAAGATCAACTGCTAATTAGCTCCAGAGTCCAAACTAAATCACCTAAGTCATGTTGATGTTCTACAACCATGAAGCACGAAAAAAATTGCCCATGCAAAATGATGTGATAAGGCTCAGCACTGAGTTTGAAAAAATATATAATTCTAAATTTGAATTTAAATGAATTAATGTTAACATTCAGTGAATTTATTTAACAGTGCATCAAATTCACAGGATTTTGATTTTTGAGGATTAAATTCAGCAAACATGAAGACTTAGGCCACAAATGTCAGGAAGGAAACTTTGAGATAATATTGGTATTTGATATAATTCAGTAGTCATGGCCGGTGAGATGATGGCTACAAGGCCCATTTATCTAATTAGATTAAAAGAAGTGACCTTTCAGACCAACTTATTAATATATTTGATGATGATATTTAATAGTGTCAACTAAGTCAATATTAACAATAACAAAGCAATGGGAAGATAAAGATTATCCACAAGGACAAGGAGATGGCCATGTCAGCGAAGACAACTTTTATGAGATTTTTTGCAGCTTCTCTATATAGACTTGAGTGGAGGAAGAATTTGCATAATTTGCACATGTCAGTCTTGGATGAGACAGGGACCGCAAATCCTATTTGATGGTGGATTTTCCTTGGAGCGAGTGTTGTACATTTTCTTGCCATTCATTTTCTTTCACTAGTGTCAACGATGATTTTATTTACTTTGTGAAGTGCAGCAATTTGGGATTGCAAAGGGTGGAGGATTCTGTCCATGTGCATTAGAATCCCTGCTTTGTGTCTTGTAAGAATGATGAATATACAAGTGGGCCTTAAAATGGGATGTGGATTCTAGAACTTTTGACTCAGACCTGTCTTTTTGAGCTCTGGGCCTTACAAAGATTAGATGTGAATCCTAGAATTCTTGCCTCAGAGCTCTCTTTTCTTGCTCTAAACTTTCGATCAAGCATCCACCACGGAACATGGGTTATGTTCTTATTTTTTTGAACTAATGCTTCCTTTGACTTTAATGCGAATAATTTGTACAAGACTAAGCAGCATTCACAAGCACTATCAAAAAACAAAACAACAGCCAAAGATGCGGGGTTGGCTTAAGGCAAAGAACCCACAGCCAGATAACAGTTAAAAGACCATGGTCCACACAGTGATAGCCATTGAGAATTATAGTTTGGACAGTAACTTCTGCACATGTTCAGTGTGAACATGCGAGAATTAGTTCAGGATATTTTCTAAAAGTAATTCTAGTGTTGGAAAAAATATTCTATTTTGTAATTTGCTTTAGTAAAAGAAAAATGAAAGTCTTATTTTATCAGTTGAGTTCAAAATTGTATCTCATGCATGAACTAGGCTAGGAATAATCTTAATAATAGTTTTTTGCTAAAAATATAAAGACAGGGCAACATAGAGGCTTTTAACACACTCGAGTAGCAGATCAGGTTGACTGACAGAGAGGGAGAGAGAGCGGGCAGAGAGGAAAAAGTCATTTCCAGCAGCATGCAGTCCTGTACAGTCATCGAAGTAATACAGCTGTATGGACAATGCTGTATGGATCAGTATAGTACACTTCTGTGTAATTATACAGACAGATCGATATAGGATGTCCTCCTATACAGAATTGCAATATTCATCCTTTGAGTGAGTCAATATTCATTGCAGTATTCATCCTTTGAGTGATTCAATATTCATTGCAATATTGCAAAAAAACAAACTTTTTATGGAATGAGAGGAGTGTACACATCCATTGTCTTCTGATTGACACTTCATGCTAGGACCTTTGGGAAGACACTTCATGCTAGGACCATTGGAAACAGTCTCGTGACATGCCTAGTGTTTGAAGGTGATGAGTGGTGTAGATAACATGCATGCAAATATCCCTTTCTGATTCAATGGTAGATGTAATAGGTGATAGGAAAATATATGTGCTTTTATTTTTTTTTCCTCTAAATTTATTGATTTGAGTGCAAGCATGCAAACCTTATCACTAGTAAGCGTGTGTAGAGTCATGTCAATTCTTATTTAGTTCACGAAGGACTAGGCATATCTCATGATATTTACCCCCTATTATGCCCGATGAGTCAGAAGGAAGCTTCTTGCAGTGGAATAGAGAGATTTGTTCCAACTTTATCCTTTATGATAAGGCTTACTTAGACAACTATTGTTACTTCCATTAGTTATATAAAATTTTCTTCCAGAAGAGAACTGGTACCACCATGTGGTAGTTGCCAGCCACTTCAGACATTGAAATTTTAAAAGATGTTGTTAACATTGATTTTAGATTGGTAGCTTTTTCAAAAGCAGTCATTTAATTGCTCCTACGGTGTTAGATACAAAACATGTTAGTTGCTCATGCCCCTAGTCCAACTGAATACAGTTTACTCATGAGCAGGTACCAAAAGATATTTTTGTATTTGATTGTAAATGTTACTGAGCGCTCACAAACTTGGGAATTTGGAAAAAAACCACACCAGATTTGATTTATCACTGCATTTGAACCTTGAAGCTTAGAATTTTGGGAGTTCAATAGCCATAGTAAAATCTAAGATGAGAGTTATTACAAGGCTGACTTTTACAGCACGTTGTTGTTATGAAAGGAAGGCATGTAGTTTCAACTTCTAATAATGCAATAAGTGAAGTAGGTTACTCAACCTTGTGTGCTTGGTTAAAGGTTACCTCTAGGATTCATGCTCCAAGTGGGTATGCTCTAGGAGTGCACTCCCAGAATGGTCTGGACATTTTGGGCAAGCTCCCTGCCAGTTTGGGAGCAGGGTGCTCCCAAAGCTTGGAACCACACTCCCTTCATTCTTCAACCACACTCCATGGGCGCTCCTTGGGAGCAGGGTGCTCCCAAAGCTTGGAACCACACTCCCTTCATTCTTCAACCACACTCCATGGGCGCTCCCTAACGGTAATGTTAAATTCTTAAAGTAACATAAATTTTTAACATTACCTTTAATTGTTTCAGGATGTTTGAGAGTGGTTCCAACTTCATAGAAAGAACATAATTTCATATTCCATTCAAAATTCAAGGGACTTAACAGATTTCAGAGTTGATGGGATTGCAACATTTTCATTGGATTCGATTATGTATGAAGATGTGTGATTGGCATTTGATCAAGAGCACCAAACTCTATATGTATCCCATTGTTGGTGGTGTTGATTTGTTGAACTCTTTGCCTTAACAAAAATGTACCTTTTTCCTTAAACCAAAATCTTTGATCAGGCATGTTAAGTTTTTTGCTATCATATTTTAAGGTTTGGATTAGGCAGTTTCATCAAAATTGGTTGGTGTTGATTGGTGTCCCTAAAAGGTCGAGGTAGAGGTAACAAATGAAGGATGATACAGATGATGAGGATCTCTATATAACTGATGGTGGAACATTGCTTATCAACAGTGGTGGTACATGCATGGTAGTGCTATCCCAATAGGTACAACATTTTGCAACATGGGTGCTTTAACAATTGGTGGACACTTTCTCTGTAGAGAGGTGTTTAGCAACTAGCTTGGTTTATTCTTTTGGACCTTTGAGTGTTCATGTTTCAGTGTGTAGACGGTCTTTTTATAAACATAACTATTTGGTCATGTTATTGTTGACAGTTGCTAGATAACCTATTTGATTCTATAAGTATGGTCTACTTTCTTTTATATGGCTGAAAAATTTGTATGTTTGTTTGTAATTGATAGAATCAAGATTCTAAATTGTTGATGCTCAAATGATTAATCATTAACGTACTCTGAATGCCATTTTTATCTTCATTGATGTACAAGTATGTATGTTTTCATATATTCTGCAACTAATTTGGCATTCTTTTTTATTTTTTAAATATAAATGCAATAATGTACTATGGATGCATTTCTATCTTCATTGATATACAAATATGCATGTTTTCATATATTCTGCAATTAATTTGGCACTCTGCATGATGGTTTTTTTAGCTCTTTTATTATATGTTTATTCTATTTAATATAAATAAATATAAATGTTATATATGGATGCCATTTCTATTTTCATTGATGTACAACTAGCCTAGATCCATCTCAACTCCGGATCTACCAAGCGTCGAGAGGGATCAAATCTCTTTTCACTTTAAAATATGTTTGCATCTCAAGAGATTTGATCCCTCCTTACGCTTGGTAGATCCAAAGTTGAGATTGATTTACGCTGGTTTAATTATTAATTATAAATCTAAATACAATTATTAATTTTATGTCTTTTATTTTATTTTATTTTTTAATTTAATTTAATTTTAATTTAATCTAATTTTAATTTGATTAAGTCAAAATGCTAAACATGATGTTACAACATTTCCACCATACTTGACTGGAGAGTAGCACAACAATAAATTAATAATAAATACATAAAACTACTTAAATTTAATTACTTAATAAAACATATAATTAAAATTAAATTATTATTATTATTATTATTATTTTGCCTCAAGGAAAAAATTGTAATTTCCATTATACTCATATTGAAAATTACATGTTGTATCAGCTGCATAAAGTATTATGCGAATAGTAGAGATGGACCGAGCCATCTATCCCAGTATATCAGTTCATAGTTCATAAATATTTAGCAAAAGTGACAAAAGTATATACATGTAGTAGGAGCAGTGTAAAGTAACTGTTTGATGCAAAATAACAGCGAAAAGTGTCTAGCAAAATCTGCCGAGGACCATGGAGATTGATCAGTCAGTCGGCTCTGCTTCCCCTGTATGCTCAATGACAGGCCTCTGGTAATATTGGTAGCTTTCCTGTTCCTGTTGTTCCAGTATTAACCATTGGAGGACCATGGAGATTGATCAGTCAGTCGGCTCTGCTTCCCCTGTATGCTCGATGACAGGCCTCTGGTAATATTGGTAGCTTTCCTGTTCCTGTTGTTCCAGTGTTAACCATTGGCCGCTGGGCTGCTGTGCAACTTCTTTGGAAAGGCTGTCAGAAATTTGGTTCTTTTCCCTGTAAATGTGACTTTACAAACAATAAAATCAAATTGTGACTTTAATGCTGTAATTTCCTCCAATAACCCTGAGTGTGTGCACGTGACAATGAGTGACAATGAAAAAGTGAGTTGATCCAATCGATGACAATTTTTGAGTCTCCAAAGATCTGAATCTTGGTTACAATTCTTCTCAAGTGCGAAAATGAGGAGTACTCTAAGGTTGTTTAGTTCTGCATAATTGTTTGTGAAAATGAGGAGTAATCTGAAGTTATTTAGTTCTCCATAATTGTTTGTGCCATGCCCAAACCCCATCTTTGGTTTGTAATAATGAACATATAGTTAAAATTATATATATATAAAAGCTTATATATATGTATATATAAGCTTGGCAAGACTTTTCTATTACCATTTCAAAATAGGGCAGGTGTTACAAGATCAACAATCTGAACTAGATGGTCTCAACCTGCCCTTACCATTTCAAAATAGGGCAGGTGTTACAAGTTCAACAATCTCAACCAGATGGTCTCAACCTGCCCAGTGGGAAACCAGGTCTGTTGACCATTTGTTCGCATTACAAGCCATCCAAAATCTGTATTGTTTGAGAATGTCTTGCATAACAATATAAACTCGAGTTTCTTTATATGACTCCTGTTTACCATAAGCTTGCACCATATATACAAAAAATTCTAATTATCTATCATGTAAACCAGAACTGAAATATTTGAAAAGCCATACCATGCTATTCATCAGAAGATTCAACTGGAATTGGGTCTTTGGGGCTGGAACCCGACAACCCTGTCTGAGGCAAGCAGGGGATGCTCTGTGCGAGCAAGGTGGACATTCTATTGCTGGATCTGGCGTTGATTTAACTGAAATTCCCTATGAATTTCCTGAATCTCATCGACAAAGCCTGAACTATTGGTAGTATTCGTCATCAAAGCCTTCGGCAGGAAAGTTTTCTCCAACCAGAATAAAAATAATGTCTGCTGGTATTGAGTGCGTGCGGCAGCCTCGGGTATGACCAGGGTATGGAACTATCTCCCCTAGCTCCTCCAGAATTGCTTGGTCGCTGATGTTAAGCTGATTAACAATCTTTGTTTCCCATTCATTTATGGTCTAGCGGGCTTGAGGATGGGTGTTGGTCATGAATGCTCTGACTGCTGTTGAGGCGGGATGATGCCTAGACTCTTGATCCTTGCCTTTGGTGGGTCAGGTCGGGATTGCCCCACCCGCGGCCTCGGCCCCTCCCCTGACCAGCATTAGGAGTGCGACTATTACGCGAAGCAGGGCGAACCATATTTGTCTTCTGACTGTTGCTTGTAAGGAGGCTATGGTAAGCCTGATAGGCTGGAAACCAACCTCCGATCCTCTTAGTGAAAACTGCAAAGTTGATGTCTTGAAGGCGGTAAGACGGTAAGAGTGGAGAATCATGTGAATCAAACAAGGTAAAGAGCCTGCAGGGTCTACAGAGACATATACATCGCAGAAAGACATTAAACTTTACTCGAAAGAATATCTCCATAATATGTTCATGGGCTTGTTTTAAAGGCTTAACCCCATTATCCTGTAGATGTTTTTCTGCCCAGAGAAGGATTCATAATGAGTATATGAAATATTACACACAAGCCAGTCCCGGATTTGCTTTATCAGTGGATGCATGTTAACAGAAAAGGGGATAGGAGTTGCTAATTGGCGGGCATAAGGGAAAACTCCATTCCCCATGACCTCTAAAGGGTTAAGCTCAACCCGATTCCAGAAGAATTTGTTTTGATTATCTGTCAAAATCCATATACAATACAGACTTATCACATAAATCATATTGCACAGAGGGTGACTAGACAAAACATACCAGTAAAGGTTGAGACAGAAGGTGAAACCTCGCCCTCGGCAGCCTAGAGCCAAACGCAGTAACCGCCCTCTGGAGCTTCCTCGGAAGACCTCCTATGCCACTGAAAACCTGCTGAAGGATCTCCGTTGATGGTTCTCACCGCTCTGCCAACTGCAGTGGGTTTGATAATCATGATGATTAGATCGCCTTAACGTCTCACCCATGGTGAGACTTGTCTGGGGTGGCCACGCAACCTCCCTCGCCTGACGTATATTAATTTGCATGATGACAGTACGAATCCCACCATCCTCCTTCCCGCACTCACCCTGATCGGGGGATTTATATTTATATTTTTAATTATTAATTCAAATCAAATGTATTTTAAGAAAATAAAACTGACCAAAAATACATAATATAATATATAATATTTAAATGATAAAAAAAATCACCCCGATGGGGGATTTATATTTATATTTTTAATTATTAATTCGAATCAAATTTATTTGAAGAAAATTAAAATTACCAAAAATACATAATATAATATTTAAATGATTAAAAAATAGTTTTAAATTACAATTAACAGTGAACGTAAATTTATCCCCTGATTGTAGATACACCAATGTTAACAAGTTCATCACCAAGTCTAAAGAACTGCGGCAAAAGTACCTCCATATTTGCAAGTTGATTGTAGAGTTCGTCAAAATTTGATGGAGGTGTAATTCCGTAAGCAGGAACACGTTGCAGGAGATATCCTAGCTTCTATGTGGGCGGTTGTCATCTTACCCTTTTGAGGGGGGATCCAGTTTCTAGATCAAGCAACTCTGGTTTCTTCGGTTCCAATTTGCTTCCTACCTGACTGTCAGAGTCTTATTCTCTATAGAACCACACTTGTTGCATATTTGACAGGGTTTTCTCGGTTCCCCACTTGTCTCTCTGCAAATGTAACACATTGTGTTTCCAGTTCCACACCCACATATCACGAAACACACCTACATTTCACGTTGTTGCATCCATACGTCTTGATTAACGCTGCCTATTGCATTGAAGATAGGAACGCCTCAAAGGGCACTGTTGCCGTTTCTCTTCGAGAGAAAGTTCAAAGAACAACGGTGAAACTCGTTTCACAATTTCTAACAATAACAAAGGTATGCCGTGATTTTTTAGCTTCAACACAATTGAAAACCATGAAATCAAAAGGCCAAACGATCACGAAGTTGCTTGGATAATTGACACAGAAAAGAGAAAAAAAGCCACAACTGTGATCACAATCAAACCTCAAGGAAACCCCACTCTCTTTTCAACATGGCCTCAATACAAAACTGGGAATTATGTAACCAAAATATATCCCTTCATATACATGAAGGATCCAAGTTTGCTTGCTTGGCCTCTCCAGCAATAAGGGAATTCGGAGTGACAACACTGCCCAAAATTGAAACGACATGAAATATATATTATAATCTATGACTGTTAATAGCTTAAAGATTATCATGCTTAAAACATCTCAGTTGTGAATTGTGATCCCCTGATGGACTCACCTTGAAGTCCGAAACTTTGAATAAAATAACACTTAACAGGTTTTCCAAATATATTTTTATAAAAAACAACTCGCCTGTATGGACTCACTCTTTCAGAAAATGAAGATTGTTTGTCTTACACCAATACCTTTCGTTTATTCGTAGTCACAGACATTGCTATTTCGATTAATCAATATAAATCAATCATTCACTTATATAGGTTAATTATTCAATAGAGCTGACATTAAAAAAATGTTTACGTCTAATGCCTACACATCTCCCCTATATTGAAAAATGTTTACATCTAATGCCTACATATTTCCCCTATACTAAGCTGTAGAGTGTTTCTCAGTGCAAATATATATATATATACAACAATATGCATAAACATGAGGCCATTACAGCAATATTTATTATCATTATGTCACTCGCAGGTATTTACCTAGGTGGAGAAGATAACAACCATTCTGCCCAACCATCCAAGATAACCCCAACTAATATATATATATATATATATATTACATGACAATATGATTATTACTGACTCTGTATTCAGTGGATTTTTGAGTGGAATAGGAATGTTGCGACTTGGAAGAATGCATCTTTTATGCGTACTGATCAAAATATCATTTTAAATAATTTTGATAGAGAACTTGGTGGTGGATAGGAGGGATCGTTCCAAATTAGATAAGGTATGTTAATAAATATTTTATTAATATAATTTACATAATTTGGGCCATGTTGCAAGTCATGGTTCGATAACTTGGACAATAAAGCCAGTAAAGAGTCATGTCTACTGGATAATCTAGTTAGTCAAGTAAATATTTTTGTGTGCATAATTTGTCTCACATCTAGCTCGAGTCTTTATCCCCAAACTTCTAGAGTATTAGGACTCAGGGTTGTGGATATTTGACTCATGGTGCCTTTGATATGTGTGCAGCATCAGTATTTTCTTCTTTGCTAAGGAGGGTCCAAATTGTGGCTTGACATCTTTAAAAGAAGACATGATTAAGCCAGTGAGGGTACCTTTTGAGAAAGGGTTGGGACAAAATTTTCGACAACCCACAGGAACAGGCATTGATCTCTCTGTGTTTGATGATAAGGATCTATCGAAGGAAGGACCTGATGAAGAGTTTCCAATTGCTGTCAGGGCAGATGCGAGTTCAACAAGTAATTCAATAGATCTCCCAGATACAACTAGTGAGCAAATTGGTAGCCCCTTGCCTAAAGCTGTCAATTGTCAGATCACACAAGCTGTCATTGGAAAGAAGGATAATGGAGAGTATAATGTCAGAGTTGTGAGGCAAATCCTATGGGTTAATGGTGTACGATATGAGTTACAAGAAATATACGGGATTGGAAATTCTGTAGGGACTGATTTTGATGACAATGATCCTGGGAAGGAATGTGTTATTTGCATGTCAGAACCAAGGGATACAATGATATTGCCTTGCAGGCATATGGTATGTAATTGTATTTTTCTATTAGAAGTCAAATTCTTTTTATTTATTACACTTCATGTTCAATTCGGTATGTAATTGTATTTTTCTATTAGAAGTCAAATTCTTTTTATTTATTACACTTCATGTTCAATTCACTAAGTGTTTTGTTGATTCTTTCAGTGTCTTTGCAGTGGATGTACAAAAGTTCTCCGGTTCCAAACAAAGCGATGTCCTATTTGTCGTCAACCAGTAGAGAGGCTTCTAGAGATGAAGGTGAACAGAAATGCAGATTGAAGATACTGATTTTTGAGGGAGAGTTCTCTATTGCAGCCCTTTTGAAAGTAGTGATTATGAAATCTGAATTGAATTTTCAGTTCTTAATCATTTCCTGGGGAGGTGAAGTTGTATATTTTGTAAATCCGGGCCTTGGGAAAGAATATAATTGTAAATATTTTCACGGATGTTACAATAAGTTATTCTTTGAGATGAATTTCTGTATCTTGAGGGTTTGTGATTGTAACTGCTAATTTCGTTTCTTTTATAAATAAAATGCTTTCTTTATTTATGAAGATGAATAGTAAATGTACAGTGGGCATTCTATTGAAAAAGGGGGCTGCAAATATAGTCACTACTAGCACTAGCAAAAATCAAAATCTGGGCAGGTTCAAAAGCCAAAATCATTGATTAACCTAATCAATGCTTCCTGAGCAAAATCTAGAAAAACATAAATCCAGGACATAAAACTGTACACAGTCCATTGGTCCAACACACAATTATAACATAATATCTCAAAAAGGATTGTGCAGCAGTCAGGGTAAGCCCAACACCAGTTGGGGAATCAACGTGGTCATTGGGGTTGGCCCCCAACCATCTGCAGTAGGCTCAGAAACAGTAACAATCTTCCTTCGGCGGATTTTTAGCTTCCAAGAATAAGAGTCAGCGTAGGAAACTTGTCATTCTGTTGTGCCCGTAATGATTGATGATGATGATTAGTTGAATATGGCATCCCAACATCTAAGGTTTGTACTTGAAAACCCTAGGAATCTATCCTCGTAGATTCCATGGAAACCCTAGAATCACTGATGAACATCATGCCTTTATGTATTTGCTTGGTTGTGTTTGTTAACAAGTATTATAGGAGTATCGTGAAGAAAGCAAAGAATGATGAACAAAGCTACCTATCAAACAAGAACTAGTACCTACTATTACCTCAAAATGAAAACTTTAGCCAAAAAACCAAAAAAAAAACTTGAAAAAACAGACTGAAAATGAAAGTGTTGATGCTAGAATTATATTTTATTTTATTTTAATTTTTTATAGGAGTATTATGAAGAAAGCAAAAACTTTAGCCAAAAAACCAAAAAAAAACTTGAAAAAACAGACTGAAAATGAAAGTGTTGATGCTAGAATAATATTTTATTTTATTTTAATTTTTTATCGGAGTATTATGAAGAAAGCAAAGAATGATGAACAAAGTTACCAATCAAACAAGAACTATTACCTACTATTACCTCAAAATGAAAACTTTAGCCAAAAAACAATTTTTTTTTGAAAAAACAAAGTGAAAATGAAAATGTTGATGCTAGAATAATATTTTATTTATTTATTTATTTTTATTCGTAGTAAATTTTCAACAATTTTTAAATATGACAGCAAATTTTTTTAAATATGACAGCGAAAACCAATTTTTTTTGTGCAAGACACTTGAAAAACGAAATGGTTTTCAAATATGAATTAAAGATAAAATATGAAATGATTTTCAAATATGAATTAAAGATAAAATATGACGTTTTTGAGAAACCTTAAAATTCCAAAGATTTTTAGGCACGACATTAAATATAAAATATCATGTTTTTGAAAAACCATAAAATTCCAACAATTTTTAGTGATGGTGCTAAAACAAAAGTACTTTTAACTGTTTTCAACCATAGCATTAAAGATAAAATATCATGACTTGAAAAACATTAAAATATTGACAAATTTTCAACCTTGAAATTAAAACAAAAAATTATGATTACAAAAAAAAACGTTAAGTTTTCAAAATATTTCAAACATGAAAAATCTTGACTAAACAAACTTTAAAAATGAACACTTGAATGAAATAGTCATTATAACAAGAATATATATATATATTTAAATGTTAAATGTATAACCATTTTAAAATCTTAGTCTAACACATTGCAACTCATTTAAAAATCAAGACAATTCAACACACAATGTAGGTGAACTCGATCCGTTGTAATAAAAATTTAAATATCAACCATAAATTTAATACATTATGGGGGCAGACTTCATTCATTATAACAAAAACTTTAAAATCAACTATCAAATTTCACATAATGGGTGGGTTGCTAGTCAAACATCAACACGGACCTGTAGAAAAAATAAATAAATAAATAAAAATGAAAAATACAAAAGAAAACAAAAATTCAATTAAAAAATATATAAAAAAACAAATATAGAAATGTAAAAAAATAAAAATTAATTTGTAAACACTAAAAAAATAAAATAAATAAAACACATCATTTAAGAATAAAAATTTAAAAATTAACTCTCCAAAGATAACAAAGAAAACAATTTTTTGGTTTGCAAATTAATTTTTTTTTTTTTTTGTAAGCTAAGGTAGAACCCATTCTATTACTCGATAGAAATTAGAACTTTACATATCATCAGGAAAGTATAGAGAACCCGCCCACTTGGGGAAACCGGGTGATAAACCACCTATAGTTTCTGGTAGCCGCCCAAAAATAAAAGGCCCACAGTCTCAGAATCTTAGCCAAAATTACTAAACAGTCATTAGAGTTCCTAATGCTATTGATCTGCAAAAAACAAGTATCTTTCTCTAAGAATCTCAAAAAACTACAGCTAAAAAGGCAGTGAAGATTTTCCAGCATATCTTAGATCAGGCAGTATCCATGTCAGGTTGTTGACTTGTCCCTCCCGCATCATCTCGTTGCATGCTCTTCAGCAGTTGATGCATAGCCTCCATCTTTTCCTCTTGTCGCTCCATAGCAACACGAATGAAGCTAAGCTCTCTGCGCAGGTCCGGGTCTCCCTTGACCAGCTCCACCATCTCTTTTGCCACCTGCTCGAGCGCCTTCGCCAGTAACCCCTTCATCACCCAGTAAATGTGAAGTGACTGTTTAAAGAGCGTCCTTCGCCCCCTAGTATGACCAGGGTCGTGGAGCAGAGACTCCCATTCTTCCATTTCGTCAGCGGACTGGTTCTGGAGGGACTCCTCCTCCATAAACTGCATAACTCTTCGAACAGCGGGATTGGACTCCCTCTGGAACGCTCTTTCCGCCCGTCTGAGTCTATAATTCACTGTTTGCCTTGTCTTTTTCTCAGGATTCAACTTCCGCCCCGAACTCTCACCTTCCCCCTGCGTCCTCTTCCTCTGGCCCCATCCTCTTTTTCTGCTCGCCTCCGTTTCCTCAACAGGGTTTCTCGCACGGTTCCTCAGCCCCGGGCTCCGCTCCTTCTTCCCCTTCGGCTCAGAGAACCCTTCACGGTTTGCAAATTAAAAATTTAAAAAATCAAATCAAATTAAAAAAAATTAAATTATAACCCGCCTCGCCCAGGCCCGAGGCCTCATGGCTAACTAGGAGCTGTGTTGCATTCCCAAAAATTCCGAGGGGGAGGGTAATTAAAACTTGAATTCAATCACATTACGTTTGCCTTAAGTTGGTGATTCATGCTATTGAAGGTAAAAAAGTTGGAAAGATGGTTTCGAGAAATTACATCTCCTCAAGACCACAACTTGGCAAGGAATCCTAGTGAGGCCTTAACTTCAAACACTTGGCATCACTCTAATGATGGTAAAGATCGAATCACTGTTCTTGATTAACTTGGAAAGTAATTAAGCATTTCATTTGAGGGCCATGCCTTAGATTTGGGCTTTCATTCAAGGATCATTCTTGGTCACAATCCCCTATTTTGTCACAAAGAGTAAGGTCCTAGTAAAGAACACCTAGTTCTCATCCCTTTGATCCTTCAAAAAGGGCACAAACATCAAGGATATACTTGATTCATGGTTGGATATTGAATGTCATCCCCTAAACTAAAATCAAAATTTGAACTTCTCAACCTTGACAAATTCACTTAAGATAGGGTAAAGGTTGAGATCCCTTACTCTCTTGTTATCATGTTCAAACTAGAAGCCCCTTAGTGCTAGTGAAAAAACTAGGTGTGGAATATATTAGAAGAATTTGCCATATAACAACTATGTGGATGTCTATAGGTGGCTTATCAAAATCTCATTTGGATGGTGAGCTAAATAAGTTATAGAGTCTAAAAGCAAAGAAGACACAATGGTTGTTCAAGGTTCACAACATCTAGAAGCCCTAGCGAAACCTTGAAAACATTTTTCCATCACCACCAATTCTGGGGCAGTCTACCCACTAGTAAGAGATTGACTTCCCTAGGGGTGTTACATCTCAAATGTTTTATGTGTGGTAGAGATGAAAATCTAAAACACCTTTTCCATTGTTATCCTTTTGTTAAGTCTCCTCAGATTGGGTTGTACCTTTTTTTGGTTAATTCATGTTGAAAGCTGTAACTAGTTTTAGTCTTCATAATTGTGCTTGGATCATGGCTTGATGTAATTATTATTATACTTGTCAAAAGAAAGAAAAAGGAAAATATAATTTTTAAAAGAAAATTTGTTTTATTATGAAATGGGTTTCTTGCCCATTGGTTTTCTTGTCCTAGGTCCAAGCACCCATTGAGTGCTCTAGGGTTTTGTATAGAGTCAAAAGTCAAAAGTACCTTGGACTCATGTATCAAAGAAAAGAAATGTATTTTATGTAATAGAAAATGTTTAGAAACCACCAAAATGATTAGGTCGTCCAACCCTTAAAGACGACCTAGAAGAGGCATATGCATCCACTCAAAAGGCTGTATAATAGGAGGAATTCAACCTCCATTACATACATACTTGATATATTTCTATGATCTGATTTGAGGTAAAACAAGAGGTGCGAAGGATCTAGAAGAAGGAAGGAAGATTTGATCCTTGTTTTCCTCCCTCACAGGTGTGACTTTTCTGTGGAAGACTAGGGTTTACACAGGTCCGAAGTTTGCAGAGATAATGA
Source organism: Pinus tabuliformis (assembly GCA_031772625.1). Classification (NCBI taxonomy): domain Eukaryota; kingdom Viridiplantae; phylum Streptophyta; class Pinopsida; order Pinales; family Pinaceae; genus Pinus; species Pinus tabuliformis. Next base: position 115,249,131 of record CM062804.1, read on the forward strand.
CAAATTTGTGAAGCAGATTTATGGGTGGATGGCCTGATCTTTTTGTGAGTAGTCTTATGTCTTGGTCTTGGAAGTCTTCATTGAAATAAATTATACAAGAAGAGGAAGTTCTCTGAGTTTTACCCTTATGGGTTTTGCCCTATCTTGGAGCCTATCTCTGGTGTCTCTATTGTTTGCATTGTGATCTTCTTGTTTGGCATTTATCTTGATGATGAAAAACATAATAATTAAAGAAGAACTAAAAGGTATCACAAGAGCTTGTCAAAGATAAGAGAAATATATTATAAAAATGCTTTTACAATCTGCCCTAGATTTATCAACAGTGAATACCCACGCACATTACTTGAAAAGTAATTTCACTAAGGAATAAACTCCATTAGGTTGTTGAGTTTCTAATAACATGGAAATTGATCGAAGTGGAAGTACTATTTCTCATATGGAACAAAATGAATTATAATTTATTTAGTAATGCCCAACCCACTATAAGCTTCACTTAGTACAACACCTCACTAATATGTGCAAATCTACACATTTAGATGATAGACTAACTACAAAAGATGGCATTGGGTGTGACCGACTTGGTGGAGCCACTTGAATTTTAGGAAGACACCCCCTATACTAGAGTAGGGAATGTCTAGGTACTTCCCCAAAAATGATCTCCATACAAATAACATTCATCAAAGGCTAATTTATCCTAGACAATGTCATTGTGGTGTAGGCAAGAATAGAATAGGCTTGCACTCTTTGTTTGAATGCCCTTTAATCTAGTAATGAGACTTTACGACCACATTGACAATCTAATAACCCTTTATTCTTGAAATGAAAAACTCCCTAAGCTCTAGGAGCTTCTTTCTCAAACATAATGAGACCCTCTTTGTGGAAGCCTCGATGTGCCTACAAATTTAATGTGGCCATTCGGATCTTGGGGAGGCACCCCTTATACTATGCAAAAAGATCCTTTAGGTGTTTTACCTACCCACTCAATGCACTACATGCAATGCTAACTCTCCAAACATAGGCCACACCATCAAGTTGATCACATAATAAGAGAGTGGGGGGAATGAAGAAATATTTGGCCACTCCCTCAAGGACAATGAAATCACAAGTTTCTATGTTGGAACTTGCCATCTTAAAGGCCCAAAAGCCTCCTATTGAATGTTTCTTACAAGATCCTGTGTAATGGTGCTAAACTTTTGTATTAAATTATACCCTAAAAGGATCATTCAACTTAAACAACTAAGGTTGATTATATACCAATTTATCTTAGACAATGTCATTGAAATCTAGGAAAGAATGAAATAGGCCTGCACTCTTGGTTTGCATGCCCTTTAGTCTAGCAATGACCCTTTATGACCATGTTGAATGAAACTTTATTCTAGCAATGCTCAATGCATGGCCCTTGAGAGCTTCTTTCCCAAATCTACTGAGACTATATCTGTGGAACTTTGATGTGCCTATCAACAAGGCTTGCCTCTAGCCTTGCTCTATATGTCATGGGCCATGGCCACCAAAACATTAAGTTATCTCATATTTAATAGGGTGGGTCATAACCTAATCAAAGGTATCCCATTGGTTGAAAATGGTTTCTAACAACTTGTTAACAATGATTTTATTGATGAATCATTCCTCACTATTATAGATGATCAAAGCTCCTAAAGAACAATATCGCGTTCATTCAAATTTCTTACAAGGCCTTTAGGTCTAAAAATATAGTTGGCCCAAGCCCAAATTTATTGGCCACACCATCAAGTTGATCACGCAATAAGGGAGTGGGGGAAATGAAGACATATTTGGTCACTCCCTCAAGGACAATGGAATGACAAGTTCCTATGTTGGAACTTGCCATCTTAAAGGCCCAAAAGCCTCCTATTGGATATTCCTACAAGATCCTATATATGGCGCTAACCTTTTGTATTAAATATGCCTTAAAAAGATCATTCAACTTTAAAAAATAAGGTTGATTAAAGGCTAATTCATCTTAGACAATGTCATTGAGATGTGGGAAATAATGAAATAGTCTTGCACTTGGTTTGGATGCCCTTTAATTTAGCAATGATAATTTATCACCATGTTGAATGGCACTTTATTTTGGCAATGCTTAAGGCATGGCTTTTGGGAACTTCTTTCTCAAAGCTATTAAGACCATGTGGAACCTTGATGCGCTTATCAACAAGGCTTGCATCTAGCCTTAGTCTATATGTCATGAGCCATGGCCACTAAAGCATTAGGTTATCTCATATTTAATAGAGTGGTCCATAACCTAATCAAAGGTATCCCACTAGTTGAAAATGGTTTCTAGCAACTTATTAGCAAAGATTTGCTGATGACTCATTCCTCACTATTCGAGATGATCAAAGCTCATAGAATATAATTGCATGCCTTCAAATTTTTGCAAGGTCTCTAGGTCTAAAAATCTAGTTGGCCAATACCCAAATCTATTGGACACACCATCACGTTGATCACTCAATAAGAGAGTGGGCGGGGCTGGTAGGGGGTATGAAGACATATAAGGTCACTCCCGCAAGTACACTAAAATGACAAGTTCCTATGTTGGAACTTTCCATTATAAAGGCCCAAGAACCACCTGTGTAATGTTCCCAAGGGATTAATTGGCCCAAGGGACGAAGTAGCCTATCAATCCCCATAGGCTATGTCGTCAATAAAGGGAAAAACCCCCAAAATATTCAATGTTTGGGCAAGTTTGGGGCAGCTCAGGAAAAAAATCCCAAAGTTAGGGTTTCATGTAAATCTCACTCAATTAATTTAGGAGAAAAATTCCCTCAAGAAACTATATAAATACAAGAGGTTTGGATTCATTTGGATCATGATTGGATTGGATTATTTGTCTCTGTGTTTTTTTAGCCTAAGGTTATGAGGGTTTTAAGACCCCATTTCTCCTTGGGACTAGTTTCAATGGAGGTGATCCCACCGTAGCTACTCACTTTTCTTTGTTTTGGCCATAGGTAATTTAACTATATGAAGGAGCAATGAAACATCTGATGGGAAATATGTGGAAAATCCAAGCAAACCATCTTGAAGCTGGTCAAATTTCTTTGAGGATAAATTTATGGAACATACTGAAGTTTTACTAAGGCCAAATCCTTCCATGGTCACCCTGTAACAAAGGAGATTATCCTCCATCTGAAGTAGACCAAAATATTATTGGGGTTGCATGTCATTTTCTAAACCCTTTTTCTGAGGTCAAACTTGTGGACTGATACAATAATGGTCGTTCTATGATCAATGAACTTGTGTAAGTTTGAATTGAGGCCCTTCTAGCGCCCAAGATCAAATTTTCTAAGACAACGAAGTAATTTTGAAGATAAATGGTAGTGAATTTCCTGGAACAAGTTGAGATCTCATGAGGCAAGGTTGCCGAACATTCTTCTGAATTGACGCAAGCTCGTCTATGGTATAAAATAATCATTTGTTGAAGTAGATTGTAACCATTTACTGAAACAAAATTGTCAAATGTTATTTTGAGGTAACACAAGATTGTTCGTGGCATAAACTAACCATTCATACATATGTTAACTAAATCAAAGAAGAATTTCAAAACATTCATACCCCTTACTTCAGCTGGTCATCTAGCTTTCTTCAAACTGCTTCACATCTTGAAGATGGGACTTCATCATGCTACAATTGTATCAACAAACTTCTGGGAAGCTTACCCCAAAACTGAGAGAGTAGAAAATATATGTAGTATTATCATGGTCCTTTATCTACCAGGCGAAGAAATATTCCCATGAATTCATCTAATGGAGGATCCTTGAATGATCCTCACCAACTAGTTGTTGCATGAAGTTTTGTTATAGATGTATAGTTGACTTCCTTAGTATGTTGTGCCAAATCTTTCTTTTCATCAATCAACTCATAATGGCAATCTTCTCATTCAAGTATTAATGCGAACTTTCTTTACATTAATCTTATTATATGCATCAGGGTGCCCAAGGATCAAACTTGTTTACCAAGTTACCATTCTCAGGGTCCTTCCATTTCCCTCCTTCTATCATACTCACCAAACCACAAGATTAGTTTTCTTAAGCCATCAACATAGTCACTGATCAAATGAAAAATTTACCAATTACCCCTTTTTTTGAGGTAGCAAAAAATCACCCGATTTTGAAAAGTGGTTAATCAGAATACACCCTTTTTTTCGGACCATATTTTGACACTTTAAATATCAAGTATGAACATTTTTTTTTTTTTTTTATGAATGTTAGTGATTTTCATGCTAATTTTGAGAAATGTTGATGCATCATCAACCCATTTTTTTAGAGGGCTTATTTTTGACACTTTAGTTTTTTTTATTTTATTTTTTTTAAATGTATTAAGTATGAACATTTTTTTTTAAATGTTAGTGATTTTCATGTTGATAATGAAAAGTATTGATGCAAAATCAACCCCTTTTTGTTTAGAGGGCTTATTTTTTACACTTTAAATTTTCTAATGTATTAAGTGTGGATATTTTTTTTAAATGTTAGTGATTTTCAAGTTGGTAATAAAACATAAAAAAAGAGAGTAAAAAACATGACCAAACAAAATTAAATATAAAAAATATATAAAAAGACAAAAAAAAAAAACATAAAAATGTAAGAAAAAACAAAATTAACTTGTAAAAACTAAAAATTTAAACAATAAATAAATAAAAATATTTCAAAAACACATAATTTAAGTTTTTTTAAAAACACATAATTTAAGTTTAGTTTTTTTTTTTTTTTTAATTAACACACACACACACACACATATATAAGTTAAAAAAAATTTAAATTTAAAAAAAAATTACATTAAAAATAAAAATAAAAAAATTGTCCCTGTGCAACCTATGTCGATTCTGGGAATCGACTTGTCGTGGGGCCTCGGGCCTAGGTAGGGCAGTGCTTTGTAGTGCCAGCTACCTAGGCCTGAGGCCCCACAACCTTGGGTCGCCATGGCCGAGCATTATCTACCTCCAAAGTTAGTTGCCCACACAAATATTATAAATTATTTCTCCAACCATTAGGAGGCACCTAGGGAGGGTACCCACCAATAGGAATACTGAATATGAGTGGCTTCTTAACCTTAACATATATATGGAACTTAGCTACGTTCATCATAGGTTTAATGAGCCATTTCTTATCTTCTTTTGCATTGCATAAATGAAGACATCTCATATCTCCTTAGGGGAAGCTTGGAGGGAAAAATAAGTGCCTAGAAATTTGAAAATCTTCTCCATGACTAGCCTTGTTCATTCATCCATGTTGAATGTTGTCTCTGACTTTGTCAAGGGATTTGGGTTTTGGCCCACTATATTTTAGACTAGGATACCTCAAATGTTTTTTGAAGGTATACATAATGTGCTCCCCATGTCTATGATCCTTGATAATACTGAGGAAAGAGTCATCAACAATATGCCTGTTAAATGTTGTTGGAAACTGATTTTAGAGAAAGAGATACCTTTGACTAAGGCCTAGCCCACCCTATTAAAAATGAGTCACCCCATTGATTCGATAGCCATGACATATAGAGTAGGGTCTTGTGGGAAATCTTGTGACATGGATCTAAACATGGCTATCACCTTTTGTTCACAACAATTGATGGAGATGCAATTGGTAAGGATTTTGTGAAGTGTGCCTTAACAACTTTGAGAAATATACTTCTAATCCAAATTTGAGGGTCTTGAGCATTATCAATATAAAGGGCCATTCATTGTGGTCATAATATTTCTCAAATTCAACTTTAATGGAAGGGCCTCTAAACCAAGAGTGTGAGCCCATCCCATTCCTTCCTGTACAACAATGATATTGTCTAGGATAACTCCACTGTTGATGAACCTTGTTTTTCAAGGTTGAATGATCTTTCATAGGACATGTTTAATATAGAGATCTTGTAGGAAACATTCAACAAAGTTATTGACAACTAGTTTATTATGATTTTCAAGTCACTAGATATTGGGATGGATCTAATGAGATCCTAGTTCAATGCTAACAATTTAATTTTTTCCTTTTGATTTCCTTGTATATACTCGTAATAGGTTGGGCCCGACAAAGTCCCATGTTGCCTTGTAGTTTTTGCATGGAAACTTTGTTGAAGTGAGTAGCTTTGGAAGGTCTTCTACATAGGCTTAGCGCCTTAGCATGTGGATGACATAATTTTCCTCTTCTAGCTGCTTGCTTGGTGGAGTAAGTGATGTATGTCTTCTTTCCTAAGTTTAACTTGGGAAAAGTACAATAGTTGAAGTAAAAAAATAATTGTGGACTATTGAGTCATTTTCTAAGGATGAATAATTTATTTATTTAAGTGGCTTAGAAATAATCTCAACCATTGATCTCCAAGATGGTTCTATAAGGGAGATTGGGGTTAGGTATTTGGATTCAATGAAGATTATAAAGGGAGCCTAGCGAGGAGGTGAAGACATAAGATGTGTGAGTGAGTCATTATTTAGAGAAAGAAATTTTATTTGGAGGAGGTCGAGTTGCTGTAGGGTTGATTTTTCCCTAGTGCACATCATTGGCATATAAAGAGGGCGCAGGTTGAGTTGCTCGCTGAGTATTTGGGCCGAGTTCCTTGGGTCGAATCAACTTTGTGGGAGCCAAGTTATAGGTTCTGGGATTTTGTATTTTTCCTTGTATCTCTCTGGGTCGAACCCAGATTTTCCAGATAATTTAATGATAGAGAATTGTTGTGGGTGATTTTATTTTGCAATGTGTGATTGATCTCTCTAGTTTATTTCTGTTGCATATATTTAATTCTAGAAGTTAAAAATACCATTGATTTTATTTTTTGTTCATTTAGTAATTATTTGGGTAAATAAATAAATTATCAGGGATAAATTAAATTGTCGTGATAAAATGAATCTCGTTGGTATTATAAATTTAACATAGTATAAGATCTATCTAGAACACTGAAAGAGAGATTTGGGATCACAATGGTTTGCAACAACGAGTTTTTCTTCTTGAAGCAATAAAAGTATTTCTTAAAATTTTGCAGCTGGGTTTTGTGGTTGTAGTCGATTTGTTGAGATGACATCATTAAGTAGTTTGAGGTATGAAGATAGGTTGGATGGGGTATCAAATTTCAGCCCCTGTAAGGAGTGAATTACTATGATTATGAAGATGAATGGCCTCTGCAATCTATTAAGCGGAAACTTGCAAGTTTCTTTAGATATGAATCTTGCAGTGGAACATAAGGTCAAAGACATGAAAGCGAGCTGCATAATTTTGGATGCTGTGAGGGATCATATGATAAATCACATATTAGGGAAGGACATCGGTAGACAAATGTCACTAGCTCTAATCGGTCTTTATCAGAGTACAAATGAGAACAAAAAAATGATGCTACATGAGAAGTTAAACAACATTAAAATGAATTGATCCGGATTTAAATAGGAATGCAACAAATTACAGAGATAACCATAAACACAGAGATGCAACGGAAATAATACTTCATTTCATTAATGTAAAATACTGAAATATGCTTACAAACAGAAATGGAAATAAACTAGCTAGGACGATGGTAGCTTATCTCTGAGAAGAGATGTGGAGGCTACATGCCTCTAAACTGTGTTACAATGAGGCTCGAAGTCATATTTATTGTTGAGAAGTAATGGAAAAACCCTAAACACCCAAAAGACTAACCCTAGAAGATGAAACACCAAACTGTGGGCCCCGTTTGGGTAAATTGGTACATCAACTTCTCGGGGTCGTAACTTTGGCATATGATCTCCGTTTGACATGCACAATATCACGTTAGAAAGATATATCCGAGAACTACAACTTTGGGAAGAGCAACATTGTCCATGGACTCATGTTGCTCCCAGTTTTCCCAAAAAACGTCGTTTAGGGCCTCAAAATGGCTCCGAAAGTTCAGGACCCGAAAAAATGCTAAAAAGAGTAAATTGTACTACGATTAAGGAAACTGAAAAGTTGAAAGAAACAATGTGGGGGTCCAAATGGACATGGAGGGTGGCCACCAATATCCACCTGGATCATTCCTTCCCCCTTAGGAAGCAATGGTCCCCATTGTGTTGAGTTCCTACATGAGATGAGGAAACTTCTGCTGAACTTGGTCCCTGGTGAGCCACTTGCCCCAGTGAAGGAGTTGGCTTGCTTTGACAACTCGATACATCTGCATATTCTGCTGGTGAGTGTGCTTGATATATGTGTCCATGATTCGATCAGTTGCAGCTTGTTCCATGCAATTTGGATTTAACTCTGTGGGTGTGAGCTGTTCTGCAATGTTGGATGTGTCTAGTAATGGTGGAAAGTATGGCCGAAGGCAGTCCACATTGAACACTGGGTGTAGGCCAAGGAATGGGGGAATGTTGAGCTCAAATTCATTGTCTCCCATAGCCTTGGTAATGGTGTAAGGACCATATCAGAGTGGTCTGAGTTTCCGATAGGCTCTGGTAAGGCGTTCCTTTTACCAATGCAGCCAGACTTTGTCACCCACTTGAAACTTGTGTGGCATCTGATGTTGATCATGTCGTTGCTTGTACTTGGCATTTAATTTCTATAGAATGTCATGGACCTGCTGGCACATATGTTGGATGTGCTCAATGAAGCTGTTTTCCTTATCTGTTTCGGACTGGACATGAGTCGGATCTGCGTGAGTAGCTGCAAATGGCATGGTCACATCAATGGGACATAGTGGCTGGAATCCCAAGCCCACCTAAAAAGGGTTGTGGCCAGTCGAGCTGTGGAGAGCCCAGTTGTAGCGGTGTTGAACATAGGGGAGGCTCTCATCCCATGTGTGTGGATGCTTTGAGTTGTACATGCACATAATGTGTACCATCATCCTGTTGACAACCTCTGTCTGGCCATTAGTTTGAGGATGGAAGGTTGTGGACTTAGTGAATTTGGTGTCCAGCATCAACCAGTGATTGGACCAAAATGTACTGAGGAACCCGCTGTCCCGATCTGAGATAGACTGTGGTATCCCAAAGTGTATCCACAATCGTTCAAAGAAGAGTTTAGCAGTGGCTTTTGCTGTGATATTCTTCTTGCAGGCCACCATAATGGCCATCTTCGAGAACCAGTCGACGACCACAAAAACACAGTCATTTCCATGCTTAGAGGAAGGAAGGCCTGACATGTAATCCATGGAGATGGATTCCCAAGGTCGACTAGGGGTAGGAAACGGGGTATAGAGGCCTTGCTTCTTGATGGTTGGTTTAGCAATGACGTAGGCAATGCATGATCTGATGTACTTCCTGACATCCTGTCGAAGATTCGGCCAATAGAAATACTTCTGCAATACTGCCACCATTTTCTCAACCCCGAAATGCCCAACAGCCCGACTGTAGTGTGCTTCCCAAATCATCTTGGCATGCTCGCTTGAAGGAACACAAAGGTGACCCAGGTGGCATAACAGGGCATCCTAGAGGTGAAAATCTGGAACATGCTGACCCTCCAAGAGTGTCTGGTACTTGTGTCCGAATTCTGGGTTGATTTTGTAGAGAAGTGGCCAATCAGAAGTCTCGTGCCCACAAGAGTTGAGCACGGTGGTTAACGCCATGATCAGTGGTCAACTGAGACAATCTGCAACATTATTGGTGCTACCCTTCTTATACTTGATATTAAAATGGAACTGTTGCAGGTATGTGGACCACTTTTGATGGCGATCATTCTGTAATTTCCCTTGGGTCTGTATGAACTGCAGGGGTCAGTGGTTTGTGTGGACGAACGTTTCCTTCCCCAAAATGTAATGATTCCATTGTGGGCAGGCCTGCACAATGGAATACATCTCTTTGTCATAATTGGGATACTTCCGGAATATGTCTGAAAGTGTCTCACTGTGATATGCCACTGGATGCCTGTGTTGAGTAAGGACTGCCACAATAGCATAGTCAGAGGCATCTGTCTCGACTTCAAATGGTTGTTGCAAGTCTGGTAATGCGAGCACTGGTGTCGAGTAGAGGCGATCTTTCAACTCTGTGAATTCCTTCTGTTGAGATTCAAACCAAAAGAATTTTTATTTCGCTCCTCCCTTGGTGACTTGACTCAAGGGCCAAGTGATATGAGAAAATCCCAATACGAACCTGCGGTAGAAGTTGGCAAGACCTAGAAAGCTGTAGAGCTCTGTCAGAGTGGTTGGAGATGGCCAATCCTGAATGACTTGGATCTTGGCTGGATCCACATGCACCCCCTGTTCATCAATAATGTATCCCAGATACTGAACCTGGGTCATGCCAAAAGTGCATTTCTCCAAATTGGCACATAACTTGTGTTGCCGCAGTGTTTGGAGAACCTGTTGGATGTGGTGGAGGTGCTCTTCCCAACTCTGGCTGAAGATCAGGATGCCATCCAAGTATACCACTACAAATGAGTTGGTGAATGGCCACAAGATGTCATCCATTAGCCTCATGAAGGTTGCAGGAGCATTCTTCAATCTGAAAGGCATAACCAACCATTCAAAAAGGCCCTCCTTGGCTTTGAAGGCAGTCTTGCACACATCGGAGGGTTTGATTAGTACCTGGTGATATCCTGACTTCAAATCGATCTTGCTGAAATATTTTAACCCCTTTAGTTGGTCCAGGAGGTCATCAATCCGTGGGATCGGGTACCTATACGGACAATGATCTTGTTCAGCACCTGATAGTCAATACAGAGTCTCCAGGTCCCATCCTTCTTCTGTACCAACATGATCAGGCTCCCACAGGGCGATGAACTTGGACAGATGTGACCTTTCTGCAGCAGCTCCTGAATTTGCCTCTTGATTTCATCATTCTCTAGAATGGAGCACCGATAGATTGATCCCTTGAACAACGACGCACCTGGGGTTAGATCAATGGAGTGATTGACTTGACAGTGCAGAGGAACCCCTGCAGGGGAGGTGAAGATGTCCTCGTAATCCTCCACAACCTTGTCCATTTGTAGTTGTCATGCGGAGGGGCCCTGTCTGGAGGTCATGGCCACCGTCTTCTTCTTTCCTTGAGGGCGTATCATTAGGAAAACAAATTTCCCAGTTTTGGAAATGAGCTTACTACATTGTTTTGCAGTAACCAAAGAGATGGCAGTAGGCGGTGCTACCTCCGGTATCCTATACAACTTATTTCCCAAAGTAACAATAACAACACGGGACCTTGATTCATACACAGCATGTCACTTCCACAAGTATGGTTGTACCAATAATACATCACAAACTTCAAGGGGAGCAATGTCAAACAATACCTCATTCGTGAAGGGCTTGATGTTGTATGGAAGGCGGCACTGTTGGCTCATGCGAAGATCACGTCCTTGGTGAAGCCACCCGATGGTGTACGGTTGTGGATGTGCAGTGGTCGGTAAGCCCAGTCGCTTCACGACCTCTGTCGAAATGAGGTTCTTTTTGCTCATGTTGTCGACAATGAACTATAGTAGGGAGACCTTTACCCACATCTGGTAGTGGAAGATATGATCCTCCTCCTCTGGATCTTCGGGTTCCTCCTTCTAGATCTTCGTGGTGGCAACGGTGGCGTTGGGCTCCGCATCGATAATCTGCTTCCATTTGTCATTCCCCTTGTCGGGTTCTGACTCAAAGCCGGAACATGCATTTGATTCTGAAACCTTTAGCTCGGCCACCAGTGACTGCTTGGCCTGACACTCACTTGTGTTGTGAGTGGAGCTCTTATGGAACTCACACCACTTTCCCGTGTCCTTTTTCAGCGTCGCAGCACTATTATTTGCTTGTAGCTTTGGTGGGTTGTCTTGGGCTGCCCCGCCTTGGCTTTGTCCTTTGTTCAACGGTTTGGGGGCACCTTTCCCTTGCTTCAGATTCACAAATCCAAAGTCTCGCTTCTTCTGTTTAAACTTTTGCTCGACCTTGACGACATATTGATATGTCATGCTGAGCAAGGAGAGGGATTCTATTTCTTCCTAGATGTACTTGTGTAGGCAGCCGCAGTATTTGAGTATCAAATTCTGCTCCGAATCCTTAATACCCAACTTTGTACGAAGGGTATGGAAAATATTGGTAAACTCCGGCACATCTTGGTCCCTTCCCTGTCGCAGCATGGTCCACTTTATGTATTGATCCTCATAGCTTCCAACAGGGTAGTACTGCTCCTTGATGGCATCCTGGAATGAATTCCAAGTGTGTGCGGCTGAAAATAGTGAGCCTGTACTTTCATCCTTCTGCTCACAGTAGGTTTCCCACCAGTCCTTGACGTGGGGGGCTGCTTTGAGAAGAGCGAAAATAATATTTTCCCGACTAGAAAAATCATGAACAAAAAAATAACCCTCTAGCAGATACCATTTATTGACGGCATCTGCATCTAGCTAACCCTCGAATATGGGGATTTCAAAATCAACTTGTACCTTAAATGGTGTGGCGTTTCTAGAGTAGCTATTGGAAGCTGATGCGTCACCCCTGGGTAGCCGCTGAACGATCTGGGCAAAGCTGTCCATCATCGCGTTCATTTGTCGCTCGAGGGCTTCTTTGAGCAAGATTTTGATAGGATCTCCTGCCCCCTCATCTTTATTTTCATCCGCCATGGGAGGTCGTTGGGATTTGCAAGGCTGGTCTTTCAGAGGTTCGACCAGTTCAAGCCCTAACTCCTTATATCCCGACCTTGTTGGGGACATGCAAAGAAAAATAGAGAAAAAGAAGACCGCTTTGATACCACTGATCCGGATTTAAATAGGAACACAACAAATTATAGAGATAACCATAAACGCAGAGATGCAGTGGAAATAATACTTCATTTCATTAATGTAAAATACTAAAATATGCTTACAAACAGAAATGGAAATAAACCAGCTAGGGCAATGGTAGCTTATCTCTGAGAAGAGATGTGGTGGCTACATGCCTCTAAATTGTGTTACAATGAGGCTCGAAGGCCCATTTATTGTTGAGAAACAATGGAAAACCCTAAACATCCAAAACCTAACCCTAGAAGATGAAACGCCAAACTGTGGGCCTTGTTTGGGTAAATTGGTACATCAACTTCCCGGGGTCGTAACTTTGGCATATGATCTCTGTTTGACGCACACAATATCTCGTTAGAAAGATCTGTCCGAGAACTACAACTTTGGGAAGAGAAACATCGGTCCATGGACCCATGTTGCTCCCAATTTTCCCAAAAAACGTCGTTTAGGGCCTCAAAACAGCTTTGGAAGTTCTGGACCCGAAAAACTGCTAAAAATAGTAAGTTATGCTACAATTAAGGAAACTGAAAAGTTGAAAGAAACAATGGTGGGGGTCCAAGTGGACTTGGCGGGTGGCCACCAATATCCACATGGATCATGAATAGATTTGATACCATGACATCCTATCTCACGAGGGACCAACAAGCTTGTGATGAGCTTACAATTGTTGGGGAAACTATGCATGATTTGGAGCCGGTTAAAGTTGTTTTGAAGGTGTGCGTAAAGAATTAGTCCACTTTTGCGGATGAGATTCCTGGTTGTCAACGACTTCTTGATTGGAGCTAGTTATGGGATGACTACACCCATAATAAGATCTGGGAAAACACATTGACTGACAACAAAAGGGCGATGAAGAGAAATATGAGCTTGATCTTGCTACACAAACGAAAAAGAGCAAAGCCAAGGCCAAGTAAAACCAGGGTGGAGGAGGATCTTCATAGAACAAGAAGGAAAAGGACATGATCAAAGTCAAGTGATTTGCTTGTCATAAGTTCATGGATTTTTCCAGTCAGTGTCCAAACAAGAAGAAGGGGAAGGGAAAAATTTCTATAGTAGTTATTGTGCAGATGGAGGAGATGGCCGAGAAGTTTGAGAAAAACTTCGCCTTAGTATCTTGCCTTTCTACAATTTTCATGAGAGGTGTTTGGTTCGTGGAAAATGGAGCATCTCGACATATGATGGGATCTCAACACTTCTTCACCAAAATGATCAGGGGGTCTAAAAATGTACGTGTGGTATGCAGTAGAAGGCACTGAGAGTATTGGGTTCTAGATGGAGTCAAGTGGAATCATGGAGGTGAATGAGGTGTTATATGTACCAGGTTTGGAGAAAAATACCCTTTCAGTTTCAACCATAGAAGATAAAAGATTGAAGGTCAGCCTTACTCGAGTGAAGTGGTTGTTGGGCCGAAAGGGACCGATTTCAAGAAGAAGCAAGTGATTGGTAGAAGGGAGAGGGATCTCTATCTATTGAAGGGAAATTGGTGAAGGCTCTCATCCATGAGAGTGAAAACCAGAGCGAGAGTTGGCATAGGAGGATGGGGTACCTACACTAGAGAGCTCTTCCTATGGTGCAAAGGATGGTTATTAGGTTTCCAGAGATTAGGGTGGAGCAGGATGGAGTGTGTAAACAGTGTGAACTTAGCAAGCAGTCCAAGGTTGCGTATCGTCATATTGATACTAGGTCTAAGGGAGTGCTAGACTTGATGCACTCAGATATTTGTGGTATTATGTCTGTGACACCGATAAAATGGTCCTTATACTTTGTGACATTCATAGATGATTATTCTAGGAAAATTTGGGTCTATTGTTGAATTTCCATGATCTTGGGTCTAGGATAAAATCTTAGAATCTCTGACTCTACCAAACTAAGAATATCAACAAAGTTACTTTGCACAACAAAACAATATAAAGCAGTAAATCACACATGCACAAGTATAAACATTTTTTTACAAATTTCAACCCATCTTTGCTATATTAATCAACATATAATACAATATTCTAGGGCTCCCATACAAGGGATAATGGCCCTCAATTATCCACAAGTACAAGAATACAAGATACACTTACAATCTCGCTACAGTCTCTATGTCATACCTTGTCCTGTAGGTACTTCACTTCTGTTCTGCTCTCTAGCCGCCCCTTAGTCCATCAAAGGATAACACATAGAGTCTCCAAGAGGGCTGCCACCTATAACTGCTGCAAGTCAATTATGTTCCAATGAACATGGGTTGATCCAATCTGCTCTTCTAGGATGGCCAACACCTGAGCTCCAGTCTGCCAATCTAGTAGCTTCTTTCATCCATCAAAGAGCTACACATTAGGTTCAATCTTTCACCCAACCTTAAGCTATCAAGCTCTCGTTATGACTTCTTGTCAAAGGCTACTTTGGGCTATCGACACACTGCCCTCCATCAGTCTAATGATGCCCAATATAATCACTGTAGGGTCTACTCTAAGAAGATCCTTTTAGTCACCAAGACAAGCCTTTCAATTGGATCCCACAAACTGCAACTAAATCCCATCCAACTAGCATCAATTCAACATGAAACCATCATCAAAACTCATACCTTTTCATTCTTCACGGGTTGTTTTTCAATGTTGAGATCTGTCCCACTGATTAGGGTAGAAATTATACTACAATAATCATCCTTCCTCACGTCCAGACCTCCTTCTTCTGCTACGACCTTCCCTTACTCAATTCTGTCCACACTCTTCTCCTATTTTGCGCTAAATACAACCCCAAACAAGCCTTCTCAGCCCCATGTTCCAATGAGACAAGTCCCGCAACTTTCCTATAGCTATAGGCAACCTTATGACCTACATGTTTCAAGGGAAAAGAGGTCTGCAATCTACTTGTTTGTGCCTCCAAGGATTGCGGCCTGAGTATAGAGGAAGAACCACACTTGAACCAAGTCAAAATGCTGCCCATAACTCCTACAAGGCTTGCGGCCTACCTCTACTTCTCCACAGACCTATAAAACCAACTCAAAGGTGACCAAAACAATCCCTTATCACTTCAACCTTCTTCCTTCTTGAGTTGCGACTACCTTAGTATGGTATTCCTATGAAAGATGCACACTTGGATGCTCTAAATGAGCCTCATACACCTTCTATTTATACACTTTAGAAGGGTCAACGAATAGACACATCTCTTGGAAAATTTACACCAAGCCTACATGACTTATGTGCCAAAAAATAATTTGTCAACTTCAAAAATTCATAACTCATCAAGGATATCTTGAAATTAAATAATTCTGGAAGTGTTGGATTCTCGTCACCGTTATCTATCATATCCATTGATATCATGTTCAAAATTCTCCATGGTTTTGGCCCAAACGTCAATGGGTACAAAAACCCCAACCTCAGGTTCCAAGCCCACAAGTGACTCTTGTGGTGCTCCAACCTCCAAACCCTGAACCCTAGGGCTTGGAGTACCTCCCAAGATACTCAAAAATCAACACTCCCTCTTAGCGAGGGAGGTACTTCCAAGGCTAGGAAGTAACTCATCATCATCATCACTACTCGCAACACTCACCAAACTCCTAGCGCTAATTACTGCAACAATCCCTATAGTATTAACTACTCCTCTCTCGGAAGTGTCGCTGTCACTTGAAGCATCCTCCTTCTTTTTCTTCTCCTAAAATTTCTTCCAGTCTCTCCATGATTCCTTCTTGGCAGTTGTATGAGCACCCTTGCTCCCCACTAACGACATGCTCTTCTTGGCCTGCAAAGTATCCCCCTGAATCTACAAAATCCCACTAGAAATTGAATCCCTATGAGCCTCTAGAACCTGGGCATTCTTCTATGGAATATGTACCTATACCTCTGAAGTTTTCACCTGCAACTGCTTCTATGGAACCTACACCTGTTCCATCTGCTTCTTCTTCCCATGATCTATAGGCTTTCCCATTAGCCTATATATACCATGCTCTATAACTCTAAGCACCATACTCGTGGAGCTAGAGCCTCTAGGTCTCAGTATTTCCTTCCCATGTTGGAATAAGACCTCAAACCCCTTCTTCTCAATCATCGAGACATATATCATGCTATATCTGAGTCCCCGTACAAATAATACATCTTGGACCCTCATCACCTATCTTGTCTCCATCCTGAATGACACAATTCCCGATCCTCAGATCTCCTTCTGACTCTTGTTTCCCAACACCATGTGAAACTTTGAGTCCCATTCAAATAGAGTCTCAAAAACCTCTTATGACCCTGTCATATCTTTCGACGCACCACTGTCGATGTACCATCCATCCTCATCGATAGTTCCCTGCAAGAAATGAGAGATCATAGCAAAGTCCTCCTCCTCTAACCTCCTAGTGAGAGCATCTATCTCAGCAGAGGTGGCAACACGGACGACCTATTTCCATTTCTTATTCTCATCATCTCTCTTCTTCTTCATTGGACGTCTCAACAAAAAAAGACCCATCTCGCCACAGTTGAAACACTTGACTTTACTCAAGTCCTTCTTCTACTTACCCTTCATTCGTGCTGTAAATGCTATGTCATCATCTAAAGCCCTCTTCTTCAAATGAAGATCCTCTTCTCGCAACTCTTCCTGAATGAAGTTGTCCCACAACCTATTCTAGTCTGGTAACTTATCTCCGACAATGACCCCCTTGATGAAGGGCTTCTATTCCTTGATGAACCCTTTCAAAGCAATCCTCACCATATCAAAATCTGAAATAGTCTCACCGACGATAGCAAGGTCATCTTTGACCTGAGATAGTGTCATCAGATACAAAGTCACTCCTTCACCCTGTATCATCTTGGTAGACTTCAACTTATCCTCCAATACCAGTACTCGATTCTCGTTCTTATTCTAGAACAAATTCTGAAGAGCCATTCACATCTCATGTGCAATGTTCTTCCTGGACAAATGAGGTATTAGAGGATCCTTCACACCATCAAGGATGATCAATCTCACCCTCGTATCCAAATCCTCATACACATCCAACTCCTTTTGGTTAGTTGGCTTCTTAATGGATTTCTTGGCGAACTCCCAGATCCTGTTGACCTGCAAGAACAACTTGATCCTTTCCTTCCATGGACTATAGTTGGACAACCCTTCCAACCTGTCCTCATACCAGAGACCAGCCTTCAACTTCTACATTGTAGTGAGCCCTTCACCTACAATGTGACCAACTCCCTCTGAAGTTGTACTTTGCTATGCACTCTGATGATTCACTGTCTTCCAAAGTAGCTCATACACGCTCTGATACCATGTTGAATTTCCACAATCTTGGGTTTAGGATAGAATATTATAATCTCTACTTTGCACAACGAAACAATATAAAGCAGTAAATCACACATGCACAAGTATAAACAACTTTTTACAAATTTCAACCCAACTTTGTTATGTTAATCAACATTTAATACAACAGCCTAGGGCTCCCATACAAGGGATAATGGCCCTCAATTATCCACAAGTACAAGATACACTAACAATCTCGTTGCAGCCTTTATGTCATATCTTGTCTTGCCGGTCCTTTGCTTCCATTATTCTCTCTAGCTACCCCTTAGTCCATCAAAGGACAACACATAGAGTCTCCAAGAGGGATGCCACCTATCACTGTTGCAAGTCACTTATGCTCCAATGAACATAGGCTGATCCAATATGCTCTTGTAGGTTAGCCAACACTTGAGCTCCAATCTTCCAATCTAGTAGCATCTTTTATCCATCAAAGAGCTACAAATTAGGCTCAATCCTTCACCCAACCTTCAACTGTCAAGCTCTCGTTATGACTGCTTGTCAAGGGCTAATTTGGGCCATCAACACGCTTCCCTCCACTAGTCCAATGATGCATAATATAGTCATCGTAGGATCCTCTCCTAGAAGAGGCTTTCAGTCACCAAGACAAGACTTTCAAATGGCTCCCATGAGATGCAACTAAATCCTATCCAACTAGCATCAATTCAACATGAAACCATAATAAAAACTCATACATTTTCATTCTTCATGGGATGTTCTGCAGTGCTGAGATCTGTCCCACTGGTTAAGGTTTCAATTATACTGCAACAATCATCCTTCCTCATGTCCAAACCTCCTTTTTCTGCTACAAACTTCCCTTACTCAATTATGTCCACACTCTACTTCAATTTTGGGCTAAATCCATCTCCAAACAAGCCTTCTCAGCCCCCTGTTCCAATGAGACAAGGCCTGTGACCTTCCTATAACTACATGCAACCTTACAACCTACCTGTCTCAAGGGAAAGGAGGCCTGTGACCTGCCTATTTGTGCCTCCAAGGATTGCAGCCTGAGTATAGAGGAAGAAACACACATGAACCAAGTCAGAACTCTGCCCATAACTCCTACAAGGCCCGCGACCTACCTCTGCTACTCCACACACTTGTAAAACCCACTTAAATGTGACCAAAACAACCCCTTATCACTTCGACTTTCTTCCTTCTTGAGTTGCGACTGCCTTATGATGGTATTCCTATGAAAGATGCACACTTGGATGCTATAAATGAGCCTCACGCACCTTCTATTTGTACACTTTAGAGGGGTGAATGAATAGACATGTATCTTGGCACATTCACACCAAGCCTACATGACTTGTGTGCCAAAAATTCATTTGTCAACTTCATAAATTCATAACTCATCAAGGACATCTCAAAATTCAATGATTATTGAAGTGTTGGATTCTCCTCGCTGTCTTCTATCATCTCCGTCCATCTCATGTCCAAAATTCTCCATGGTTTTGGCCCAAACATCGGTGGGTGAAAAACCCCAACCTTGGGTTCTAAGCCAACAAGTGACCCTTGTGGTGCTACAACCTTCAAACTCTGAACCCTAGGGCTTGGAGTACCTCCCAAGCTACTTACTTCCTAAAGACCAAGGATGAGGTCTTCGATCAGTTTCAGGAGTTTAAAGCTTTTGCGGATAACTATACTAGGAAGAAGATTAAGGTGTTGAGATCACATAATGGGGGCGAGTATACCTCCAACGAGTTCCATGATTTTTGTAGAGAAACGTGAATTAAAGAGGAGTTCACATTACCTTACAACCCTCATCAGAATGCGGTTGCCAAGAGGAAAAATAGGACCATTATGGAGGCAACAAGGGCAATGATATATGATCAAGAGTTACCTATGTTTTTATGGGTGGATGTCTGTAATACAACTATGTACGTGTAGACCAAGAGTCCTCACAAGGTGTTGGAGGACATCTCTTTATGAGTTGTTTACAAGAGTGAAACCTGATATGATTTATTTGTGCATATTTGGTGGCCTAGATGCCCATGTTCCTACAGAGAAGAGGACTAAACTTGAGCTCTTGTTTGAGAGGGGTGTATTTGTGGGCTACAATGAGGTTTGAAAGGCCTATCGAGTCTATATTTCAGGATGAAGGAAGGTGATATTGAGTCGATATGCAAGTTTTAATGAGGTTAGGACCCTTAAGGGATGTCATGAGAAGGATCCAACAATAACAGAGGATCGATATCGAGAGGCTCCTAAGACTGAGCAAGAACTAGCAATAGGGACATAATCAACATATTTGGAGGAGCAGTTGGATATTCCTTTGATATCTACCAGGAGGAGGCCAAGATGGGCGTAGAAGAGCTTGAGGGATGTTGAGGAGCATATGGAGGCTCCTAGCAACATCTCCAGGCAGAGTAGACCACCGGTTAGATTTTTCATCTATTTAGAACTAACAAGCAACATCAACGAATCTGAGCCTTCCACTTTTGAGGAGGTTATAGGTGAGTAGGTCCGAAGAGATGCCATGATAGAGGAGTCTAGCTCCATCATTAGCAATGATGTATGGGATATAGTGCTGAGACAAAAGTGAAAGTATGTGGTCACTTCTCGATGGAACTATAAGGTCAATCATGTTGTTGTTGGTAGTATTGAGAAGTATAAAGTGAGGTTCGTAGCTAGAGGGTTCTCCCAAAAGGAGGGAGTGGACTACGAGGATACATTCACACTTATTGTCAGATATGAATTAGATTGCTTTCGTAAATGAAGTAATTGAGGAGGAGGTGTATATTGAGTAGCCTGAGGGTTTCGAGGTATATGGGAGAGATTTCCATTTATGTAAATTGAAGAAGGCTCTTTATGGGTTGAAGAAGGCTCAACACACATGGTATGCCAAGATCGATGGATATCTTCTTGGTTTGGGCTCCACCAAGAGTGAGGTAAATCTCAACTTGTACTTTGTGCTTATTGAGGGTGAAATGCTCATCTTGGTATTATATGTGGATGGTCTATTTTTGAAAGGATCAAAGAAGTTCATAGGGATGTGCAAGGAGGATCTTGCTTCAGAGTTCGACATGAAGGACATTGACTTGATGCACTACTTTTTGGGATTGGAGGTGTGGCAACAACAAGAAGAGATATTCCTTGGGTAGGACAAGTATGCAGTTGAGATCTTAAGGAGGTTCAGGATGGAGGATTGCAGACCTATGTCTACACCGGTGATCATTAACCTGAAGAAGCTAAGTGCTTCTAAAGGTGAATTAGTGGATCCCACACGTACATGCAACTGATAGGTTCCATGATGTATCTGGTTAACATTAGGTCGAATAGATGTTTTGTTGTGAACACACCTAGCTAGTTCATGGTGGAGTCGAGGCAGGTTCATTGGGTGGTAGTAAAGCATGTGCTGAGATAAGTGCATGGCACAATAGACTTTGGCGTAAGATATGTTAGAGTTGGAGGGGCAGAGATGCATGGGTACACAAATTATGATTGGGCAGGGAGTGTGGTGGAAAAAAATTCCACATCAAGATTTTCTTGTAGCTTGGGATCAACCATGATCTCATGGTTCAATAGGAAGAAATAGTCAGTGGCACTTAGTTCAACAGAGGAAAAGTACATGGCAATGAGTATGGTGAGTTGTTAGGAAGTTTGGCTTCAAAAGATGCTTACAAGATTATTTGATTTGCATATGGAGTCAACAATGATCCATTGTGATAACTAGAGTTGCATTAAGCTCTTTGAGAATCATGTGTTTCATGACCGGTCCAAGCATATCGAGATCAAATATCACTTCATGAGAGATAGGGCCCAGAGAGGTGTTGTGTGATTGAATTACATTTATATGGAGGAGTAGGTGGAAGATGTTTTCATTATGCCTCTAGTGAAAGGGAAATTTTTGAAGTACCAAGATAAGCTGGGGGTGGTGGAGGATCCCTTTCTATTGATTTTCTAGTGTTACTATGACTAGAGTAATTTTTCACAATTGATAACTACTTCTATTGATGTAAATTAATTCTTTATACTTTAGTAAACAAGTAGCTATACATGAAAAACTTCAACCAATAATTATTCAACAAGAGCAGTAAATAGAGATCACAGTAGGCTATGAACAATAGACAATAAGCAAGAGAAACCAAGAATATGCTCACATCTAGGGTAAAACCCACTAGGGGAAAACCCAAAAAATGTTTCCTTATGAGAGAGAGATATTGTCCATCAATAGTACATCTGAATGATCCACCAAATCCAATATAACCAACAATGATATACCTAAAAAAAGTCTGCACAAAGTAAGAGAGGTTCCACTTTTGTCCAATAAGATGATCTGCACAAGGAGGCCGAAATATAGGCATGGGGTCACTGTAATAGAAGGCCGAATTCCCATTGTAATCACCAACGCAGTGTGGAGAAGATACACCCAAAAGAAATCCCTCGGTCAACTTTAGAAATGTGTCACAAAAGGAGAGCGAGCCTCTCTGCAATTTTTGGCCACAAATGAGGTAACAAATCAGAGATGGAAATGATTCCATGTCACTATAGCAATGCACCCTTGAAGATGATTCAAACCGTAGTCAAAAGAACCCTTAAACTCTTCTTCACATGCGTGGATATGTATTGAAATAGAAGGCCAAAATAGTTGTGATTGCAGACTGAATTAATGTGCTTCATAGTAGCTGAAATGGGGATGGATGAGCTCTAATTTATAGGTGAAGTGCAAGGGATAATTAGCCCTAGTAGGGATGACATGATAAACTCTCAAGGATCCGACTTGTAGAGCTGATTAAGATGACTTGTAGGTGACAAAAAAATCAATTTTTTATTTATGTTAGTGCAATGAAAAATGTCGTCTGAAGCTACAATATATTTTAGCACTCCCTCTTAGCTAGGGAGGTAGTTTTTCATTCTCTCTCAAGATTCATCTTCTTAACCAATTCATAGGTCTCACGACACACAACTTAAGGGAACACAATCCAAACCTCTCTCTCTTTCAAGCTCATCACAAGAAAATATACATGACATCCATCTCAAAGCATCTCCTAGATAATAAAGTCTCTCAGCGCACTGCCTACAAGAGGAATCATAAATACATATCTTGGACAACAATGTATCTTGACACACAACATAAAGGAGGAATCATCAATACATATCTCAGACAACAATGTATCTCGGCACACAACCTACAAGAGGAATCATCAATACATCTCCCACACAATAATGTCTCTCGACACACAACCTACAGGAGGAATCATTAATACATCTCCCGAACAACAATGTCTCTTGGCACACAACATACATGAGGAATAATCAATACATCTCCCAGACAACAATGTCTCTCGGCACACAACCTACAAAAGGAATCATCAATACATCTCCCGTATAACAATTCCTCTTGGCACATAACCTACATGAGGAATCATCAATACATCTCCTAGATAAAATGTCTCTAGGCACACAACCTATAGGAGGAACCATGAATATATCTCCTAGAAAACAATGTCTCTTGGCACACAGTCTACAAGAGGAATTATCAATACATCTCCTGGAAAAAAAAATTCTCTTGGCACACAACCTACATGAGATGGTCAAACCATGGTGCTATGTAATCAATTCTCCTTCTTCAAGGGGATTCTCATTCATTCCATCGTATTCACATAAACATCAAAAACTAGTACAACATCAGAATGTAGCCATGGTGGATCAACAAACAACAACATTCAGATGTTCATCGAGCTTCAGCAGGGGCTTATCTCAAAAGTAAATATTAGCAATAACAGACCATAATCAAATCCAACAAATAATAAATGGATTCTCACAGAGCCAAGCATTGACAACCATAGTAGAATCTAGCAAACCATAATCAAATCCAAAAAATATCAGAGTCTTGCAGCTTCTTCAAATCATTCATCAAGAAGATATTAATGAACCTGCAATTCATTGTACCAAGGATATCTTTGGGTTCATGCCTTAAAAGCAGCTCCCTCTTACACAGAAATCGTGGGCCCATCTTTAGCATATTTAGATCAACATTGGTCTTCAAGGCTTCTAGCCACCTTCATGAGAACGGGCTTCAACCAGGCTGATCTTGTTTGCTCCCATTGAGTACAAATCCTATCACGAGTCTTCTTGTCACATTTTTCTTTTGTCATTTTCAACGATATGCCACACTTTGGCAGTGTTCATTATATACTTGCAATCCTTACGAGGAGGCTATGGAAGAACAAGAACAACCAAGCAAACCAAGAGATTCATAATGAAATAATCAATTAAAAAAATCAAGATAATACTTATCTTTTGAGAGTGTGTCAGCTCCCTCTGGATCTTAGCCTTCTTATATTGAGTCAATCTCATTACATCATTAAGAAGTTCATACTATTATCAAAGAGTTCATGTGATCAAGGAATCTGTTGTCACTCATTGCGTTATGAGTTATCAGTTGCCCAAAGTGCAAAAAAGTAGTGAAGTTTGAAGCCATTTCCCAAGCCATAATATCTCTCAAATCTTAATAAGACCCTCTCCACTAGATAGTTCTTGAAATAATATTTCCAACGGTATGTGGAAGTCCAAAAATGGACACCTAGATCAGAAGTTAGAGTATATTGAAGAGACCCTTTAAAAACCAAGAAAAAAAAGAAAATGACTAAGGGCCAAGCTCATCGCAAATAGAAATTGGGGCTTTTTTGAAGCAGCAACAGGGAAAGATAGTGAAATATGCGACCAACCGATCTCCTATTTCGCAAATCAGCTATCGGTGTGTCCAAGGCATGACATATCGGCGTATCGGCAATTGGAGGTCCCGCATATCGAACTTCCCGCATATCAGACTTCCCACATAATGGAGGTCCAAGAGCGATATCGAAAATCGCCGGTCAAGGGTCAATGTATAGTGCAACGGACAATTAAATCGACGATTGGCAGAGCCCACACATATCACAATCAGCAATCGACATTTACAATGGATCACCTCTAAAGGATTTGCGGGAGAAATATGCCGATAACAGTAAATAATCAAAATTCGGGCCTACAATATTAAAGCACTAGGAGGGGCCGAAGACCATTTAACAAAGGATTGCAATGAAAAACCAAGGGCAGGCGGGCCCCTTTCTCTCTCCTTAGGGGGCCACATGGCAAAGCACCATTGGATCCGATAAGGACACGTGGCATGCAAATTCAGCATTTTAAGGGGCCAAAACAAGTTGACATGTGTCACCACTCATAAAGTGACACATGGCACTGATGACATCATCAATCTCGAAAATCGGCGATCAGAGGTATCAACGCATTAGGCATCATAAGGAATTTGCCGATAAAGGGGCTTCGATGTAGGGGTTAGCCATGATCACATGGAGATTCGAAGAACCAAGGTCCAAGCACTAAAGGGGCCAATCCAGTGAACTAGCGATCACACAAATGAAAGCCCTCCTTCGTTGAAGTCCCTTCCGACCTGTGATTGTGATAGGCGATAACCCTCCCAAATGCGATAGTTTATGCATCCTACTTTCTTGAAGTCTGTCGCCTGGACAATTGACATGATCTATGTAATATGGTAGGAAGGCCCTCTCCTATACTCCGATTACGATATCCCGGGTGGTCCCAATCCCATGGATTGGCGATCACAATTGTCAAGGGGAGGCACTTGTTGAGTTCCAAAACTTCCTTTCCCTTAGCTACTTTTCTCATCCTTCCTTCTCTGTTTTTCCATGAAAAATGTATCCTTATCATCAAAAAACCATTATACATTGCCTCAAGGAGTATATTTCAGTGATTTACATGTTATACTGTTATGTTTGCTATTTGAATAAGTTTTTGTCTTTTAGCTACAAAACGTAGCCACATTCTGCAGCGAATCGGTTGTTTTGCAGCTACTTCCACGCTTTTGCAGGTTCCACGTGTCAAGAGGGGAAAAGGACTACATGGGTAGCTTGGAAAACATCAGGGCATGGATCGTATCCTATTCATCTAGCCTAGATCGACGAGGAAGACTCCGGTCAAAGGGAAGTCAAACATAGAAACCTATGGCAAACAGGACTTTGTTCTGTACACGTTTCTCAGTGATGGGATCCGAAGCAGTTTCCTGAGGCCACAGACTTCATCTGCCACCTACGCAAACAAAATCCAACAACCATTACCATAAGATTTATGTTTCCAAGCAACCAAGGACAAGAATTCTGCATACTTTCCTGCCTACGTGTTTTGTTGTAGCTTATTTCTCTCTTTAAAACAGTTGTATAATTTCCCTATAAATACCTGTGTGAAGAACGCAGAAAAAGTGCAATTTTTGCTTATGTGTTAAGTTCAGATTTCTTCTCTCTAGTTTGGAGAACTCATTCTTTATTTTTAATATAAAAACTGTGTTTCATGGATACCTGAAGTGTTGTTGGAGTGTTGATTAAGTGCTTATAATCCGAGACCTTGTCAGAGGGCCCCTGCGTTGGTCAAGGTTACATTTTATTTCTGTTTTGTCTTTCATAGTTAACTGTAAATTCACTGTGTTTTTTCCATGATGTTTATAACCATTTTCTAACTCTGTTCATAATGCAGCTTGTGTTATCTTCTTATTAGCACAAAATAGCTCTTTTGTTTCACTAATTTCTAGTTTCTTATCAGTAGCTTGAAGTTGATGTTAGTAGCATAGAGTAATTTGGATTTGCTGATCATTAGTCTAGTTTCTTTCATTTGCTGTTCATTAGTCTTTAGATTTTGAATTTAACTGATCAATGCTATTTTGTTGTTAGTTTAATAACTCATGTTGTAAGTGAATGTTTCCGAACCCCTTTCAGTTGATGGTTCATCTTAAAACTAAGTGGTGAAATATTTCATTTATGAATGAGTCTTTCTTTGCATTTTTATGTTCACTTTTTCTCAGAACAATGAAGTATGGAGTCCCTCAAAATGCTATCACAAGGAGGTAGTTCTCCCAAAATTGTGTAGCAGAGTGATAAAGCACTTCATTTAGCTGTTATAGTAGATTAGTTGCAATTTCACTTTCTGTCTTAGTCTTTCATTTAATTTTGTTGTAATTTCGTTTTCAGTTTTAGAACAATGAAGTATTGAATCCCTCAAAATGCTATCACAAGGAGGTAGTTCTCCCAAAATTGTGTAGCAGAGTGACAAAACACTTCATTTAGTTTTTTGTGATAGATTAGTTGCAATTTCATTTTCAATCATAATTTTTCATTTAGTAGCAATTCCATTTTCAGTTGTTCATTAAGTTTTTGATTCAGCAATTAGACAATAGTTGTAATCTTATTTTCAATATTTCATTTTTGGTTTTCATAGCTAGCTACAATTTCATTTTCAATTTTAATATCTCATTTAAGCTTTGGTTTTGTAATTGATTAGATAGTAGTTGCAATTTCACTCTTAAGTCTTTTAGTTCATGTTTTGGAAATAATCATAATAGCAAGAAGAGAAACTCTGTTATCATTTTCTTGGTTAAAACTTCACTTCCAAATCTGGCTTAAAGCACTTTTAGCTCTCATTTCATTTTCTCTAGATTCTTAGTAGCAGTAGATTTAAGATTTTGTTAGGAATTAAAAGATCAAAACCCCAAAACAACATAAAACTCAAAAACATTGAAGTAGGAAGGGCCATCTAGCGCATATAGTGCACTACAATTCATCAATTTACGATACCTGGATTGATAATTTATGTAGAGCAATTTAGGACACTAAATTGACCGAACAACACTCTCGTCCCGTAAGGAACTTTAACGTAAAACCCCAATGCGATAGCTCTGCGATGTAGTAACGCAAAGCTTTAAAGGTGCGGTGGGTCGACAACTGAGGCATTTAAGAAAGGAGGTGCAACATTCAAAATCGACATGGGTTGTCCCAGAAAGTCCCACTGTGACACGAAACTAGGGTCGATGAATACAAAGTAAATGAAGACATGGAAGGTCGTGGGGACTTGATGATCTAATATGGTGCTCCATACTGAGGGAAGACGAAGTACTACCTAGGCATCCTTGGCATTTGCACTGTGGTATTAAATTGATAAGTTGACCGCTCCCAGTTTTGAAGAACAGACGGTTTAGGCAATTAAGGTGAAAGTGACAGGAACCGAATGAGTAGCCGAAGAAGTGCATCATAGAAAAGATGTGGCCTGATCAAGGGATTTCACAGGGATAACAAAGGGATACTTCCTCCCATCATCTTCCAGTTTTCTTTATTTTTGATTATTCTGTAATTTCTGTTTGTTTCCAAGAAGGGATCAAATCCTGATTGTAATCATTTTGGGAAGCAAAGCCTTGCACACCGAGACAACTAGTCTCTGAGACAGTTGGAGCTCAGGAGAAGATATTTTTGTAAAATGTTGGTTCAAATCCCCCCCTTCTCTATATAAATAAGGGGGAGAAACACTTAATAAAGGTTCTAGAATTCTACACCCGCAGTGGTCAAATTATGTGATTCCATTTTTGGTTCTAAGTTTCCTGTTCATGAGGGACTTGAGCGATATACTGATGAATGTAATGGACTAGTAATTGGACCCATTTTGAAGATTAATGGAACTATTTGGTGATTCCAATCATGGTAATGCACAGTATGTTCCCCCTTTTTGTTTATCACTTCATGTATGTTTTTCTCCCTTTGAAATAGTGAAATGAAGTTGCAGGTTCCACCCTTGTTCATGATTGTATATTTGTTACAAAGTAGTAACAATACCTGTGTTAGCTACAGATTTACTTATGTACCTGTAATGTGCATAGATTTACTCATGCTTTTTGATGAGAAATGTGCTCATGAGGATTATGGCCTGAAACCTTAATTTGTGCTCCACTATTCCTGCTCTTTCATCTCCTCCCTCTTCAATATTTCTATCGAAAAATCGTTGCTTAGGATTCTGTGTTGTTTACAACCCTATGCATCGAATTCCATCCTTCTATTAGAACATTGCTGCTTAGGATTCTGTCCTGTTTACAACCCTATGCATCAAATTCCCTCCTTCCTTTCCTCCTCTTCACTTTACTACAACTTCAATATAAAGCTGCCTGTTGTTGTGTGTCGGCCACCAGAACCAGACATTTCTCTTTGAGGTTGGCCCGGTTTACCCCCTGAGCATTTGGATCAATGTATTGTCTTGAGTTTACATGGATGATAGACTATTGAACCAAGCCCCCTTTATTCTCTTTTAAATACGTGAAAATTGGAATGCTACAGAAACCCCCTCACAGATAATTTTCCATGCACTCCTCGATTTAAGATGTCCTAGGCACTGGTCTACAATCAACCCAGAGGTTGTCTCTAGGAAGCTTTTTATGTCTCTTGAAGCACTCATGCTGCAGGTGCCATTTAAAGAGACAACATCTTTCTGGCGTCGTTG
This sequence comes from Pinus tabuliformis, assembly GCA_031772625.1. NCBI lineage: Eukaryota > Viridiplantae > Streptophyta > Pinopsida > Pinales > Pinaceae > Pinus > Pinus tabuliformis. The sequence continues at coordinate 115,278,269 of CM062804.1, forward strand.
CCAGGGAACGAATTAGAATATTTTCCCCTGGATACGACAAATTTTTACATTCCCTCTGTTAGGTGAGAAAGGGAAGTGTGGGTTGAATATCTCTCACGTTGGTGACTCCAGTGTTTCATTCTACAGTAAACATCATGGTGACTCCACTATTCATTTCTCTATTTGATCGCTCTAGCTTTCAAGTAGCCTTATACTCGCTCTAATGCTAGAGCATCCGAAAACTTTCCCTGCCTTGAACCCAAAATCACTCATGTAGGGAGGTTTTCAAAATGGCCATTCCCAATTTCCTGGCCAACAAGTTTTCCCCACTGGATTTTTCTTCTATTGTTGGTTATCCCAATCATGTCCCTCCGTTTCATGAATGGAATACCTATTTTCCTAGATTCAGTGGAAACACATATAGAAGGCATGACCAACACCTCCAAGATTTTCATGAATGCATGGAACAACATGATATTTTCTTGAAGATGTGCAAATGAAATTGTTCATGTATTCCTTAGACAAGGATGCTAGGGTTTGGTACAAACCCATACCTCGGGGCAACATATCTTCCTTAAAGAGTTTTCATACAACATTCAATCATTATTGAAAAATATTATATCTGTCAAATGCTTTGTTTGAAGATTGCTGCACACATTTTAATGTTGAAAATATTCCTGAGGTCAATGATCCTGCTAAATATGTTTATGGATCTCCTATCCAAGAAAACATCTACTCGCATCAAGAAGCATCACCCAATGAGAAAGAAAGAGAAGAAGGAAACACCATCGAGCTGCAAATAAACCCTCAGATATCTTATTCATCCGAATTTGATGTTTCTCCTTCCTATGATGAAAACGACTCTGATGGAGAGTCAAGTGATGTAGAGCCACAACGCTCCCAGTCATGGGAATATGCATAAGAAGAGGAGGCCCACCTGGAGGTCAACAAAGAGGCTCTGGTTTACAATGCACATCCTTCACCTGGAGAACAAGATTAAGAACATCCCCCAATTTATGATTCATATCATTCAGAGGAGGATGATATGGTCGAGGATTTTCAAATGGAGCATTTACCAGCAAGTGGGGAGAAAGCTTCCAGCAATAAGTTTTTCTTGAAAAATCTAAGGCTGATGAGATGAACGGTATTTGTTGCTATCCTGACCGAGAAGATATTGGTCAACGGACTGTCTATGAAAATGAGGTAGCTGCAATTTTTTCTTGTCAGTTATATGACTGTAGCTAATTACATGATCACATTCTTAGGTTAGTGTTGAAGCCTCGAAAATTGTTGCCTCAACATGGGGGAAAACCACCCAGTCCGGACCTTGGTTAGTAGCTCCTTTTCCGTTTGGAGTAGTGGCTCCGACTGGTGATAATGGGACTAGTTTCCCAATCTATTAATGCTTGTGCTAATGGGGTGATGTATGATGTTTTTAAAGTAATGTCTAAGCTAAAAGTAATTTAATATAAACTAATCAATCACAATGCATTTTATTCTAATTTAAGAACTATCTAATTATAAATATAATTGGGATTAACTTGATGTATGCGATTTACAATAATTTTTGAAAGAAATTGGTAATAAAGATCATTCAATTGTGATTAGAAGTGAATTTGTTTTAACAATAATCGTTTCGTATAAAAAGTTAGCCGAAACGATTGTGAAAGATATATCGCATAAAGAGTTATTCATATATTCAGCGTAAAATAAAGATCATCATCATACAGAAGTACAATAACGATAATCAAAATTCAAACTTTCATACATAAACAATTCGAAAATAAATGATTGCTTAATACATAAGTAAAAAGGATTATGAGATAAAAGTACCATTTATAATACGTCCTACTCATGTGTTTCAGCAATATTGATCTATCTTCAATCCATTCAACATCATCTAAGAGTACAAAAGTGCAATTTCAGTAGAAGATGCTAAATCAGATAAAAATAAATAATGTTCCATATATTTCACTAGAACTTCCTCAAAGGGACAAAAGTGCATGTTTTCAAGAGAGTTTCTGATAAAATTCTAGATCCCTCTCTAAATGCATGAGAGGGGTTTAAATACTAAAGCTATAAAACTAAAAATAGATTATTACAAAAATAGTTAAGGAGGTTTAAATGACCCGCCTCAATTTGTGCAAAAATAAAATCAAAATGGAAATAAACAAGGTGACTAACTATCCTGCATTTGATCCTTCAGATCACAAATATCCATCATGGGCTTCAACTGTGTTGGTTGACCGACTTCAACTTTCAACTGTCCAACGAATACGGTATTGGTCAGTGCTAGTGCCATTTTCTCGGTGGAAGTGGTTAGGTATCGCAGGGTCCTCATTGGCTGTGAGGTTTGACCAAATGTTGCCAATATGCCTCCCAGTCTAACCTGGTCCTTTTCCTTATCACTTCTGCCTTTTCTTCCGCTGCCTGTTTCCATTGTTGTTCGAGTTGTTTCGCATTAGGAAGGAAACTTGGAATGGATTCTGCCACAAGATTGTCACTATGCAAATTCTCGTTGATATTTTCTATGACATAGTTTTCTACTGCCGCCGCATCCGTTGTTGCCTTTTCTGTTTCTTTAAGCCGAGAATCCCAACTCACAAATAAAATTTCTTCATGCGATTCTTCTGGCTTGGGTAGGCCGGCTTTTCTCTCATCATCTGTATTTTGCCAGTCGATGAAATCAAATACTTTTTTAAAGATCTCATCATATTCAAGTCGCATTTCTACGACTTGACTTGTCAGTTTATCACTTGTTTCGCGATAGGATTTCCAATGTGAAATCTTCTGGCACATTAATTCTTTCTGATGCATCAGCTGGGAGTTAAGACCGAGTGCTTCGGTAACAAACTGATCAATTTTTGGATCGTCTTTATGTAGATCAGTTATTGCCTATACCTGTGCTTCCTTCTCAACTAAGTTGGTTTGATGTTCTATTTGCATATGTTCAAATACCTGTTGAAGCTCGGCCAACGGTATCTCTACCTGCTGGTTGGATTTGACTTGATGTTGTTGTTGCTCAAGCGACATTATTTTATTCTCTTTTTATCTAAGCAACATTTGGGTTTTTGTTGCTTTGTCTATGGTCACTATAGCATAAGCACCTGCAAACTGCAAGAATCTCGTGAGGTTGGCGGATGGATCAACAGGCGAGTCCTTCCATAGAACATCCATTGGTTCAATTTCAGGGGTAGTAGCAGCTATAAAGTCCAATTTCATTTTCTTTCTTTGCCTTTTCACCACGGCCTTATTCCGTGGGCTATAAAATACATCCAGAGGGGGTATTTCTTCAATTCTCAAAATTATTTCTTACATATTTGCAGTTTCTTCCACTGTAATTTCCAAGGCTGTTTTCTATTATGGAGTTTTCAACTCTGGCACCTGTTCCTCTACATTGAGACTTTTATTAAAATTGTCCCACTCTTCCTCTAAGGCAATTACCATGGGTTTTATTGGTTGTGCGGAGGTAGCAGGGATTTCAGCCTGCTTGCTAGCTGAATCTTCTTCAGCTATCTTTTGTGTAGATTGGGCTATATCCCTCACTGACTCCATGCTTCTACTTTTCCCATTTTGTGATGAATGTTGCGATCCCCGATAGATTTCTCTTGAGATTCTGCTCCAGAATCGAACTTGGAATTTTCTTTGGGGTCACCTTCTATAGTCACACTGGGAGTAGGCTCCCTTATTGGTTCAATCAATACTTGGCCCAATGGGACCGTTGCTAGCCTTATTTCTCTGTAACTGTAAAAATTTTCCAGGTCTTCATGGTCAAAAAGTAGTTGTGCAATATGCTTCATCTCTGTGAAGGTGTTCTTCTACAAAAAGATGTCATCAAAAACATCCTCCTCATTACTGAATACTTTTATTTTCACCAGAGCAGTGAAATCCTTGACAGTGCTGAACAGGTCATATTGCCGTCCAAGGAATTTAGGTAATTGCAGAGATAGCATGTTCTTTGCTTCTTTGAATGCATTCCCTAGGTCATGTAATGCAAATGCTCCGCACTGTACAGGGAATGTAGGCCAAATGGCCTTTTTCGATTCTTTCAATGTCTTGCTCATTCCTCCCTCACTAGCTGTTTGATAGGCTATCTCTCTAGCCATTAATTTATCTAGAACATAGTATGGGAGGACATAGGGGGAGGTGATGCTACCAAAAACTCTGATATATGTAAATGTTTCCTCCCCAAACCATATGGCCACCGAGAGGATGTTATCTTCAGCTTCTTGGGAAAACCTGGGGGCATCTCAATTATAATGTTAGAAAATTATATATTATAGAGCAATGGAACACATAAAATATTGCAGAAATATAAACACAGAAAACACATAAAACAAGAGAGACACAAATATACGTGGTTCACCCAATTTGGGTTACGTCCACGGAGAAACAGCCAGTCCTTCTTTTATTATATTATCCAGCAAACTGAAGAGATACAACCTACAACAGATCCACTGTAACTCCCTCTTTGCTCTCAATCTCCTCTCTCTTCCTCACTCATAATACAGATATACATAGACGCAATAAAATTCCCTCATATATAGTGAGGGATTGCCTTCTAGGGAAAAAAACCCTAAATTAAAAATAAGTTCTACCGTCAGATCATCTGTCTAATGAACGACCCAGATTGACTAGAAATTACTATACTTTTACAAGGCAATTTTACATCTATTTCTAGCTTCGGGGGTGTACAGTCTTCCTAGGGTATACATCCGGCTGAGACCGTTGAATATAGAAGATAATCAGGCTCCACACCCAACAATCTCCCACTTGGAGACTGACTATAGCAACTCCACCACTACTTCATTTGCTAGACAATGACTCCACTTTGGACCTCGTTGTTTCCCATCTTATTCATCATACTTGAAGACCAATTGAAACTGAGAAAATTCTCAGTTTCTCCCTGGTTACAACTTTTGTTAACATATTTGCAGGATTCTGGCTAGTGTGTATCTTTTCCAACTTCAACTGTCCATCTTCCAATGCTGACCGTATGAAATGGTACTTGAGCTGTATATTCTTAGTCTTGGAATTAAATGCAGAGTTCTTTGCAAGATGTATGGCACTCAAGCTGTCACTGTATAACCTACCGAACTCCTGCTTCTTACCCAATTCATCCAGAAACCTTTGTAACCAAATCATTTCTTTACTAGCCTCTATAGTAGCAACATACTCTGCTTCTGTTGTTGAGAGTGCAACAACACTTTGCAGTTTTGAGACCCAACTGACAGCTGTTCCACTTACAGTAAACACATACCCTGTAGTGCTCCTCCTGTTATCTCTGTCACCTGCCATATCTGTATCAACATATCCCTGTAGAGCAATGTTTGAACCACCAAAGAATAATGCTTGATTTGTGGTACCTCTCAAATACCTGAGAATCCACTTCACTGCCATCCAATGTTCTTTTCCTGGATTGTTCATGTACCTGCTTACAACTCCCACTGCGTGTGCAATATCAGGCCTTGTGCAGACCATTGCATACATTAATATTCCAACTGCTGATGCATATGGAACTTTAGACATATGAGCCATTTGTTCCTGAGTCTTGGGATACGCCTCCTTACTTAATTTGAAATGGCTAGCCAAAGGTATACTAACTGGTTTTGCATTCTGCATATTAAACCTTTTCAACACCTTTTCTATGTACTCACTTTGAGACAATGTTAATTTGCGATTCTTCCTGTCTCTAGTTATTCTCATACCAAAGATTTGTTTTGCAGCACCTAAATCCTTCATTGCAAATGAGTTTGCCAATTTCCTTTTGAGCACATTTGTTTCCTGCATGTTAGAACCTGCAACAAGCATGTCATATACATATAATAACAATATAATATAGCTGCCATCATTTTGCCTTTTGAGATAAACACAATGATCAGAGTGACACCTAGTATAACCTTGTTAAGACATAAACTTTTCAAATTTTAGATACCACTGCCTTGGAGCCTGTTTTAAGCCATATAAGCTCTTCTTCAACTTGCATAGTAGTTTCTCCTTCCCTTTTACCTCATATCCTTTTGGTTGCTGCATATATATCTCCTCCTCCAAATCCCCATGGAGAAAAGTTGTCTTTACATCTAACTGCTCAAGATGCAAATCTTCAACTGCTACTAGACTTAAAATAGTTCTGATTGAAGTCATTTTAACAACAAGAGAAAATATCTCATAAAATTCTATACCCTTTTTTTGTGCAAACCCTTTCACCACAAGTCTAGCTTTGTACCTTTTTCTACCTCCAGCTTCTTCCTTCAGCCTGTAAACCCATTTATTCTGTAATGTTGTTTTACTTGCAGGCAACCTGACTAAGTCCCAAGTCTGGTTATGTGCTAAGGAGTCCATCTCTTCTTTCATGGCTTGCTCCCAACTCTTCCTGGTTTCTACCTGCACTGCTTCTTCATAACATTCTGGTTCACCAAAATCAGTCAACAATACATAATATAATGAAGGAGAGTATCATTCAGGGGGTCTACTTATCCTGGTAGATCTTCTAACACCACTTTTAGGTGTTTGAAGTGCTTGTTGCTTTTTTGGTTGTTGTTCTAGTCGTTGATCATTATGATTTGTAGGCACCATCACTTTTCCTGTGATATTGTCAAGCACTGTGCACTGTGTATTCTCTGTTTTCTTTTTCCTGTTTCTTTTCCTGCAACTGATTCTTATACAAAACCTTTTCATTGAATATGACATCTCTACTCCTAATGATTTTATGTTTTTCATAATCATAAAAGCGATAAACAAAATCATTAACACCATATCCAATAAAGGTACATTTCTTTGATTTTGCCTCAAGATTTATTCTATTTTCTTTATTAATGTGGACAAAGGCTTCACAACCAAAAGTCTTTAAAAAAGAGTAGTTTACCTTTTTACCTGTCCATGCCTCCTCTGGAATACCACCATCCAAGGAACTTGAAGGTCCTCTGTTTATTAGATAAACAACAGTGTCTACAGCATCTGCCCAAAATTGTAAAGGCAATCCTGCATGCAATCTGATGCACCTTGTACGCTCCATGATTGTCCTGTTCATCCTTTCTGATACACCATTTTCTTGTGGTGTTCCTGGAGTTGTCTTCTCTCTGCGAATTCCATTATCAGAACAATACCTATCAAACTTTTTGCTGCAATATTCACCTCCATTGTCTGATCTAAGACACTTCAACCTTTTTCCTGTCTCATTTTCAACCAAAGCTTTCCATTTCTTGAAAGTATCAAATACATCAGATTTATTTCGAATACAATAAATCCAAGTTTTTCTGGTTGCATCATCAATAAAAGTAACATAATAACGAGAACCACCAAGAGATGATACCTGAGCAGGTCCCCATACATCTGTATGCACAAGCTCTAATTTTTCGCTCTTCTTTTCTTTCCCAACTCTAAGGAATATGACTCTCTTCTGTTTTCCATAAACACAATTCTCACAGAATTTTAAATCAACATGCTTCAAACCTGGCAACAAATTTCTTGAGTGAAGAATCTGCATCCCCTTCTCACTCATGTGCCCGAGCCTATGATGCCACAATGCCATATCTTCTCCTATAGAGGTTAAAGCATTAACAGAATTAGAAATACCATTGCATAAATACAATGTACCAACCTTTCCTCCTTTCGCTATTACCAGGGATCCTTTAGTGACCTTCCAAGTTTTATATGTGAAAGTAGTTATGCAACCTTCACCTCCCAACTTCCTTGTTGAAATCAGATTTTTCTTTAGATCTGGAACACACCTTACCTCCTTCAATAGCCACTGATTTCCATTTTGTTGTTTTATAAAAACTATACCCATTCCAACGATTTTACAGGGTTTGTCATCACCCAATCAAACCTGTCCGAAATCTCCTTGAAGATAATCATGAAAATGTTTCCTATGAGGTGTGGCATGGAATGAGGCCCCTGAATCTACCACCCAGGCATCAATAATATTTTCTAATGAAAGAATCAAAGCATCTTGAAACACATCACCTGTTACATTTTCTTCATGATTGTTTTCTTGCTGCGCGTCTCCTTCTTTTCCCTTCCGAGACTTGCAGTCTTTCATCAGGTGTCCTTTCTTCCCACATTTCCAACACACTATCCCCGATCTGGACTTGGATATGCCTTTTCTTGACTTACTGCAATATCCTGGGCTCTTTCCTCTTTCCATTTTTCTTCCCCTAGTCTCTGTAGTCAAAGCATTACCTGATGTCTCACCGGAGCTTTTCCGTCACATTTCCTTGCTAAGGATTGCACCGACAACATCATCAAACTTTAAAGTACTAGATCCAGAGATAGAGTTACTAATGGCCATAACTAAACCATTCCAACTTTCTGGCAATGAGCACAAAAATAACAGAGCCCTAACTTCATCACCAAAATTTACCCTACAGAACTTAACTGACTTGTAACTGTATTAAAATCATTTAAATGGTCTACATCAGATCAACCTTCTGACATCTTCATATTAAATAAACGCTTCATAAGAAATACCTTATTTGAGGCCGAGGGCTTTTCATATAGTTTGGCCAATGATGACATTAAACCCTCTCTTGTCGTTTACTTTGAAATATTAAATGCTACCGACGCCGCTAGGCATAGCCATATTGTTCCAAGTGCCTTTTTGTCAAGAATATCCCATTCTGTGTCTGTCATACTCGTCGACTTCTTTGTCTTTTCGCTCAATGGTAGTTACAGATCTCTTTGATACATATAATCTTCCATCTACATATTCCACAGCTGGTAGTTTTGGCCGTTGAATTTTTCGACCCTAAACCTACCATCTTCCGCCATTGCTCCCACTCGAACCAGGAACCCTTCTCTCCTATGAGTTTATCAGCCAAATAAACCTTCGGATCTGATACCAGTTGTTAGAAAATTATATATTACAGAGCAATGGAACACATAAAATATTGTAGAAATATAAACACAGAAAACGCATAAAACAAGAGAGACACAAATATATGTGGTTCACCCAGTTTGGACTACTTCCACGGAGAAACAGCCAGTCCTTCTTTTATTATATTATCCAGCAAACTGAAGAGATACAACCTACAGCAGATCCGCTGTAACTCCCTCTTCGCTCTCAATATCCTCTCTCTTCCTCACTCAGAATACAGATATACATAGACGCAATACAATTCCCTCATATATAGCGAGGGGTCGCCTTCTAGGGCAAAAACCTTAAATTAAACATAACTTCTACGATCAAATCATCCGCCTAATGAACGACCTAGATTGACTAGAAATTACTATACTTTTACAAGGCAATTTTACATCTATTTTTAGCTTCAGGGGAGGGGTGTACAGTCTTCCTGGGGTATACATTTGGCCGAGACCTTTGAATACAAAATATAATAGAGATCCACACCCAACATATAGAGCCGTTTGTGAATAGGGAGCATAACTCCATGGAAAATCTTGAAAAAAATGCGGTTCAAAACTGGATTCCCACGTCCTTGTGGTATATGTGAATAGGGAGTGGATTTTGGATAGTCCATTTCCACCCCATGATAGGGAATTTTGAACTAAAACAAATAGCATCCATGATATAGGCGCTCATAAAAAATGGAGGGTAAACCCTCAACACAACACTTCTTTTCCTTCTATACTCTATAATTGTTTTTGCTAAATTGTCTGACAAAATTTGTTCCCAATTCATTACAGTTGCATTAACAGCTGCATCTATTAACGACAACCACTCTAGGGAGAACTTAGTACTATCGGGTCTGCCAAACAGTCTACATAACATAGCCGCTGCAAAACTATAAGGGGGACAAACAGACGAAGTAGTGTACATACCGTTTTTGTCTTTCTTGATTTTCTCTATCTGAGATGTTGGCTTGATTGATGACCCATTTTACCATATCAGTATAAGGGATTATCTTTGGCCGAGCAGCTATGTGGTGCAAAAACGAGCATGTCGTCTCTAGCATGGAAGCGTCTGAGGAATCACGTCCATCAACTGTAACTTTTATTTCCATAATCATCGGTTGTTCTTCCTCCAGTATGTTATACATAGCTTCCCATGTAGAGGTTCCTCCCTCTCTGCTGCATGTGGTATCCATGAACAGGGGAGTCATCTATGTCTTCTCAGAGGCGACACCCTTGCCTTTCTTCACCATTGTTCTCAATGCTTTGCTTTGCGGGTTTTTCCTGAAAATGGAGAACAACAACTATCAGATACACAAAGATGAATGTAAAAATGAAATAATGCAGATAACTTGTAAAGGTGGTAAAAAGAGTTTTATTTGAACGCACGTAAGAAGATATCATATCAAGATAAATGGATTTTCACACATAAATGCAGTTATTTCCCACTAAATGCTCACTAATGATTTGTTGTCCCTTAGCTTTAATGCTCATAAATGTTTGTATCGTAAAACAGGATGAAAACTTCTAGGGTGGCGAGCCATTGTACTGCGATAATATCAATTGTGCGATTTGCGAAGTAATATCGCAGATCGCAATATTGCAATATGTCCCTATTACCTATCTTATCTCCTGCCGTGTTTCTGCGAGATGCGAGATGTGAGCCGTCCGTTAGTTGTTTCAAAACATAGCTAATTGCTAGGTTTATCCTATGTAAAAGACCCGACGGACTCAAAACATTTACTCATAATATTGTAAGGTGTGGGTCCAAGTGCTAATCACATTTCACAATATCGGCTAGTGGTAAGTACAAGGGGTTTGTTTGAATGCCCGAAATGCGATGCGATAAAGGTCACAATGCCATCGCAGTTTCACATCTTGCATATTTCACAATATCGTGTTAAAAGTGGGTCCTTTACAAGTGGTGATATGCGATGCGAGACTTAAGCCTGAAAAAGCCTAAGGTCTTCTGTTTGCGTTGGATTTTATGATAAATTCGACCATAGAGTCCTTTGGTGGGTATTAGACATGCTATATATGAAAAGGTAAGTATTTAGTAGTTCCTTAAAAAGGTTTTGATGGTTATATTTGCTTTATCTCAAAAAATAAAAGAAATGCCTAAATGCTAAGTTTTGTATTTTGGATAATCTTTTTTAAAGGGTCCCCATTTATTAACGTAATATTAACTACTATTATTAATAAATGGGGGGTTGTTGAATACCACAACAATTGGCGATTCACTTGGAAGAACCAGTTATCTCTGAGAGTTTTTTGAAATTTCTAAAACTTTTAAAATAAAGATAGTTTTGAAAATAAAACAAATTACATGGAATATATAAGGTAAGTAATACTGCTCTTTTATAAAGAAAACAATCATCTTCCTAACTATGTTGGGTCCCTATAATACTAGTGATTCCCCCATTACTATTGTAGTTGTATCCCTTATTAATATTGTTGTGCCCCTATTGTCCCCATATTGTTATTATTGTGCCCCATAGAATCCTTTTATTGTTATTTTTGTGCCTTTATATTATTATTGCTAGGTCAGCTTGGTTATATTGTGATCCCTTAGACTCCTATATATAGAAGGAGCTTTTGTCATTTGAATCCAAGAATTGTTCATTTGTGTAATGTAAAGGAGGTTTCCCCCTCGAAGATGCTGAGTTCTAAAGCGTTGATCTATCTTTTCTATCTTTTTGTGTGCTAGTTTCATAACATTTGGTATCAGAGCTTTGGATTCTAGGGTTTCACTGCTCCAAATAGGTCATCATGGAATTTGCACTATAACTTTTTTTTCTGCGACGTTCCAGACGCTAAAAAAAACACATTAGGGCCGAAATCGTTTTGAACCTCGGGTACAAAATTCAGAGCTTTTTGTGCTATATTTGCGGAGATATGATCTGAGAAAGTTTGCCTTTTTGCAGACTCCCGAATTACATTCCAAATAAGTGACCTGGGGAAAATCGTCATAACTTTTGTTTTGAGCATTAGATTGAAATTTTGTAAGAAGTTACAGAAAGAGGACGGACTGTAGTTTCTAGTATATATTTTTTAGATCAGAAGGTCAAAACAGTGACACGTGGTACTTCATACAAGTTTGCTCTTCTGAAAAGGTATATAATCAAGCCATCTTGGGATATTGTGCATAACTCTTTCTTGGAGAATCTAAAATTGATCAGACTGGTGGCATTGGAAAGAGGATGAAGAGGGGCACTATAGGTCGTAATTTTAGAACTGGATGATCCGAAATTATAGAGATACATCAGATTCAATATCGAGCTCCTACAAAGTGAAAAAAAAAGGTGTGTAATTTTTTTTTAATTTTACATAAGATTGGTTTTAAAGTTAGTTTGAAGGAATTCAAAAGGAATAGTGAAAAATTATTAGCATTAATTAATGTCCCGAAGAAAGAAAATGGAAACACCTAGTAAGAAACCTGAAAGCTCTAGCATGACTCGTGAAGAAGAGGAAGAAATGCAATATGATATATCAAAATTACAAGACAAAGTACAACAAATTTCACTCTCACTAAAGGTAAATGAAGCCAAGATGAATGGCGTGGAAGCTAAGATGAATGGCATGGACGATAAGATGGAAGAATTGAAGATAAATTTGAATAAGTTGCTACAAGAAATGGTCACTAATGGTGAAAGGGTAGTAAAAAAAACTCATGATGAGAACAAAAGAAATGTTAATAATGATTTCATAGACTCTAATGTTGGATTGAAGACCCACCATATTCCAAAAATCGATATGAGGAAGTTTGATGGCAAGGATCCCGCAACATGGATACTACAGATGGAGCAATTTTTCGATCTCCATAATGTGCAAAACACACAAAAGGTACGTATTGCAACTTTATATTTGGAACAAAATCAGTTTGTATGGTATCGATGGATTTTCTCTCGTAAACAAATTGTCACTTGGGCAATTTTTACGGAAGAAATAACAGCACATTATGAGGATACAAAAATCAACACTTTTTTAGCCAATTGATAAGTCTCAAACAAAAGGGTTCAATGATGGAGCACATTGAGGACTTCCAAAAATTGAACATAAGGGTAAAAGATATTCCAGAGGAGCATAGGATTGATGTGTTCATAGGGACTTTAAAGGATAATATCCAACATGAGGTTTACCTTTGGGAACCTGATTCATTGGAGAAGGCATTCAGGTTAGCAAGAAAAATGGAAATCAAAATTATGGAAACTAGGAAGCCTACCACTCCAAAATATAAAGATGGAAGTGTTGTTGCCCTTAGCCTTCCACAACCTATAAGGTTGACACAACAACAATTGGAAGAAAAAATAGAAAAGGGATTTGTTACATTTGTGATAGCAAATACACTAAAGGTCATAAGTGTGCTGAGAAGAAATTATTCTACATAGATTGTGAAGAGGAGGAAGAAAATGAACAAGAAATGTCAAAAGAAGAGGATATACCCTAGAAACAAACCCTAGATAAAGAAGAAATGAATCCAGCCATATCTTGTAATGCATTGGTTGGAATTACCACTCCTCAAACTATCAAGATAGAAGGACATATCAAGAAGAAAAAGGTAATAGTGTTGATTGATTCAGGAAGTACCCACAATTTTATTCATTGTAAGATAGCAAAAGAATTGAATTGCTTCCTATATCCAGCACTAGAGTGTCAAGTGATGGTTGCAAGTGGAGGAAACATAAATTGCTCTGGAAAGTGCCATAATATCAAACTATCCATGGGAGAATATGTATTGAATAGCCCAATGCTTTCCATTCCAATGAGAGGTGTTGATGTTGTACTAGGAGTCCAATGGCTACAATCCTTGGGTACAATAGCTTTTAATTTTCAAGAACTTTTCATGAAATTTTTTGCGGAAGGAAAGGAAGTTGAATTAAGGGGTATTGCAGGGAAACTAGGAAAGATAATAAGCTCTAACGGTATGACAAGGCTTCTAAAAAAATGAACAACGAGGTGTAATTGCACAATTATGTTCGCTAGATGTTTCCACATCGAAATCACCTATTTCTCCAGATCTCCAAAAAGTCTTGGACAATCATTCCAAGGTATTTGAGACTCCCAAAGGTCTCCCACCTATTCGTGATCAAGATCATGCTATTCATTTGATTCCAGGAAGTGTTCCTCCAAACATCAGGCCGTACAGATATCCCTATTCCCAAAAGAGTGAAATTGAACGTATAGTTGAAGAAATGTTAGAGGTTGGTATAATTCAACATAGTCAAAGTTCTTTCTCTGCTCCAGTAGTATTGGTGCACAAGAAGGATGGATCATGGTGCATGTGTCCGGATTAAAGGGAGCTCAACAACCTCACTATTAAAGATATATTTCCCATTCCTGTCATTGATGAATTATTGGATGAATTGCATGGATCAATTTACTTCACCAAGTCGGATCTTCGTTCAGGATATCATCAAATCAGAATGAAGACTGAAGACATTCCGAAAACAACATTTAGAACTCATGAGGGTCATTATGAATTTTTGTTCATGCCTTTTGGCCTTACCAATGCACCTTCTACATTTCAAGGTTTGATGAATTCCATTTTCAAACCCTTCCTTAGAAAATTTGTGTTAGTATTTTTTGATGATATACTAATCTACAACAAGTCTTGGAAGGATCATGTTGAACATGTTGATAGGGTGCTACAACTATTGGAGGAGAAACAATTATATGTAAAAAGCTCCAAATGTTTCTTTGGAGTACAAGAGGTGGAATATTTGGGTCATATTGTATCTCATGAAGGTGTTAAGGTAGACCCTAGCAAAATTAAAGCCATTAAGGAATGGAAAATCCCCACATCCATAAAGCATTTACGAGGATTTCTCGGGTTGACAAGGTATTGATTCTAGAAGCAACAAAGGCCTTCGAACATCTTAAATAGGCAATGTGCCAAGCACCGGTCTTAGCTACACTGGACTTCACAAAAACCTTTATTGTGGAATGTGATGCTTCAGGGAATGGAATTGGTGCTGTTTTAATGCAAGATGAAAGACCCATTGCTTTCGAAAGTCGTCCAATCAAGGGAAAGTATTTACACAAAGCTATTTATGAGAAGGAAATGTTGTCAATACTACATGCACTTAAGAAATGGTGACCCTACCTAATGGGAAGACACTTCAAGGTAAAAACGGATCATGATAGCCTTAAATACTTTTTAGAACAAAGATTATCCTCTAAAGAGCAACAAAAATGGGTCACAAAGATGTTGGGTTATGACTTTGAAATCACCTACAAAAAAGGGAAGCAAAATGTTGTGGCAGATTCTCTCAAGAAAGGATGAGGACGTGGAAGCATTGTTGTGCGCCATTTCTATTATCCAACCAGATTGGATAAACGAAGCAAGGGAGGAATGGAAGGATGATGAAGAAGTGTGGGCACTTATTCGAAAGTTACAACAAGATTCCAACACATTTGATACATTTAACTGGAAAAATGATTCATTATGGTACAAAGATCACTTATACCTCTGTAAGAATTCCCAACTCAAACAAAAGATTCTTATGGAATTGCACACTTCTCCCTTAGGAGGGCACTCAGGATTATTAAAAACTTATCACAAGGTTAAGAAGGAATTTTTTGGGATGGCCTTAAATCGGATATTCAAAAGTTTGTGGCAGAATGTTTGGTTTGCCAACAAAATAAAGTTGAAACAATTAATACCCCAGGTCTATTACAACCTTTATCCATTCCAAGCCAACGTTGGGAGGATGTTTCAATGGATTTTATCACAGGTTTACCCAAGTCTAAGGGAAAGAGTGTCATCATGGTGGTAGTTGACAAACTTACCAAGTATGCACACTTTTGTGCATTATCACATCCATTTAAAGCTAGTATAGTTTCTACTGCATTTATGGAAACAATTCAAAAGCTACATGGAAACCAAAATATTATTGTAAATGACAGAGATCCCATTTTCACTGGAAATTTTTGGACATAATTATTTTCTTGTCTTGGTACTCAGTTAGCTTATAACTCATCTTATCATCCTCAATCTGATGGGAAAACTGAGATAGTAAACAAATGTTTGGAAGGATATCTTTGTTGCTTTGTATTTGATAAACAGACACAATGGGTCAAATGGTTGCCTCTGGCTGAATGGTGGTATAACACTTCCTTTCATACTGCAGAAAAAATGACCCCATTTATGGCACTTTATGGATATCAGCCACCATCCATCACATCATATTTAAGAGAAAATTCTAAGGTTCAAGCAGTGGAACATCACATCGAGCATCAACAACAAGTTCTCCAACTCTTAAAGGATAACAACATGCATATCAAAATCGTAGCGAAATAAGTTTTGATGTAGGTGATTGGGTATTCCTACGGCTACAACCATATAAACAAATGTCCCTCAAGCAAGCTAAGAAGGATAATAAATTATCACCAAAGTATTATGGTCCATACAAGGTGTTGCAAAAGATTGGTACTATGGCATACAAATTGGAGCTTCCTGTAGCTTCTCGAGTACACCCAGTTTTCCATGTTTCATGTTTAAAGAAGGTTATAGGCAACAAGCTCCTAGTTCAAACAATATTGACAGAACTTGACGAGGAAGGAAAAATTATATTGGAACTGGAAGCAGTCATAGAAACAAGAACTCGACAGCTATGAAATCGATCAGTTTCAAGGTATCTCATCAAGTGGAAGAACTTATCCGCTGAAGATTCCACATGGGAGGATGAGAATTTTATACAGAAGCATTCAAAACTACTCAAGCGTTGAGGACAACACTTTTTTGAAGGAGAGGGGCATGTTGGGTCCCTATAATAATATTGATTCCCCCATTACTATTGTAGTTGTATCCATTATTAATATTGTTGTGCCCCTATTGTCCCCATATTGTTATTATTGTGCCCCATAGAATCCCTCTATTGTTATTTTTGTGCCTTTATATTATTATTGTTAGGTCAGCTTGGTTATATTGTGACCCCTTAAGACTCCTATATATAGAAAGGAGGTTTTGTCATTTGAATCCAATAATTGTTCATTTGTGTAATGTAAAGGAGGTTGCCCCCTCGAAGAGGTTGAATTTTAAGGCGTTGATCTATCTTTTCTATCTTTTTGTGAGCTGGTTTCATAACAAACTATCGTTGTTTTGACTATTCTTTTCTTATAAAAATTAACTTTGCCTACATCAATCTTTACTTGGTTTTTTAAAGATAAAAGCAATAAGTCTCTCCCCAGATCGGTTTTTGGTTTACTCTGTTGTCATAGGTAGAGTCTTTGCTACCCGTAGACGTTCATAGCCTCGACAGGGTTACATTTTAACCAGCAGTGATCCAGTATCCCACTTAAGTCAGAATGCAATTTTAAATATAAGCTCGTAAGTATACTTATTACTTTCTTTATTTTCTAAAGTAATTTATTGTTGCTTCAGCCCTTCATATTTTATTTCTTAAAGGACAATGTCTTGGTTTGGTTACCAACATTGACAATTCCATTCACTTGATTTGTAACTTAACTGAACAAGTTGGCTCGTGATGAGACCCCTTGTCTTTTGATTAATATAATCCTAAGCCATTACCGTGTTTTGATATGCAGTATTGGTAATGTCAGTTAATTATAATCTTATGATCATGGTAAGCTGGCTCTTGATGAGACCTCTTATCCTTTAAGTTTTAAATATATTTTAGAATTACACTCTAAAAATGAAAACTAGTTAAGTGGGGAGGATCATTGGTTCCCTAAGAGCTTCTAGACGACAAGTGTAGATTTTTTTTGAAGATGCCTTTCTGGAGAGGAACTTTTCTTTGTTATAGATACTTTTCTAGACTGATGTAAAGGAGCAGTTTCTCTCTTAAAGCTAAGTTTCATAAAAAATTAGATAATTAAGGAGGAAGACAAGCAATTTAAGAGCAGTCAAACTTAACTATACACTTCATATATGAAGATTACTTTCATAAAAATCTTTAATTATACAAGCGAAAAGTCAAAATCAAAAAGAGACTATCCTCTGTAAAACCAAAAGTAAATGATTTTGAATTGGTATTCTTATTTGTAAAGGAAACTTTTAACTAAAGGCAATAATATACAATGAACAAAAAAAATCATCTTCTATGGAAAGTATTTCTTTAGAACCTGTCCATTAATGGGTAGAGATTCTCTCTTACCTGATAAATCTTGGAGCAGAAAAGTCGATGGGCCTAATTGTTCCACAATCTGAAATGGGCCAAGCCACCTTTGTTGGAACTTGGTATGCTTACCTTTCTGTTCATGGTCTTTATCCCATTTTAATACTATGTCTCTGAGTTGAAAATATTTTGAAGCCACAAAATTTGAATCAAAGGAAGCTTTGACTAACTACTGATGATGTGTATGTGTGGTCCTGGCTTTTTCCCTTTCCTCTTCAAGCTTAATAATTTGTAATTGTCTAACATGCATAGATGAGGAAGGAGTTTCTCCAATGAATTGAACTAAGGCTAAGGAGGGAATAAATACGTTTGTTGGTAAGACTAATTCTTTCCAATAGACCAAATTAAAAGGAGAAGTGCCAATGGAGGCTTTCTGAGTTATTCGATCTGCCCATAGAGCAAACATTAAATACTTATGCCAGTTCTTTTGGCCTTGGTCAACGGTTTGTTTAATAATCCTGATGAGATTTTTGTTTGTGGATTCAGCTAATCCATTTCCTTGTGAATAGTAATTGGCCGAATACTTAAGCTTAAAACCTCTTTTAAGAGAAAATTATTTCATAGCATGGCCTGAAAAATAAGACGCATTATCAAACATTAAAGAAGATTATAAGCCAAATCTGGGATGATAAATTGATCTATAAATTCAATAATATTTTCTGAATTGGCTACCTTGAGTGGAATTGCTTCTACCCATTTGGTGAAATAATCAGTGGCTGGAAGGATGTATCTATGATGTTTATAAGAATGAGGAATGATCTCACCTATTACGTCCAATCCCCATTGTTCAAATGGTTGGTCAAAGTTGACTAGATGTAATGGTAGTGCAGGTTTTCTGTCTTCCAACAACTGTTTGACAAATCTTGCATCTCCTTACGTAACTGTGTGCATCTTTGAACAACGTTGGCCAGTAATATCTGGAATGTAGGATTTTATGTGCTGTAGTATCACCTCCAAAGTGACCACCAGCTGGTCCATCATGCAGTTCCTTCCAACACCTTCTCTTCCTCATATTTTTTAAGACATCTAAGTAAAATGGAATCATAACTTATCCTGAAAAGCACATCGTTGACAATCTGATATTGCCTAGCTTTTAACCTCAAGGCTCTTTTCTTTGTGTAATTTAATTGGGTTGGTGCATATCCGTTTTTCAAGTAAAATATGATATCAACATACCTTGATTCTGTATCATTGAGGCTTACCTCAAATAATTGTACATCGTCACCTGAATGTTGCAACTCTGATAGATTCGATGCTCCTGCCAACATCCTGCAAAAACCTTGACCTTTTACAATTTTCGCTGGTTTAATTTCTATGTCATATTCTTGCAGGGAAGTCACCCAATTTGCTCTCTTTTCTCCTACGTCCCTTTGTATTAAAATACTTCTCACTGATGAGAATGGTACTATGACCTTAGTGTGGGTTTTGAGGAGAAAAGGTATGAAGTGTTTTATAGATTTGAAAACAACAAAAGCCTGTTTTTCAACGTTTGAGTAATTTAATTCAACTCCTGGCAAATTGGAGCTAAAGAAAGAGATCGGAGCTTCAGGTTTATCTTGATTTTCTTGTGTCAATATGGCCACATATGATTTCTCAGAAGCGAAATTATATAGAATGAAATGATTGGAAAAATTCAGAGTTGCTAGAGATGGGGCGTTTATAATTGCTTGTTTGATCAAGCTAAAAGCTTCATGTTCTGAATGTCCCCATTTAACCAAAGAATTTTTCTTTATCATGGTTTGAAGAGGTAAAATAATTCTTGAGAAGTCATGGACAAATATTTTAACAAAATTTATTTGACCTAAGAAAGATGGAATTGATTTCTTGTTGTGTGGTAAAGGTATTTTAGAAATTTCTCTAATTCTGTCAGGGTCAATATGAATTCCTGCTTTGGAGACAATGAATCCAATGAGCCTTCCTTCACTTAACGTGAAAAAAGACCTTTTGGGGTTAAGAGAAATTCCATACCATTTGCAGCGTTCAAATATTTGTTTTAAATCTCTTAGATGATTACTGCATTTTTTGGAGTATATTGTTATATCATCCAAGTAGATCACCACTGATTTATTTACTAAACCTTTGAAGGCTATATCGATAGCTCTCTGGAAAGTAGCACCAGCATTGATCAGTCCAAATGACATCTTATGATAAGCGTAAGTGCCCCACTTTTTTTGAATGTAGTTTTCAGCTGGTCATCTGGATGTACTAATATTTGATTATAACCTAAGAATCCATCCAGGAAAGACATTAGCTCAGATCCTGCTACTGATTGCAAAATCTGTTCGATATGAGGTAATGGGAAATTGTCCTTTTGGCAAGCTTTATTGAGGTTGCGAAATCTATACATATCGAATATCACCGTTCTTTTTCCCCACTGGGACAAGATTGGAAACCCATCGGGAGTGTCTGAAAGGAAAAATAATTTTGTCTTTCAGCAGTTTATTCAACTCAGATTTAATTTGACTTTCTAAATTAGGATGGATCTTCCTCAATTTCTGTTGAATAGGTTTTTCATCAGATACCATGGGAATGGTATGTTGAATAATAGAGGTATCGTATGTCTTGATATCTTCATAGTTCCATGCAAAGACATTCTTGTATCTCTTAAACAAACCTATAAAAGCTGCTTTTTCGTCTAACATAAGACCGAGAACTAAGTTAATCTTTTGAGGTTTCAAATCAGTCTCGATATTGATCAATTCAAACCTCAGAGTTGAACTTTGAAGTTTTGAATTGGTAGATCATTTAAATCTGTCTTTAAGGTCGTATAAATCTTCCAACTTAACTATAGATTTTGGTATAGCATTAATGACTGTTTCTTGTTTAAGATGGTTATCATGCTGGTCTTCATCAACTATATGGTCATCGTAAGAGCCCTCTGAGGTCAAGAAACTTATGATATCCGGATCGTTATTAAAAACTCTCAAGTTGGTGATATTGTCAAGAATAGAAGGCCTAAAAATTAATTCAATGGAAAATCGATCTGGGCTGTAATCTTCTGGAGGAATAAGCTTGGAAGCGACATTAGCTAGAAGATCGACGCTGGCATTCTGGAGTCTTGGGATAGGGGAAATATTAAACGCGGTAAAGTGGAGAGTGAGATCTTGGACTAATGACTGATAATGTTTCAAGTGTCTTGATAAACGGTGTATAATGTTCCTTACCTGTTTTATGACAATCTATGAATCTCCGAATACTTGAAGGTATTTTACATTAAGGCCAATTGCCTTATACAGACCTTGAACTGGTGCCTCATATTCAACAGTATTGTTGGTGCAATCAAATTTAAGTCTACATGCTAGCATAGTTTTTCCCATTCTGGGCTAACTAAGATGCAACCTGCTCCTGCTCCATCTTTGGATTTAGATCAATCAAAAAATAATTTCCAAAATAAATATTTAACTACAGGTTTATCTACAAAATTTACACATTTAGAAGTGTATGTTTGAGAAAAATTTTCAACTTGAGGGACAACAAAGTTTTCTAAGAAAGGTGAATTACGAGCATTAAAATTTCCTAGAAATGATTCTACAGAATAATTTCCGATGATATTGTTGCTATACGCGACTGGTTCATTTTCTCCTTCTAGTTCTGTCTCTATGAACTTTTGATGTTTCTTGCGATCAACCCTTATTTTATTTGGTTTATTGTTATGGGGAAGTCACAAGTGAGACCAGTCAGTTGCAAAATAACCATGAAGTTTCTCTGACCAGTCTCTACTAAGGATTAAGCCATAGAACTCAGGAATGTCAGCTACAAGTATGTTGATGACTTCGCAAACTTTAGGATTTGATGAAATTCTAATGGTTATTTGGTTAAGTTCCCCAATGTGTTGGGTCCCTATAATACTAGTGATTACCCCATTACTATTGTAGTTATACCCCTTATTTATATTGTTGTGCCCCCATTACCCCCATATTGTTATTAATGTGCCCATAGAATCCCTCTATTGTTATTTTTGTGGCTTTATATTATTATTGTTAGGTCGGCTGGATTATATTGTGGCTCCATAGACTCCTATATATAGAAAGGAGGTTTTGTCATTTGAATCATCCAAGAATTGTTCATTTATGTAATGTAAAGAAGGTTGCCCCCTCGAAGAGGCTGAATTCTAAGGCGTGGATCTCTCTTTTCTATCTTTTTGTGAGCTAGTTTCATAACATTTGGTATCAGAGCTTTGGATTCTAGGGTTTCGCTGCTCCAAACAGGTCATCGTGGCATTTTCGCTATAACTTTTTTTCTGTGACGTTTCAGAAGTCACAAAAAAAACCAATTTGAGAAGAATTGGCGCTGAACCTTGGGTCCAAATTTCAGAGCTTTTTGCACGATATTTTCGAATATATGATCTGAGGAAGTTGGCCTTTTTGCAGACTCCTGAATTACATTCAAAACAGGTGACCTGGGGAAAATCGTCATAACTCTCTCTCTGAGGATCGGATTGAAATTTCGTAAAAAGGTACAGAAAGAGGACGGACTGTAGTTTCTTGTATGTGTGTTTTAGATTCAAAGGTTGAAACAGTGACTCGGGGCACGTCGTACAAGTTAGCTCTACTGAACCAGTCTAAAAGCAAGTCACTGTGGGAGATTTCACATAACTCTTCCTTGGAGAATCCAATTTGGCTCAGACTTGTGGCATTGGAAAGAGGATGCAGAAGGCTACTGCAGGTAGAAATTTTAGAACTGGATGATCCGAAATTACAGAGATACATCAGATTCAATATCAGGCTTCTATAAAGTGAAAAAAGGTGTGTAGTTTTTTTTTAAATTTTTGTGTAAGCTTGGTTTAACGGAATTCAAAGGGCATAGTAAAGCATTATTATCGGTAACGGATGCCCCGAGGAAAGAAAATGCAAACACCTAGTAAGGAACCTGAAAGCTCTAGCATGACTCATGAAGAAGAAGAAGAAATGCTACATGATATATCAAAATTACAAGAACAAGTGCAACAAATGTCACGCTCACAAAAGCTAACAGAAGCTAAGATAAGTGGCGTGGAATCTAAGATAAAGGGCATGGAAGCTAAGATGGATGATTCGAAGACAAATTTGAAGAGAGACATGGCAGATTTGAAGACAGATATGGAAGAATTGAAGAAGTTGCTACAAGAAAGGGTCACTAATGGTGAAAAGGTAGTAAAGGAAACTCATGATGAGAACAAAAGAAATGTTAATCATGATACCATAGACGCTAATGTTGGATCGAAGACTCACCATGTTCCAAAAATCGATATGAGGAAGTTTGATGGCAAGGATCCCGCCACATGGATATTACAGATGGAGCAATTCTTCGATCTCAATAATGTGCAAAACACACAAAAGGTACGTATGGCAACTTTATATTTGGAACCAAATCAGTTTGTATGGTATCAATGGCTTTGTTCTCGTAAACAATTTATCACTTGGGCAATTTTTACGGAAGAATTGATAGCACATTATGAGGATACAAAAAGCAACACTTTTTTTAGCCAATTGATAAGTCTCAAACAAAAGGGTTCAATAATGGAGCACATTGAGGAGTTCCAAAAATTGAACATAAGGGTAAAAGATATTCCAGAGGAGCATAGGATTGATGTGTTCATAGGGTCTTTAAAGGATAATATCCAACATGATGTGCGCCTTTGGGAACCTGATTCATTAGAGAAGGCATTCAGGTTAGCAAGAAAAATGGAAAGAAAAATTATGGCAACTAGGAAGCATACCATTCACAACTATAAAGATGGAAGTGTTGTTGCCCATAGTCTTCCACAACCTACAAGGTTGACACCACAACAATTGGAAGAAAAAAGAGAAAAAGGGCTTTGTTACAATTGTGATAGCAAATACACAAAAGGTCATAAGTGTGCTGAGAAGAAATTATTCTACATAGATTGTGAAGAGGAAGAAGAAAAAGAGCAAGAAAGGTCAAAAGAAGAGGATATATTCCAGGAACAAAGCCTAGATGAAGAACAAATAAATCCGACCATATCTTGTAATGCATTGGCGGGAATTACCACTCCTCAAACCATCAAGATAGAAGGACAAATCAAGAAGAAAAAGGTAATAGTGTTGATTGATTCAGGAAGCACCCACAATTTTATTCATTGTAGGGTAGCAAAATAATTGAATTGCTTCCTATATCCAGCACCAGAGTGTCAAGTGATGATTGCAAATGGAGGAACAATAAATTGTTCTGGAAAGTGCCATAATATCAAGCTATCCATGGGAGAATATGTATTGACTAGCCCAATGCTTTCCATTCCAATGGGAGGTGCTGATGTTGTACTAGGAGTCCAATGGCTACAATCCTTGGGTACAATAGCTTTTAATTTTCAAGAACTTTTCATGAAATTTTCTGTGGAAGGAAAGGAAGTTGAATTAAGGGGTATTGCAGGGAAACCAGGAAAGATAATCAGCTCTAATGGCATGACAAAGCTTCTAAAAAAGGAGCAAAGAGGTGTAA
The DNA here is from genome assembly GCA_031772625.1 of Pinus tabuliformis. NCBI lineage: Eukaryota > Viridiplantae > Streptophyta > Pinopsida > Pinales > Pinaceae > Pinus > Pinus tabuliformis. The sequence continues at coordinate 115,302,670 of CM062804.1, forward strand.
TTGCACAATTATGTTCGCTAGATGTTTCCACATTGGAATCATCTATTTCTCCAGATCTCCAAAAAGTCCTGGACAATCATTCCAAGGTATTTGAGACTCCCAAAGGTCTCCCACCTATGCGTGATCATGATCATGCTATTCATCTGATTCCAGGAAGTGTTCCTCCAAACATCAGGCCGTACAGATATCCATATGTACAAAAAAGTGAAATTGAACGTATGGTTGCAGAAATGCTAGAGGCTGGTATAATTCAACCAAGTCAAAGTTCTTTCTCAGCTCCAGTAGTATTGGTGCACAAGAAGGATGGATCATGGCGCATGTGTCCAGATTATAGGGAGCTCAACAAGCTCACTATTAAAGATAAGTTCCCCATTCCTGTCATTGATGAATTACTGGATGAATTGCATGGATCAATTTACTTCACCAAGTTGGATCTTCGTTCGGGATATCATCAAATCAGAATGAAGATTGAAGACATTCCGAAAACGGCATTTAGAACTCATGAGGGTCATTATGAATTTTTGGTCATGCCTTTTGGCCTTACCAATGCACCTTCAACATTTCAAGGTTTGATGAATTCAATTTTCAAACCATTCCTTAGAAAATTTGTGTTAGTATTTTTTGATGATATACTAATCTACAGCAAGTCTTGGAAGGATCATGTTGAACATGTTGACAGGGTGCTACAACTATTGGAAGAGAAACAATTATATGCCAAAAGATCCAAATGTTTCTTTGGAGTCCAGGAGGTGGAATATTTGGGTCATATTGTATCTCATGAAGGAGTTAAGGTAGACCCTACCAAAATTAAAGCCATTAAGGAATGGAAAATCCCCACATCCATAAAGCATCTGCGCGGATTTCTTGGGTTGACAGGGTATTATCGCAAGTTTGTTAAGAATTATGGGAGAATAGCAGCACCTCTAACAACATTATTGAAGAAAGATGCATTTTCATGGACTCCAGAAGCAACAAAGGCATTTGAACATCTTAAAGAGGCAATGTGCCAAGCACCGGTCTTAGCTACACCGGACTTCACAAAAACCTTTATTGTGGAATGTGATGCTTCAGGAAATGAAATTGGTGCTGTTCTAATGCAAGATGAAAGACCCATTACTTTTGAAAGTCGTCCAATCAAGGGAAAGTTTCTAAGAAAAGCTATTTATGAGAAGGAAATGTTGGCAATACTCCATGCACTTAAGAAATGGCGACCCTACCTAATGGGAAGACACTTCAAGTTAAAAACAGATCATGATAGCCTTAAATACTTTTTAGAACAAAGATTATCCTCTGAAGAGCAACAAAAGTGGGTCACAAAGATGTTGGGTTATGACTTTGAAATCATCTACAAAAAAGGGAAGCAAAATGTGGTGGCAGATGCACTCTCAAGGAAGGATGAGGATGTGGAAGCATTGTTGTGCGCTATTTCTATCATCCAACCAGATTGGATAAATGAAGCAAGGGAGGAATGGAAGAATGACGAAGAACTGTGGGCACTTATTCGAAAGTTACAACAAGATTCCAGTACGTCTGATACATTTAGCTGGAAAAATGATTCGTTATGGTACAAAGATCGCTTATACCTCTGTAAGAATTCCCAGCTAAAACAAAAGATTCTTATGGAATTGCACACTTCTCCCTTAGGAGGGCACTCAGGATTTTTAAAAACTTACCACAGGGTTAAGAAGGAATTTTTTTGGGATGGCCTTAAATCAGATATTCAAAAGTTTGTGGCAGAATGTTTGGTTTGCCAACAAAATAAAGTTGAAACAATTAAGACACCGGTCTATTACAACCTTTATCCATTCCAAGCCAACGTTGGGAGGAGGTATCAATGGATTTTATCACAGGTTTACCCAAGTCTGAGGGAAAGAGTGTCATCATGGTGGTAGTTGACAGACTTACCAAGTATGCACACTTTTGTGCATTATCACATCCATTTAAAGCCAGTACAGTTTCTACTGCATTTATGGAAACAATTCAAAAGCTACATGGAAACCCAAAGATTATTGTAAGTGACAGAGATCCCATTTTCACTGGAAATTTTTGGACAGAATTATTTTCTTGTCTTGGTACTCAGTTAGCTCATAGCTCATCTTATCATCCTCAATCTGATGGGCAAACTGAGATAGTAAACAAATGTTTGGAAGGATATCTTCGTTTCTTTGTATCTGATAAACAGACACAATGGGTCAAATGGTTGCCTCTGGCTGAATGGTGGTATAACACTTCCTTTCATACAGCAACAAAAATGACCCCATTTATGGCACTTTATGGGTATCAACCACCATCCATCACATCATATTTAAGAGAAAATTCTAAGGTTCAGGCAGTGGAACATCACATCGAACATCAACAACAAGTCCTCCAACTCTTAAAGGATAACCTTGTGTTGGCACAGAATAGAATGAAACAACAGGAAGATCAACATCGCAATGAAAGAAGTTTTGATGTAGGTGATTGGGTATTCCTACGGCTACAACCATATAAGCAAATGTCCCTCAAGCAAGCTAAGAAGGATAATAAATTATCACCAAAGTATTATGGTCCGTACAAGGTGTTGCAAAATATTGGTACTATGGCATACAAATTGGAGCTTCCTGCAGCTTCTCGATTGCACCCAGTTTTCCATGTTTCATGCTTAAAGAAGGTTATAGGCGACAAGCTCCCAGTTCAAACAATATTGCCAGAACTTGACGAGGAAGGAAAAATTATATTGGAACCGAAAGCAGTTATAGAAACAAGAACTCGACAGCTACGAAATCGATCAATTTCAGAGTACCTTATCAAGTGGAAGAACTTTATCCGCTGAAGATTCCACATGGGAGGATGAGAATTTTATGCAGAAGTATCCTGAACTACTCAAGCGTTGAGGACAACACTTTTTTGAAGGAGAGGGGCATGTTGGGTCCCTATAATACTAGTGATTACCCCATTACTATTGTATTTATACCCCTTATTTATATTGTTGTGCCCCCATTACCCCCATATTGTTATTAATGTGCCCATAGAATCCCTCTATTGTTATTTTTGTGGCTTTATATTATTATTGTTAGGTCGGCTGGATTATATTGTGGCTCCATAGACTCCTATATATAGAAAGGAGGTTTTGTCATTTGAATCATCCAAGAATTGTTCATTTATGTAATGTAAAGGAGGTTGCCCCCTCGAAGAGGCTGAATTCTAAGGCGTGGATCTCTCTTTTCTATCTTTTTGTGAGCTGGTTTCATAACACAATGACTTTGACTTGAGAGCGATATAACTGAACTATTCGTACAATAGATTTCTGAGGCTGAACATTCAACTTGGCACAAACTGTTCTAGGAAAGATGTTAGATAAAGCTCCGAAATTGACTAGACAATTGCGTAAGTTTTTGTTAAAGACTTCAAAAGTAAGGAGAAATGGTGGAGTGTAAGGTTTTGATCTTCCCCCAATTAAAGCTATATCAGTTGGATCAATCTTATTCAAAGAAGAACTAGGGGGTCTTCCCATTTCTTGGGCAGCTTGTGAGATCACAACAACAGGAAGTGGCGCAGTAGGTACTGCTTTAAGTTCTTTCAGAAGTAACTTCTATTGATGTTTCAATTTACCAAGCTCATGAAATGTAATGTTTTCCCTAGTGTTCTTCATATCATCAATAATATTATATTCCATTTCATCAGAAACTATCAGATTTTTAGATGAGGGAGAAGGATCCAATTGAGTAGGTGTAGTGTGAGTGGATTTTGATACATATTTCTTACCTATTGCTTTGTCCCTAGGGGGTGGCATTGAAGCCTTTTGTTTTAGATTTTTTTGTGACGATTCAAAAAAATTTAACTTCAGGTAGCGTCAGGTAAGGCTTCTTGAGTTTCTTCATTAGGAAGTATAAAATCCCACATCCCTTGTAATTCTGCTACTTCCTCGTCATCCGTTTGTTCTTCGTTTGTTGATACTTTTTCCTCCTCTCCATCTGATTCAGCATTTGATATGGCATTCGGGGGTTTAGGATCAGTAGGGGAATTCCTTTTGAATGGTATAAAAAGTTTTTTGGAGGAAGTCTCCGCTACCTGTTTTTTAATATCAACCATTTCATTAGACATGGTCTTGAGGACTTTCTGCAACCCTTCAAGATCAAAAGGATATTTTGGTGGTTTCTTATTAGAGTCATCTCTAAAGGTTACCTTCTTAGATTTCCGTTCTTCTAAAGAATGCGTTTTTCTACAGCTATTTCCTCTTTCATATTTTCTGCCAAGGTGAACTTGGCAGCTCTATCAACGAAGATAGCTGTATTTGACAGCAGAGCAGAGATGTACCACTCATTTTGGACCTCATTGCTAGGCTTAGATGCCGTTGGTATTTTATTCAATACTTTATTGAAGAAAGAGTTGAAGTCCTTAATGGGTTCTCTTGGCTCAGCTTTTAAATTGGAGAGATCGTTGATTAAGGTAAATGTAGATCTATCATCTCCAAATTTTGTTAAAAATTGTTCTTGAAAAGCATCCCAGTTGTTAATAGAACCTGATGGTCATGAAAAGTACCATGATCCTGCTGCTTCCTGCAAAGTATATGGGAACAGTCTTACAACTGCGTCTTCCTCCTCTACTTGATTCAAGTTAATGGACAACATAAAATTATTTATATGTTCCTCAACTAATAGACCATTATCAAGATTGAATTTGGGCAGCCATTTTCTAGATGTGCTGGAAATTGATGTAAAGGTCCAACCATCCTAGCAGCCCCTGGGTTTGTCCATGGCCTTGGAGGATTCTGTGCCATTGCTGGTATGTGGGTAAGTGTAGCAGTAGAGTTTGAAGGTGATTGGGTAGAGGAAGATGTAGCTCCTGTAGCTGTGTGAATCACGATCTAGAGTGGTGGGATGGATGATTGATCCTGTGAGGGTATAGATGGAATGAATGAAGATGATGATAGAACCTCGTTGTGAGATTCGGGTGGTGTCTTCTTAGCTTTCTTCCGGCTTGGCAGAGGAAATTCGAACAAAGGAATTCCGAACTTTTTTCTCTGTGCTTTAGTTAACCATTGAGATGGAGTGAACTGAGAAGTAACACTATCTTGGGATAACTCAGATTCTTCTTGATATAGCGAAATCCCCTGTAATTTGTGAATCAAAGATTGAACTTCAGGGGCTTCAGTAAGAGAAGAATGCTCCGGCTTGTTTGGGATTTCAGCAATGGGTTGTATAATATGCTATGCAACTTCTCACTTAGGATCAGGAGATTTGGAAGACTTTCGAGAAGTTGGAGGTGAGTGTGAGGGAATTTCACTCTTAGATTGGCCTATTAATTTAGATTTACTTTCCATTCACAGTTCAGGCCCTCCTTCTAGCACCAAAATGTTGAAGCCTCGAAAATCGTTGCCTCAACATGGGGGGAAACCACCCGGTCTGGACCTTGGTTGGCAGCTCCTTTTTCGTTTGGAGTAATGGCTCTGACCGGGGATAATGGGACCAATTTCCCAATCTATTAATGCATGTGCTAATGGGGTGATATATGATGTCTTTAAAGTAATGTATAAGCTAAAAGTAATTTAATCTAAATTATCAATCACAATGCATTTTATTTTAATTTAAGAACTATCTAATTAAAAAAATACCCGGGATTAACTTGATGTATGTGATCTACAATAATTTCTGAAAGCAATTGATAATAAAGATCATCATCATATAGAAGTGCAATAACGATAATCAAAATTCAGACTTTCATACATAAACAATTCGAAAAGAAATGATTGCTTAATAGATAAGTAAAAAGGATTACGAGATAAAAGTACCATTTATAATACGTCCTACTCATGTGTTTCAACAATATTGATCTATCTTCAATCCATTCAACATCATCTAAGAGTACAAAAGTGCAATTTCAGCAGAAGATGTTAAATCAGATAAAAATAAATAAT